>BCHZ01000005.1:3811201-4186638 GCA_001599795.1 Exophiala calicioides | reverse complement strand
ACGGTCAATATGGAGTTAAATCGGGTCGCCAAGCCCACTCCCCATTGGCGCTTTCAAACATTTCACCGTCCAATGTTTGCCGCAGATATGATAGGTTAGTAGGTAAATAGATCACGTGTTCCACGTTTCTTTATACTTTATGGATCTAGGTCTCTTGTCCCTAGTAGTATTGTTTTAGCTCCGATTCCGGCTAGCATTAGGAGGCGTGGATCCCGGGAGAGCACCTTATGCTCATAGCTAGCGTGACCTCTAATCGATAAGTTATCTTTCGCATGTCGCTCATCTACACCCTTTATGCTCGACACCCCTATTTGTAAGCGTGAGAAGTAATAGTTAATCATCGGCCCACCACAGGTGAGTATAAGAGGGTCGTCTCAGTCATCCTCGCGATCACTTTTAGGACACGATTCTATCTCAAGAGTAGATAACGACTACAACTATCTACTAATTCCACTCCCATCATCAGCTCGACAATAAGCAGCTTGTCGTGACTGTCCTTGCAGTGATGGCCCGCGATCGGCTCTTCTCCCCGCTGAAGCTGGGCGGCGTTCAACTCAGCCATCGCATCGTCATGGCACCGCTGACACGCTACCGAGCGGACGATGAACACGTTCCGATCGAGATGGTGAGAGACTACTACGCTCAGCGTGCGTCGATGCCTGGTACCCTCCTCATCGCCGAGGCAACCCTCATTAGTCCTCGAGCGTCCGGTATGGCCAACGTGCCGGGAATCTGGAGCCCTTCACAGGTGGCGTCTTGGAAGACGGTGACCGATGCCGTCCACGCGAAGCGGTGCTTTATTTTCCTGCAACTCTGGGCTCTGGGCCGACGAGCCGACCCCGAGCTCCTCAAATACGCACACGGCGGGCCTTATCCAGTAGTCAGTCCCAGTGCGGTGCCTGCCGTGGAAGGAGACCACGTTCCACAAGCCTTGACCCCGGAGCAGATCCAGGACTGCATTGACGACTACGCATCTGCGGCTAAGAATGCCATCGCTGCCGGCTTTGATGGCGTCGAGGTCCATGGCGCAAACGGATACATTGTCGATCAATTTCTGCAGAGCCGTTGCAACCAACGTACAGACAGTTACGGCGGAAGCATCGAGAACCGCGCTCGGTTTGGGTTGGAGGTCACCCGAGCTATCATCGCCGCTGTGGGAAATGACAGCAAGAAGGTCGCCATGCGCTTGTCGCCATGGTCAGACTTTGGAGGTGGTGGCAGCACGGTAGACCCGGTCCCGCAGTTTTCTTACATGGTTTCTGAGCTGAGGAGGTTGGACTTGGCGTATCTGCACCTGGTCGAGAGTCGTTATGCTGGGGATGTCGCGACAGCAGCCTACCACACACTGACCCGACGCAACGATCCGTTCATTGCCATCTGGGGATCCCAAGCCCCGATCATCCTAGCGGGGGGTTTCACACCGGAAACGGGAAGGAAGGTCACCGAGGAAATATACCCACACAACGACGTGTGCGTGGCATTTGGGAGGTTCTACATTAGCACTCCAGATCTACCGTTTCGAGTCCGACAGGGAATTCCACTGAGCCCATATGTTCGCGCAAGCTTTTATACAAAGATGAGCCAAGTCGGATATACGGACTATCCCTACAGTCCCCAGTACCTAGCACGTGAAGTCAAGAATTCAGCTTGATGAGCTATTGTCAATAGGAGCAACAAGATGTCTGTGCGAGACGACAACTTGAGTCAATTTGTCCTTATCCTGATCTATCCATCCAGCGTGCCATGCCACTTGCTCTGGAGTCTGAACGGGTCGCCCAACAATCAGAACAGGAGTCGACTTAGTTCGGCCACCCCGCATCTACACTTCCTATCACATCAATCGACTGCATAAAGCTCGGCTGATAAAACACGGAACCTTTGCTAACAGGTTGGAGGCGGAGTGCGACAACCTTTTCGCAGATGGCCTAGCGGGATGAGATTTCCAGCGGTCTCGTCCGCAGTGGGGACTGGATCCACTATTGCGCAGACTCGGGAGTCGGAGGACAGAGTGAGGCCAAGGGTTTCATGCTTGGTCTGAGTCGTTTGATGGTATGGAGCCGATGCGTATTCTCTCATTGACTATTCTAGCACCGACTAGCAGCCTAGCACAACCAAGCACGATCCTTAGCAGGAGCACTCCCTAAATGATCGTCTCGAAATGATCACAGAGATGCAATCAACTTTGCCCAAATAGTCTCCGGCGATTTTCAATGTAGGTTTCCGAAGCCCGACATCATGGCATGTCTAAGTTGAGTCATATTCTGAACAGTCTAAAGATGTATCCAATGAGATGGTATCCAATGAAATGATTTATTACGGGTAATTTTACGACCCTGGACTGCTGCTAGAGGCTTCATGTTGTTACGCATACACCTTCAGAGCGTGCGTAACCAAGTTGGTACTGATCTTCAACAACAGCCTCTCACCACAATTGATAGCTAGACCCCACGAATCTCGAGCATACTGTCCAGTTCAGTAACGCAAGAGGTGGGTGGGGTCAGTCACCCCCCGGAGCCAGAGCCACTACTCATGCTCGTTTAATCTCCTCCAAGGCGGTGAATGTGATCTGCTCCGGTTCCGGAACCGATGCTTGCTTCTTGCAGAGCTCGAACTCCTCGACCACGTGGACGGGAACAACAACGCCCTCTTCTCCTGCCAGGTACTGGGTGTCAGTGATCTGGGTCGCGCCGAGGTAGATGAAGATCAGCACGCCAGCAGCATAGAAGGCGAAGAGGGCGCCGGCCTCCTTGATGTACGGCACAGCGATGGAGTCGAGGCCGAAGCAGATAGCTTCGCCGGCGGCCAGGAAACCGCGGTATACACCCTAACCCCCGGATCATGATTAGATACGGAACAAGAGGGACGGGACCCTGAATGGTTTGCACCCACCGCGTAGTTTGCCGCTTTGACAGGCGAGTTGGTCATGCAACTGAGAAAGTAAAGAATGATGCACTGCATCAGGATGCTCGAGGTCCAGTTCAGCACAAAGAGGACGAAGATGGCAGGGAAATTGCCGTCGCTCCAGTCCATCGGAGCCGGGGGGCTGGCGCGGTCGTAGTGACGGACGCGCACGATTTCCCATATCCAGGCCGACAGCAACGGCACGCTCACGGCCGCGAGTCCCAGAAAGGCGCGGGTGCGACGACTCCATGTCTTGTGGTCCAGGATGCGTTGAAGTCCGTAGCCGACGGGGATCTGCACGACGACGGCGCAGAAGGACAGCAGAGACCTCGTCCGCAGGTTGTTGTGGTAGGCGTTGACGGAGCCGTTGTATACCAGGAAACACTCCGAGGGCAGGAATGCCGGGATCATGATCAAGAGCCTCCAGTCGCGGAAGATGTCGAGGTTGGCCTTCAGTTCCTCCCAGAACCCACGGGCGGCAAGAGTCGATACCTGAGTGCCGTCCTCGCGCACGACCTTGGATGCAGGCCGTAACGTCAGGGCAAGTAAACACCCGCATCCCATCATGGCTATAATTATAATATACACCGCCATGGGGACGCCCGCTGCTTCCTTGGAGTTGTGGTTGATGAGCAGAGCGATGAAGTCGCCGACGGCACATCCGGCAGCCTGCAGATTGACGGATATGGCGATGAAGGATCCTCGCTCTTCTTCCTCGGAGTAGGCCATGGCAATGGATCCCATGGTGACAAAGATCAGACCGGCGGAGAGCTGTCGGTTCGTGTTAGTGAGGACCGTCGGCAACGCATGTTACGCTGGAAGAGGCTGGCCGCTGCAGCTGTACTTACACCGATAGCGACGCCGCCGAAGATGGGGAACCATTCGTGGCCGGTCAGGTCGAAATACCACAGACCGGCGACATAGAGTGCGTAACCGACGATACCCAATATCGCCGTGATCGCAGGCCCGATGGTGTTGAGCACGCTGCCTCCGAAGGTCGAGGACACGGCGTAGACGGCACACAGCGTCGCGTTGACTACCTGAACGGTCTGCGCCGAGTTGGGACGGCCGCCGCCAGCCCCGAGCAGATTCAGGGCCTGATACAGCCCCGCCGTCAGGCCGATGATGGTGCCCATGATGAAGCTGTATGGGTACTGCACGTCAGGATACGTTTCTCTTGGAAAGGCCAAAAAGGGAAGGAAACTCACTTCTGCCACCATGGCGAACTTAGCCGGAAGGCTGGGACTCCGAGGATCTTGAAACCCATGATCGATAGTGTCTTCTCCCGTGCTGGAATCAAGATGTTGGTGCTGCGAGACCAGATTGCAATGTACACTGAATGGTCAAAGTTCAAACAGGCTCGGCCCCAGCAGCGGCAGACGTGTCTTTATAATTGCCTCACCAATTAATCAAGTCACGATAGACCCCCGCAAGGAGAAGTCCCGTATCGCTCCATGTGCTAGAGTGGCGGGGATCACCCATTGAAGTCGAGCATTCCATGGAAAGATAATTGGTGACGGTGTCTCCAGATCTGTGCGTGACCGCACCGTCGCGATCCACGCACCTTGATCCGCGTTTAACTGCGTGACTTCGTGGAGGCTGGCATTGATCAAGGTGTCGTGGCTACGACTGACAGATAAGGCCCGAGGGTGTCCTTTATGCACCTCCGCTAGCGACGATACTTGTCGCACGCTTAAATCCGTCCGGGCCAGATTGGAGTTGATAACGGCCGCCGCTTGACTTCTGCCGGGTTGAAGTACAGAGCGGGGTCTGGGGGGATTAGACATTCGATTCGATTCATGCCTGCTATTGTAGATACAAACGCCACATGCCGGTCTGGAACCCCTTGAAATATCTAATCAGATATATATGTATCTAGGGCGAATTCGTCTCTAGTGATGTGTACAGTCGGTTTCAAATACTAAAGGTGTCTGAGTCTTACACTGTGCAGGGATATCACCTGAAGTGATTTATGAAGGGTGGTTGTGTGACACTGGACTGGACAGGACTAGACTATCCATGTTTCCATCGAGTACCCCGTCTTGGTCTTGAGCCAAAAAGGAAAGAGAAGGGCCTGCTCATCGACGCCAGCGAAGAATGATTCCAAGGATCCCTCTCCAGGAAGGTCACAAAACAAGTGTAGATATGAAGACCAAGGGCTCGAAGAAGTCCCCATGGACTTCCAAACACATAAGAAGTTGGGAACTTGGGATGGCTCCTGAAACCCGATTACACAGCGATACAATTCTACTTGCAGATAGGACCCTCTTTCCCTTTTGTGTCGAAATCGGTAGCTACAGTCAAGCAGGAAGTCGGTAGGTTGCATAGGCCAGAGGCCCATTTTCCTTCTCGTGGTATAAAGTACGAGTAATATAAAACAGCCACAGTTGAATCATCAGCCACTATAACTGGGCGCGATCCTCTTGCCGCCCTAACGAAGTTGGTGAGAGGGTGAATTCCGACGGTATAGAGACAACCATGTTCTCTCGGAGAAGAATATCCGGATTTATAAGCCATTCCTAGACGCTATTGTCCAGAACATGGGGCGCCTTCTATCTCCACTACCTAGGCGACAAGAAGTACGACTTCCGTCTATAGTACTGGGAGTTGGACGAGCAGGATGACAAACCCTGCAACATTCCCTTCCGCTGCTTGTACTCTATCAACATCGACAATCTCATGTTCGCCGGAAACATATGAGCGCCACGCACGTCGCGTCTGGCAACACCAAATTCATGGGCAACGGCGGGCAACATGCCATCGCCACCGCGTCTAACGCTCATCTGTGCAACAAATATGGCACATCACCTCCGGGAGTCGTCCAGGATCACATTCCGGAACTCAAGAGAATTGCCGGCGCCATCACAAGCGGGAATCGTTCGTCGTTGCGTGAGAGTCATCTGTGAGAGACATCGTGGACAATCGGTGAACCTCGAAACCAGAACAAGCCCAACTATTGTAGTACTATGCGTAGTACTATGCAAGGCAGAAATTTACCTACCTCAGGGATAGAGATCATGGCTGTAGAGGAGACAAAATGTTCACAACATTGAGTGTTTGTTGAAGATTTCATAAAAGGCCCCCATTATAATTCCAATGCGGGCCATGACATACGTCCGCCTCTCTCCAAATGTTCGAGACTTGCTTCTGGTCTGCAATCCATTCATGTCACAACATCCCTCGAGAGATCATCGTCTGGCGCCTGGTGGCACCGCTCTGGATGATGCAATCAAGCAAACGCCGCGAGGATGTCTTCTGTATCAAGCCCGTCAAAGTCCCAGACAAGACCACTCTGCCCGTCGAAACCAAATGGATCTGGTACGGTCGAGGAAGCCTGGTCCGACAGTGATTGAGGGAATGTCCAGTCGCTGCTGGAAGGTGCGGTGGCACTGTGGATTTGAAGTCCGAGAGGATCCGAGGGTTGATGGAAATCAGTCGGTGGCACCGTCCATATGACTGGATACCGCTCTGGTACCACGAGCGGGGCGTAGCTGTCAATAGACATTTCAGCCTCGGAGGCAAGGGGCGAGAAGAGCGAGAATTGGTCAATTTGTGCTTTCAACGTGGAAAGTTCAGAGTGCTCGATCACGTCCCCCTTCGACCACAGCTGCAATCTGTCCACGACTGCACGGGATATCGTGTCCAGGGCAGAAGCATGCGTAGACATGTTTGGCCAGCGACGCGAGATCTTCCGGAGAAAGAGAGGCGCCGTCTGTATATATTTGCACAGGATCGGGATTTCCTCTCCGTCCAGACTCGTGTGGCTGTCGCGTCGAGAGTCCATGCCGGTCAAGACGATGCCAATGATGCAGATGCCCGCCTCGATAAGGTAAAACGAAGCATGCCAGATGTTGAAGAGCTTTCCCACCCGCTCGATGGTCCCAATTTCTTTGAGCACCGCAATCGAGGCCTGGAGAGTCCGCTTTCGCATCTCCCTGGTCGGAACGGGACAGCGAGGGGAAGGGCGGTTGAGCCGCAGAATCTGGCACTGGAACAGCAGTTCATGGAACTCGATCTTCTCACCGAGGTTGATGCTTTGACGAGTCGTCTGGTACCATTGCTGCAAGCGCTCGTGGATCCAGGCAAACCATTCGTCGAAAGAAGCATAGCTGGGCGTATCGTCAAAAGGGATTGTGGGATAATACATGGCCCGGGTGATTTCCGACTCGAGTTCCCTCAGGAGGCAAAATTGTCGGCTGGTTGCTGACTGCGAGTCGGCATCGGAGAACTAGGGGTGTCAGAACCTTTCAAGAGGCGGGCCGTCCGGTGCCGGAAGTTGTAACAATACCTTTGCTATCGATGCAGATTTCGGCCAGAGGAATGGCCAGCATCGAACTGTGTGGACCGCACTGCCCATTTTGTCAGCAGCCACACTAAACCCGAAAGCAGCAAAAGAGTCTTGCCAGTCAATGTTGCATGAATTCCAGAACAGTCTCTTTCGGATACTCTGTGCTGCAAGGTCGAGGCCGCCCTGCGCCGAAAGAGGCACCTCGTGCTCCAGTCCCAGCTGCACGCACAGCCTTGTGGCTGCCGCAGCGCATTTGCTGCAGTCGACGTGTTGAGGGTTCATGAAAGCATAGTGAGTAAGAAGCTGCAAGGCCTGCAGCCTCTCCCAGGGATCGATGGGCCCCGCCTGCCCGAGCACATCCACCGCGGTGGCCCAGAAACCATACGAGGCTGCCGTTGCCCTCTTTTCGTCTCGGTACATCAGCGTCTGCATCTGGTTGGGTATTAGTTGACTCTAGCGAGGTTTGAGGGAACGGGGGCTCTCGAACGCTGATGGCTAATGTGATGTGGACACAGAAAATATCAAACGCAGAGGGCTGCATGTCCTGGTAGACCTTCTCAGATGCCTGGAAGAGATCTGACTCTTCGATTGCCGGGTAGAGTGGGCGATAGATCTCACAATAGTGTTTCAGCATCGTGTCAACGGCATGACGAGGAATGGAGGATAGCTTGCTGGTTGATGACGGGGGTTTTTGGGTATGTTTAGGTGTGTCGGGTCCCCTTGCGGAGCTTCTCAGGTACGGTTCGGGCGATCCGGAGAGGAAGAATCTCGACGTCAGTGGGAGGAGGGCGTCGTGGTTGCGGGAGCAGCGTGGCGGGGCGACAATGGCTGCTGCCAGGGCCGTGGAAAGTCGCTCTGCAGCCTCGGTCGCGACGTCTAGATCGGTTCTCGAATGGCTTTCAAAGATTTGTCCCAGTTCGATTTCCAGGCGCGCCACCTCTTGCTCGAGGTGTGAGATGGTGCTTCGAGGCGTGTCGACTCGGTGGATGGAATCAAATCCGAGGCACGTCGCCCTTGCCATCGCACACGCGCCGCATGTTGGGTATTGAAAGTCACACTGCAAAGGGCATTAGCAGGCCGGGATCCGCAGATATCTCAGACAAGATTGCGTGCATACGCGAATTTTCCGCCTCCGACAACGTGTACACGCCTTGCTGTGCCTGTTTTTTCTGGGCGGGTTTTGGGCGTCAGAGCTCATGATGCGAGTGGTGGACCATTGAAGTCAAGCTCGAGTAGACTTGCCAGTTCTTGCACTGCTTGCACTTGGGAAGAGTGACGGGTTCGCAGTGGGAGGATTGGCAGACGTGATGAATAAATGTGTTTCGGCGTTTTGAGGTTTGGGGGTTTAGGCGGCTTAATAATTTGGGTCAAATAGCCAAGTTTCGCAGCAAAGTTCGTTAGCTTCGACACCCGTCGAGTAGATCAACCAAGTGGCCGTAAACAGTATAGCGGACGCCTATTGCGTCACAGTGCACTGCAAGATGGAGGCTATAATCACCGATTGTATTAATACAGGAGAAGGACGCGATTATATACTATATTGCGTATTAATTGGCGAAAACTTATAATCTCTCGTTAAAAATCGTGCTCTTGGTAAAGAGTGTATTAATTAAGGTACCGTTCATTCCACCTAGTTTATAGGTTGATGGAGGTACTATTACTAGCAAAAGGGCTTTAGTGCATCAATTTAGCTCACCTAGTCGCGTGACAGTCAGTTTGCAGCTTGGTCACTAGTCCGTTTATGGACGTTCGGTCGAGTTCTCTGTTGAGAGTTCGACAGAGCAAAGTTCTACCAACGTTGGTAGTGTCGAACGAAGCTCTCGTTAACTCCTCCTTGCATAGCGCTAACCTAGTTTTACGCCGATTATACGCTAGATAAGGATCGATGATAAGATCTCCATAGCGTCTACTTTAGGCCTTGAAGTACGACAGAGAATGGAGCTGCGAAACTTAACTAACTAATGGGTACCGACCCGCAGGCTTCTAGGTGCTTCGTCATACTATTGTCCCCCTAACTACCCTCAGCGCTCTCTAACTGACGAGGGATCGGAGATCAAGAGGGAATACTAACTTATATTCTCTAAAGCTATTTAGAGAAGGAAAAGAAGAAGGAGGAGGAGGAGGACCTTAGTGCTAATCCACGCTGGCAGTGGCTGCCTGTGCCGATCCCGTGACACTAACAGTAAAGATGGCAAGCTACATACTCTCCGACTTGATGTCATTGACCCAAAAACACCACCGGGACGTCGGCACTCAACTACAGTCCGTCTCGAAGCCCATCCTACCCGCTCAGACTATAGATGGCAATCCTTCAGCTTTGAGCCAGTTCGCCAGAATCTGCTCGAACCTCTTCGGCTCGTCTGATGGCGGACTGTGGCCCGAGTGCTCGAAGATCTCCAAACTTGCGTGAGGAATGCCCTGGGCAATCTCTTGACTACTGGCTACGGGTGTCACATGGTCATGTCGTCCGACGACAAGAAGCGTCGGAGCCTAGCAGAAACCCTCGTCAGAGACACATTCCGGTGACACGGTGGACGGTGCGGCTTACCTTGATCGAATGCAACTGATCGCGCACGTCGAAGCGTGGCATGTTCACACTAAACGCGTAGTTCTGTGTGGCAGAGTGGAATTTCACGACGCCTCGAAATTCCGTCGACTCGGAATCGTCCTGGGTGTGGGCTGCAACAGCACTGGCGCTTTCAGGAGGAGTATAGAACGGGACTATCTCCATGATGGAATTTTCGAAATCCTCGTCGTCGCGAAGTGTTCCAGACCACAGACGCACTTGGCGGGCAACGTCCACGTTGACCCGGTCGGACGTCAGGACGTTGGCCAAGGCGTTCATCTGGCCCAATCTCCCATTCGCCCAGGCCCCTCGAAGGATCAGGCCTGATAACCTATCCCCATGTTGGATGGCGTAGTCGAGGGCGATGAAGCCGCCGTAAGACGCTCCGGCAAGGACAAACTGTTCTGCGCCGTACGCTTTCCTAAGAGAGAGATAAGCCGTGAGAGACGCAACTGTTGTCGTCTGGCTTACCTCAGGTTTTCAATGTCTTGGATCCATCGATCATGACTGTATGGCCCAATATGATCAGATTCGCCGCTGCCTCGCGCATCATACACCAGGACTCGATAGACGCTCGACAGAAAAGCGTAGGATGCCTCTGGCTCTCCGTGTGTTGATAGGCCTGGTGCGCCATGAAGAGAGATCAGCAGCGGTTTGGAATTGGCTGCATCTTGGTCTCCCAATATTTTGACGTGCAACTTGACCCCATCATCCATGGTCACGGTCGAAGTCGTGCTGGGGATGCTGTTCGCTTTCGACATGGTGAAGATCTTCCGAGTGATCGTTGTATGACACAGTCCTGGGCAGGTTGTTGTCAACAGATGGGACGTCTCTTATAAACAAATCACCATCACCATCCACAATGCGGTCCTGCTTTGAAATGTTAGATTACCAATATCATCTGACAAACAGCGAGCCTTGAAGCTCCACACACGAGGGCTCAAGGAGGGCTACCAGGCGAAAGCGTAGATGATCCTTGTGGGAGAACTCAAGAGAGCGCGAGGAGATTTAACTTCGACGTCGAGGGTCCTAGCAAAATCGTCCCTCCTCCAACGCCATCATCTCCGCGATATTAGTCATGGAGATGCACAATCCAGAGCTATGCACAACAATCACGTCAACAATTCTGCGGACGTAGAAATCGATCTCGGCGGGTTTGACCTTCGATAAGCAGTCACGGCAGTGCGCCCTAGGGCAACTCCGCCAGACCCAAAGATATGCGGGGGAGGTGAGCTTGGGTGGCCGGCCAGGCTCCGGATCAGCCGTCTGGGCTTACCCATGTTGACGGCATTCGCCTTGGTTTACGCCGGCGCACTAGGTTAAAGGCGCAAGTCTCCAAAGACGTCACCGCCTTGACTGAAAAGTCCGATAGTATTATTGTTCCGTAGCCACGCTCTCCATCAGCCGAGAACCGGGTCTCTGCAGAGTCCAGACCCTGGTCCTGCCCTTTCTTGACTCTCGAGTCTCTAGTAGTCACCTTGTCGAGCAACGAACTGCGGGGAGATGGGGCGCACTGAAGCAAGGCCTTTGGATGGGTCTAATGAGGCAAGGCCGAGTGACATTTCCGACGGCAGTTGATGCCCACTCATGATCTATCTACTATCTACCATCTACCTCTGAAGGCCGTCAGAATGACCATTCTACCACAGGGAGGTCCTCACAAGGTCTTCCGATGACGACTTTGCCGGTGCAACTTGTCAACTCCATCAGAATGGCACCCAGTGTTACGATGCGGTCAATCCCCACGGCTCCAGAAGGCACGCTCCTGCAGATCGCGGGCGGGCTTCCCTGCTCATCCGACAGCCGGGCCCTCAGGGCCTCGAACGTCGTAGGCACTGCCCGGCGCCGATCCCACTCCGTCAGTTCTTGCATTCGTGCCAACCGGGTGAATGAGTCCGCCGCAGGGTGGTCAATCAGCCCCCCTGGCCGACCTGGACCGTAGAAGTGGTTTGCATGGGCTACATAACCATTGCGCGGAGAGATCAAAAAGTTGCCCCGAGGCGAGCATTCGAGGTCCGCGAACGTACCGCTCTTGTCCGCGAGCAGGTAGTTGATGGAGCTCGCCAGCCCAAATTTCTCAATGATCGCAACGGCGCTCCGGTAGCTGGTCGCAAACTGGAGTAGCCGTCGCGACATGATGTGGACCGGCATATTGTCTGTGTTGAGCACCCCAGACCGAAGGGCATTCATGCACAGCCCAAAGCCTGCGCTGTTCATCCCGATCTTGCCAACGATGCCGGCTTCGCCCAGGAACCTCAGCGACAAGTCCGACCCTGCAGGCTTGATGTGAAGGAACACCATTCCCTTCTGCAACTCGGGAATCATGTCCCAGTTTTGGGCGAGGAACATCTTGCCGTCGTCGGCTTGTTGACCGATAGACGTGCATCCGTCAGTGTAGTTTGTAAAAGCGATCTCGGTGCGGACGTTGAGGGTGACAATGTCCTCGAAGGTCACCCCATCTCCCGCACCTTCGGCAATGCCCCTCATCTCGTCCACGATCTCGGGCCATTGCCTCTCGATGGTGGGCAGAAAGCGCGTGGCTGCTCGCTCCCGTGCTTCATTCCATGTAATCTTGGCCGTCTCTCCGAAGAAATAGGTATACGTGGCGACATTATGATGGATTTCTGCTGCGACTGCACTGCCATGCGTGAAGCCAATCTCAAACGGACTGCCGCTGCAATCGACTGTCTTGACAGTCGAGTCGGCCTCTGCACTATTGGAAATGACCGTCATTTTGGTACGGGCTTGGGAGCCGATGGCATGGGAACGAGCAGACGGACTGAACAGAGTGAGAGAATCAAGCTCGGTGCAAGCGATGAGGCTCTGCAGGTCAATATACTTGTGGCACACACTTGACACCTGTGATGTGCTGGCTAACGGACCAGACCTAGATCACCAGAGCAAAAGCCGGAATACGCCGCCGTGATACACGAAATGTGGAGAGCCCAAGAACCGCCAAATCAAGATGCGGCATTAATTGTGCTCTTTGCATGTATGTAATCCGCAGGTGGTCAAGGTGCAATTGACTTGTTTATCATCTTTGTGCTATGCGCTCATAGTAATGCAACACACTGCAGACACAAGATGAATATGTGCCTTGGATTTGTCATCGACTGTGGGGATAGGTCATGCTATCAACATGTATTCCGCCAATACCAGAGACGGAGAACAGCCTTTGAAGTCACAATTAATCGTGGCAGAAAAGGAGCAGAGTCGACCCGACTATCGAACCCTGAAGACATCATCTTGACCGCTCGCCATGAAAGCAATAGTCGTCGACGCAGGCAAGGCAGTCCTCGTTGAGGATCGCCCAGTCCCTCACCTTCGTGACAGCTTCGTCCTCATTAAAGTCGCCGCTGTGGCTCTCAACCCAACAGACTGGAAGCACCTGGACTACAACTTGGTGGCGGACGGATGCCTCGTGGGTTGTGACTTTGCCGGTACTGTCATCGACGTCGGTAGAGGCGTGACCAAGTCGTTGTCCAAGGGCGACCGCGTGGCAGGCGTCGCGCATGGAGGAAACAGCGTACAGCCCGAAGACGGGGCATTTGGAGAGTACATTGTAGCCAAAGGCGATATTCTGATCAAGCTCCCTGAAAAGCTGAGTTTCGAGAAAGCTGCGACTTTGCCGCTGGGTGTGGCAACGGTCATGCAGGGCTTGTATCAAAAGGGTTTGAACATGAACTTGCCTGACAATCCCGTCAAGAAGAAAACCTTTGCCTTGATCTACGGTGGAGCGACCGCAACTGGAGCACTGGGAATCCAGTATGCGAAGCTGTAAGTTGCTTCTCACTGCGCGTCATTTTTCAGGCGGCTAATCATCTGAGCAGGTCCGGGTATACTATTCTCACAACATGCTCGCCCAAACATTTCGAATACGTCAAGTCACTCGGCGCTGACGAGGCTTTTGAGTACAATGATGCGAATGTAGGGTCGAGGATCTGCGAAGCGACCTCGAATGAGCTGCGACTCGTCTGGGACATCATCAGCAACGCCGAGTCTGCGAGGGTCTGTGCGGCTGCGCTTTCTTCGGATTCGACCGGCTGCCGTTACTCGTCCTTTCTAAACAATCGGAGTCCAAGAGAGGACGTCGAGAGCATCGGCACAAATATGTACACTGTTTGGGGCGAGTACTTCAAGTCTGGGTCTGTTGAGTACGCTGCTTGTCAGGAGGATTTCGATTGGGCAAAGGGGTTCATGGCGCTGACGGAGAGGCTTCTGGCTGAAGGCCTGTTGGAGCCTCACAGAGGCTCCGTGAAAGAGGATGGACTGGATGGGGTCTTGCAAGGGTTGGATGATTTGAAGAGCAACAAAGCCAGTGCCGAGAAGTTGGTCTATCGGCTTGATGATACGGCTTGATGAGAGAGATACAACATCTGACTGGATTGATGAATCCCAGTCTTATCAGTATGCAGGGTCGAGAGGGCGGAGCAAAGGATCTCTCCAGTCCAGCACCCTGCAAACTTAAGTACAGGTGCCTAGTAGTCTTATTATTATGTGCTAGTCACGTGGCTAGTAAAGTGAATCCCCGCCAAGGCGCCAGGCGCCAAGCCCCCGGCCCCCGCCCCTTCGGCCAGTTGTCTGACGCCCTTCTAGCGACAACTTACATCTCTCTCTATCAACCCCTCCCTCGTTCCGTTCACCACGTTCACCAGCGCTGTCGTCTCTCCTTCATTTAGGATGCATTTCTGGAATGTGCACCCTATCAGTGAAACATTATGGCTTTCCGAATCTGTAGCAGATGTCGCAAAAGAAGGATAAAGGTGACCAGGCCCACGACCCCGAAACCCTCCTTCTGACGCGCATGCTGAAATGTTTCGATAGTGCGATCTGCAGCTGCCTGCCTGCAAGAATTGTCGAGTGACCGATGTCGAGTGTACCTTCTGGGATGATTCTCTTCGGCAGGAAATATCATGCAGGTAAGTGGTGCTCATCTCGGTCGCGGTCGTTTCGCCAATGGAGCCTCATTCTAGTCACCTACATTCTCTGCGTCAGAAGAAGCAGCAGCTCCAGCAAGAAATCCAAACGCTCACAGACAAAACTCGCACCGCTCTCAGAGATCCTGGCCTCCCCATGCGGTCTGCACATGTCGTTGAGCAAAGCTACCATCTCAAGGTCTCGAATGATGATCTTTGGTGCCCCATACCAACGGCGTATCTCGGTCCGGGAAATTCGGCCCGCCTGCTGGAGCGATTGTTGAAGAGCACCATCTATTGGCATCTGGCGAACAATCTACCACTCCCTAAGCGTCTGCTGCCGGACGAGTCTTCCCAATTGACAGAGCTTCAGCACGCGGCAACTCTGTCATTCTTTCCCGTCACCATGGACCAGCGAAGGCTGGAGCTTCAGTCTCTTGTGCCGCCTTCTACTCAACGAGCGATTATAGAACACTACTTGAGGGTTGTGTCAGTGGAATACCCCTTGCTCACTTCCGAAGTCACAGCTACATTGCTGGTGCACGAGAATCCCTTGAGATGGAGCAGTGCTAACAAGGACAACCCTGGCGCTCTTGCCCTGATCATCGTGTTTGCTATTTCTTCCACGCTTATTGCGCGAGATCTAGACCCGACCTTGTCCACCATCTCAACACGCTGCATTACTGACATGCATAAGATTGCGCAGATGACGAAATCACAAGATGACCGGATGGAAACGATAAGATGGACGTGCACGGCTTTGTGTGCCCTCGCTCTCTGTGAAATGATTAATCCGGTCTCGGGACAACTGTGGGATCTTCTGGGAAGAGCCTGTTCGACAATCGAAGACCTCCGCGAAGAATACCAGCTTCAGAACATCGGGTTGGATGATGCCTTTAGAAGGTTAGAGCTCTCCCTTCTCAAGCTAGAAAGGTACGTCTGAAAGAATAACTCTTCGATACTTGCTAAAGTCCTTCTGTAGCTCTACCGCATTTTACTTTCGACGGCGTTCGACGTTTTGCGAAATGCGGCTGGCACCCGTGGTCGAACATTTCTCTACCCCCGGAAGAATGCCAGATGACCTTGACGTTTTGCGACATCTGCGAAATATAGTGGCGCAAATGACGCACTTCCCTCGGCCATCAGAGGACTTCTTCGAGAACCTAATCCCGCCAGGTTTGCAAGTAGTATCACCAAATTCAGCCATAAGCGTAGAGTCGGCAATGCTTTACCTTGCGCTGCATCCACTCTTCACCGAAGAGGACGGATTTCCCAGTGGAGGGCTCAATCTCCCTCCCTCTCGGCTTTTTACGATGGTCGCATGTTCTGCGTCTGCCGTCATCGACCACTTTGCGACCCTGAACGAAGATCACAAGATAATAAGCCTTTGCATGGCAGCCGAAAGGGTTCTTGAGGCTGGCTTAGTTTGGGCGACTTATCTCGTAAGTCAGCGGCAGGCCGTGCAGGCCAGAGATCAAACCTCGTACGCAATGGGAACGAGTCTCGCAATGGGTCCTATTCTGAAGGTTTCCTCCCTCACCGCATCATTCGTTGCGCGCTGGAAGGGTGGGTCTGCATATGCACATGCGTGGGAAACCTTTGTACAACTACTTTGGAACATGATATGACAGTGTTCTGATTTTGAGTGGATTTTGAGTCTAAGGCAACTTCCACTTATGTTGTTATGCTCAAGCCATTCTGCTCCTATGCTCGAGTTATGCTCACTTCGAACCCGCTGTCCAGCTTTCTCAGGTCCAAAGCTGCTCCCCGACCTTTGGATAGCGTCTCCAGGCGCGACATGAGCACGTTCGCATCATCTGTCGTGGCCTCGCAGGGCTCACCATCCTCTGCGATCAGAAGAGGGATGAGCGAACAAGCGCTCAGTTTTCCTCCATTCCAAGACACCTTTGCCAGAGCGCCGATGTTGGATAGGGTGACTTGCAGGCTGGTCCAACTATAAGGAGGATACTTCCGCAGATCAGCACCAGGAGTGACGATATCGTTGCTGAAGATGAAGTTCCCAAGGCTGTAAAATACCGGGACATCTCGGTAGAATTCCACGCCCTGCACTACGTGTGGATGGTGGCCAAAAATCGCCGACGCACCGGCATCGATCATGGCGTGTGCCAACGGTCGCTGATATGTTGCGATCTCATCCTGGGTTGCAGCCACCCAGCCCAAAGGCACTCCCCAATGAATCGCCACCAAAACGACGTCTGCTCTGGCCTTGGCTTCACGGATGGTCTTCAAGAGGACCGCTTCATCTGGCTGGTATGTGGTAGTCTCGCAAAATGGCGACATGCCCGGTGATTCATCCAGTGTGACGGTGTCAATCACGTATTTTGTGAAGACCCGTACTCCGGCGAGCCCCGGTCGTGAAGGCCCCGCGCCACTGCCGTTCGGCAAGGTGGTTGTCACACCAATGTACGCTGCCTTTGTCCCATTGATGTCGTTCACCACCGGCGCGAAGCTCTCGACCAGATTCTTGCCGAACCCGACATGGGCCACGCCGGCGTCGGCCAGTGCTCGAGACGTCACATCTAGGCCTTCCGGGCCATAATCCATGCCGTGATTGTTGGCCATGGTCACGACGTCGATGCCAAGATCGCGGATGATGGACGCATGAGTGGGATCGCATCTCAGGGCGATGAGCTTTTCGGCCGGGTGGCCATCTTTGCTGAAAGGCATCTCCAGGTTGGCAAAGCACGAATCTGTATTGATGACATGCTTGTAAACCGGGTTCTGGCTGACGGGTCGCCGCAGAGGGCCGTTGAGGACGAGGTCGCCGGTTGCAACGACCGAAAATGCCATGGTGGCTTGTGGTGATGTTGAATGGTATTCTAACAACGGTAGTATTCTAAGCAGCGACGGGGAATCCCTGGATAAAAGCTGATCTGAGAGTCTCACGAAGGAAATCGAGACACCCACCTTGACGGCCTCTCTACCCTCATGCCATATAGCCGGGAATATATTCCTAGCGCACGTCGTATGGAGTAGCCACTCAGTATGTCTGTTATCGGAGACAGTAATCAGCATTAGCCTCGATAAGGCATGCCAGATGCAGATGAGAGCAGACGCGGCTTTGAGCAAGCCCAGTAGCTTTTGAGGCGACTCTTCGGCATAAACAGCAGTCACCAGTGGTCGATCGCCGTGGACTAGGAGGCTTATCTGACGGGGTTAAGCCAACTCAGCAACACTGCGCTAGGGCTCCAGCGTCGGACATGTGCCGACAATCCGCTTTCGTCCGCAGGGCAGATCGAATTACTCCAAGTTCGATTTACTCGCAGTCGATCCAAGCCTATTTAACAACTTCTTTCAAGTATTGTCGTTTTCTCACAACTGTCGAGACGCGAAGCCAACGAAGCCAGTATGACAGCACCTTACACGATTCACACATCGACCCTGTTTGATCCCAAGAAGAAGGCCTTTGTGTCCAACATCTCTGTCAAGGTTGATCCGAAGACTGGGCTGATCGTTGACGTCTATGAACGGAACGAGTCAGACCTCGCGGGAGAGTCGGTCCCCGAGGGCGATGTCGATTTGAGACGCAAAGTCGTGATGCCAGGCATGGTCGACGCTCACACCCACATCTTCCTGCATTCGTACGAGTGAGTGATCAGATCCCACCACGCCCAAGTCCGTCTGGGCTGTTTCTGTCTAACTGGCACCAGCGAGCGTCCATCCTTGACTCAGAAGCGCGACGAGAGTGTTCCCGAACGCATCATCCGTGCAACGCACCATGTCCGCACAGCACTACTCGCGGGATGCACCACCTACCGGTAATCAATCCCTAGTCTTGTCCTTGTCAGATAAAGCTAACCCAAACCAACCAGCGATCTAAGTTCGGAGTCAATGGGAGAAATGGACGCTCAGATACGAGATTGCATCAATCGCGGCCTCATCCCTGGGCCCCGTCTCTTCGTCGCCACTCGCGCACTGGCCAGCACGGGCTCTTATGAACTCCGCAGCGAGAACCATGCGAACGGCGTCTGCTACCCCCGGGGCGGTGAAGCCGTCGATGGAGTCGATGAAATCCAAACAGCCGTGAGACGGCGCATTGCCGCGGGCGCCGACGTGATCAAGTTCTTCGCCGACTACCGACGAAGAATCATGCGTTACCCACCTGCACAACAGCATCCTTACATCCCCAGTCCGACACACCCGCCCCAAGATCCCAATCCGGACTACCTGGTATTTCATCAAGAAGAAATCGACGCGATAGTCAAGGAGGCCAACCTAGCCAAGATCCCGGTCGTGTGTCACGCAGGCACGATCGAGGGGGCGTTGATGGCGATCCAAGCCGGCGTCGTCTCGATCGAACACGCCTACTTGGCCAACGAAGATCTTTTCAAGAAGATGGTGCAGAAGGGAACCGTCTTCGTGCCCACGCTGGCCATCTGCGAGCGCGTGCACGCGAAGCGCTTCGACGAGATCCTCGAGCAATCCCGGCTGGCGCACAAGCTGGGCGTGCGGTTTGCATGCGGCGGCGACACGGGCACCTATCCGCACGGCCAGTCGAGCCGGGAGTTGGAGTTGCTGCACAAGGCCGGGCTGTCGTGGGAGGAGGTCCTCGAGGCCTGCACGGTCGGCGGCTGGGAGGCCTGTGGGGGGGACCGCTGCGGCATGCGGTTTGGATGGTTTGAACCGGGGAATCGGGCCGATGTCATCGCCGTGCGTGAAGATCCTCGTGAGAATTCCAAGGCGCTGAGGCAAGTCGACTTTGTCATGAAGGATGGCGTCGTTTGGAAACAAGACGGCAAGGCAGTGGGCATGCTTGCTGACAACCATGAGTGGGATCGTTAGTCTTTCTATACTACAAGCAGTATTATGGCATGATAGTCCGGCACGCAGGCTGTTGAAAATGATGCATATATATATAGATACAAACATATATATCTTCACACAATGATATACCTACATATATATGTGTGTACATGTAACATCTTTACACTCTGCTATGTGGCGTTATCCATCAAACGTAACACAACTCTACCGGCTGTTTTGGAAATGATCTACACACAGGATATATGTGTGTATGTATATCTACACACATTGCTGACGTGGCATGGTCCATCAAAGAGACCGCCAGGTGGCAGCGATGCAGAATTGGGACAGCCGACATGACGACCGCAAATTAGTATTCCTCTTCTTGTGTTAATTTGTTTATTGTTTGGTGATCCCTTACTTTTTGTTCGCTGTCTTGTGATCCTTCATTCTTTGTCTTATCGTTGAGTGATCTCCGTCCTCTCCCACCAGAACCGACATTCCTTCTCTGCATACACCTCGCTCGTCAACTCTGCCGCCACGCCGACCGGCCCACCTATGAGTTCCCTATTCCCTTTACCCAAAGTCATGGTGACAGGCTGGTCAGTGGTATATGGCTCCCACGTCGGACGGTACTTCCACGTTCCGCGTATTTGGTTCGGGTCGCCACCATGACAGATGAAACTGGTCATGTAGGCGTGCAGTACGCCGGCGACTTCTTTTTGCGCCTCTGACAGTGACGTCGTGGAGTGGTCCAAGGTCTCATACCGCAGACTGTCGCCGTGGGCAGCGCCGCGGTAGAGCGTCGTATAGACGTCCCAGTGGTACAGGTAGACCGGCGGCGCGTTGGGGAGTGACGAGGCTAGATGTGCCGTCTGGCAAATGGGCGCGATCAGTGCGTATTGGCCATATGCCGCCTCGGTGCGCTTATATTGTGCGCCGATGTCTGACCCGACCCGGTCGTCACGGTACGTCGGATCGCCTAGGCTCGGGTCCGGGTATAGTTTGATTAAGAGGTCAATATCTACATCAGGCAGATTGGGCAGCAGGGTGCGCATGAAGTCGTTGAACTGGCTCGACTCGGACAGTCGTAGATCGACGTACAGCGATCCTTCGTTACTGCAGAATCCCGTCATGATGGGGACTTTGTAGTACCGGCCCAGGCGCCAGCTGTCGATCGGCGGCCTTGGGATCAGGTCGCCGTCGATCACGGGCCGGAACGCCCATTGCATCGTCGCCTTGTATTTGCTAAAGACGGCTTCCTGCGCTGCGATGATTGTCGACAGAGGCAGTGTTCTCAGAAAAGCGAATGTGTCGGCCGCCGGAAGATCTTGCGCGCACCCGGCCTGCGAGAGAAACTCGTTGAAGTGTTGTTCAACAATGGCCGCGTCGTACGGCCGACAGTCTCGTGTGGTCGGCGAGCCTGACTCCATAATCACCCGTTGAAACGGACCGGGGTTTTCGTCGCTGTAGTGCAGGAGGAGATGTCCAATCTGCGTTGGTGTTAGCCAAAGTGTCTGTAGTCTATTAGGTTGTCTTGTTGAGGCATGACCTGAGACCAGCGTCTCCACTCAAGGCCAGCGCTGGTCAAGGCAGGGGTGAAGACTCGTCACTCACCGTAATAGCTCCTGCAGAGAGGCCGATCAAAGTCACATTGCTCTTGTCGCCGCCAAAGTAATGGATGTTCTCCTGCACCCACTCCAGCAGCAATCGCTGGTCCTGCATTCCGATGTTCAGGATCCCTTCATCGGCCGCCTTGGTCGAGCCCAGAAACCCCAGCGCTCCCACCCGATAGTTGAACGAGACCGCGACGAACGGCTCCTCGGACCAGGCCACCATCGACGCTGTGTTCTGCATTGACGAGTGTCCGCGGTTGAACGCTCCGCCATGCACGTAGACGGCGACGGGGAGGAGGGGACGGGTTTTGGTCTCCTGACCTCCTGTCGTCACCGCCGGCCTGAAGACATTGACCGTCAAACAGTCCTCGCCGTAGACTAGCGGAATCCGGGGCGGGATCAGTGGCGTTCCAGGCGCCGCCTTCCCATACGCGGAGGCGTCGATTGTGTCTGAAGACCGCCCGATCTTGGCCGGCGGTCGAAATCGGAGCGCCCCAACCGGTGCCTGTGCGTACGGGAAGCCCAGGAAGCATTCCACCGGTTGGGGAAACAGATCGCTTTGCACGATTCCCTTCACCGTCCCCTGGGGAAGGGTCACGGTTGGCCGTGCCGGGATTTCCTGTATCGAATCCATTGTGCTGCGGTCTTTGTGTGGTCGCTGTATCGGACTAAACTAGAGAATAGGGCCTTGCAGCTTGCTCAATGACAATTCGTGGTGTAATAAAGAGAAGTCGTCACTGCAAACAACACTCTGGGAGTGTCAGTTTTATCCAGCACCGCGTTCAGCACAATGGATCTACCCTAGCGTCAGGAGCTCGTCGAATACTATTCCCGTCCGCAAGTGAAGCCACCGTAACGGAGAATGGAATGTCGAGACGGTTCAAGCTTGCATATCGCCACCCAGCACTAACAACTTGATGCTGAGGTCTGATTGTAGCCCGGTGGTGGGACTGTCGATGATTACTCAGGATATGCAGGATCTGCGAGACAGCTGACGGAGTTGACCTTGGCCTCGCACGCTACGCTAGGCGGTCTCCCGTCCGGCTGGATTCCAGAGCGCATTGAACGAACTGGTATCCGCCCTGTCGATCTTGGACGTCTGCTCTCCAATGAGTGTATGGATGCTCTACATACCCCACATAAACATTTTGCCTATCATTGTCATCACCTCGTGCTATCTGGCTGCTCCCCGGAGGTCTGATAGTGTGGTCTGATCCCGAGGTCTGCTGTCCAGTTTTAGGCGGACGACGCAAAGTATGCGGCAACCACTATTTAAAAGGGGAGCCTGGGAGCCTTGGACCGGTTTGTACCCGAAGATTCGAGTGACTCAACTCTCTTCTCCTGAATTCGACTCGACTCGGCACAAGAATTGCTCAGCGACACTGATCCGATTACTGGCCGAGAAGAAACCATGGGCACATCATTACCACCCACCAAAACCGATCCTGGAATCGAAACCGCCAACATAGTCAGCACGCTCTCCATTGAGGAAGGCAGTACTGTCAAGGCCCCCGAGAACGCGGACGTCGCTTTCTCTTTCACGCTCGGCGAGGCCGTCGAGTACGATGAGGCTGAGAGCAAACGGGTCCGCCACGCCATCGACCGGCATCTCATCCCCTGGATGTTCTGTACCTTTATGGTGCAGTACTTTGACAAGACCCTGTTGAGCTATGCGTCGGTCATGGGTCTCATCCAGGATACGCACCTCACGTCGTCGGAATACGCATGGTATGGCACCTGTACTTTGTCCTTGTTTCTTATCTGTCTGGACCAGAGACGGGTGACCTCTAACATGACCCCTTGAGGCTTGTAGGTGTGGGTCGATCTTCTACTTTGGATATCTGGCGTTCGTGTGGCCGCACAATCGACTGATGCAGCGGCTACCCATTGCGCGGTACCTGTCCAGCGTCATCATGGCGTGGGGCGTCGTGCTCTGCCTCAACGCGGCATGCACCAACTTTGCTAGCCTGATGGTGGTGCGCTTCGTGCTCGGCGCCCTCGAAGGTGCCGTCACGGCGGGGTTCGTTCTGGTTACGGCCAGATGGTACCAGCGTGACGAACAGGCCACACGGACCGCCTTCTGGTACATTGGGAACGCCGTGGCCCAGATCGCTGGTGCCGCCTTTGCATTTGCCATCGCCGTGGGGTTTCTGGGAAACTCCGCCATCACCTTTCCTGCCTGGAAGGCTCTTTTCATCCTGGCGGGCGGCCTGACTTGCATCTTCGGCGGCGCGATGCTATACTTCTTCCCAGAGTCTCCCATCACGGCCAAATGGCTTTCCGCATACGACCGCCGGATTGCCGTTGAGCGGCTCCGGGTCAATCAACAAGGCATCGGCACCAAGGTCTTCAAATGGCCACAGTTCCGCGAAGCTTTTACCGATCCACGCGTAAGTCTCATCACCCGGAGTGGGCATGTCCATGACGTTCAAGCCGGCTGACCTATCCCAATACTGCAGACATTGCTATGCTGCCTTTTCTGCATCTTGTGGCTGATTCCGTCGGGCGGGCTGACAGTCTTCTTCGCCCTGCTGATCCGAAGCTACGGCTTCGACGCCAAAAATACGCTCCTCATCAGCATGCCCAGCGGGCTGACGCAGATCGTGACCAATCTGTTCTTCGCGTACCTGGCCCGCCGGCTTCGCAACCGCATGCTGGCGGCGATGCTGGCCATCTTGCTTAGCATCTTCTCCATCGCGCTGATGACCGGTTTGGCCCGACAGGAACCAACGGCGCATCGCATCGGCCAGCTGGTCGCCTACTACATCATCCTCGGAAACTCGCCGTCGCCACTGATCCTGATCCTCAGCCTGGTCAGCACCAATGTGGCGGGCTACACCAAAAAGACGACCGTCAACAGCCTGGTTCTCATCGCCTACTGCGGTGGCTTCTTGATCGGTCCTCAGACCTTCCGTGACCCTCCCTACTACAATAAAGCCAAGTACACCATCCTTGGCGTCTATCTGGCTTCCTTGCTGTGTATCTGCGGCCTTTGGTGGATCAATTGGCGCGAGAACCGCCGCCGAGATAGGGCCGCCGCCGCCACGAACCTGGCACCGCAGCCTGTTGGTCAGGAGTTCCTTGATCTGACGGACCAGGAAAACATCTACTTTCGCTATGCCATTTGATGTCCGTAGCCGGGACCAGTAGACTGTAGCTGCCAAGGGCTGAGAATAGTCTTGCAGGCGCAGCCTTTTGCAAGAATGGGTTCGGAATGGCGGTTCAAGCTCCCATGAGCGATACTGGCGATGATTATGACTCTTTCTTTGTTGCTTTGGCTGGGTTTCACATTCCGGGGAAGGGAAGAGTTACTCTGGGGACTGCCACTGATGGTGGCACTTCGATGTTCCAAAGAACAACGATCGTATCATGTATGCCGGGCAATCATACTTGTTACACATCTCGAGAGTCGTAAACTGTAAGGACTCGGGGGCTCTAAGTCTAATTCACCGCTACAAGAACAGTCCATGATCTCACCGTTCTATCTTGCTAGTCTTCCACTATATCTATGAGTCGCCCTCCGCTTAGAATAGTTTTTACTTTTTAATACTCCTCGATGCGTCTCGTGGTTCTCTATCGATTAGTCCTACTCTCGTCCCGAAATTTCTTCTTATAAGATCGTAAGGTAGAAAAAACGTTAAATCTCGACCTTAGAGAAATTTTAAAGAGTACGGGATTAACTCTCCTACTTCCCCGTAAAAAGTACACTAAACCAGATCTAATTTATTTTCGTACCCTTTACCTTTCTACGCCTTATTACTTTCGATTTACTTTTACACTCTCCGCTAAGGAACGTTATTAACTACCTTATCTCTTCTATTAATATCTCCGCGAAGTAAATTTATCGACTACCTTATCTCTTTTATTAATATCTCCTAATGCTCGCTCGATAGCTCGTCCGATACCTAATATTTTACGTATTATCGCTTTCGATTTACTTTCGTACCCTTTAATAAGATAAATATTAATTACGGAGTAAATATATAGTAATAATAACGCTCTTAATATTCGATCTAAGCCATCCACACCCACCCGGATTTCCTCTTTAGGAAGGAAATTATGAATTTTATACTCTCACAAAGGCTCGGGTCGATCTCACAAAGGCTCGGGGTCGTCGATCTACTCCTTCCCCGTTATTGCTGATTCCAGCCGCAGACCTCTGAATCGGCTGGTTGACGCGGGCCGCCAAAACTTTACTAGTAATGCGGTACATTATTAAGGGAAGAGAGAGGAGAGCTCAGAGCTGGATATGGTAAAGGGCATTTCTGTATGATTCACGAGGACTAAACAGTAAGACCTCTTTAAGCACCCATCCGGTACCAATTGCTTGGTCGATTCGTGATTCGAGTTAAGTTCCTTTTTTCCCCTTGTTCATGCTTAGTTACAGTTGCCCAACCCACCACAGTCCGGAGACCTTTGGCCTTAGTCTCCGGATTGAGGAGGTTAGCCATTACATGGTAATCAACGACATCGAAGTTATCCAGCCAGAGATAACGGCCCATGCATTCGCTGAGCTGGGTAAAGGTCGATATCTGCAGGGTCTTGGCCACGGAAATGAACGTTTTTGCACACCACTCCGTGTCGTCTGCGTCAACGGCGCAAATCATTCCAACAGCCAAGATCCAGAGTAAAAGTTCCGCCTTCGGCGTGCTGCAAGTCATCCCCGAGATATCTAGGGTCGCGAGCCGCATCACCAGACCCGTACCTCGGCCGGGGACCATCTTCCGATAATCCTCAGCGCCTTTGGGTTGTTCCGTTGGACTCATGATGCTCACGGGGAGGTACGAGAGCCACATCAAAAGTGCGATGCAACAGCATTCCTTGATGGTCGCAGAAGGATTCTCACAGGCATCAAGTTCATGTCTAGGCATTTGACAAATGAGTTGATAACCCAACTCCTCACTCCATTCGACAATGTGTGGAATAGTGCTGCTAACATCTGATCGACGATGGCTCGGGAGTCGGAATATCGTTTTCCTGCACGTCTCGGCAGCTGTCGCGCATTTGATAATTTCTTGGATGATGTCGAGCATTTCGGTACCCAGTAAATCGCCGTGTTCTAAAAAGGAAGATTCACCTATTATGTCCAAGGGAGGTTGCGCGAGGAGGTTGAAGTTTACAGACTTAGTGGATAACGCTGGTTCCCGCCATTCTGGAAGTAACACCGGACGGGAAAGCGAGCTTGACGCAGTGAATAGGTCGATGTTCCGGCAAAGATCTCGCGCATACCCATGAAGGGAATCCTCTAGTTTCAATGTTCTGAGCGCCCGGAGATGTGCGCGAGTACCTTTCTCGTTAAAACAATACAATTCGTAAGCAGCCAGGAAGAGGATGTCTAGTGCGTGCTGTTCCGTCACGACACGGCCGCTGTCGAGATACTTCCTCAATGCCTGTAATGCTTTGGTCGCGTGCTGCTGCGCCGTAACTTGGGCCTTCTGATATTGCGTTCCATGAATGGTTTGCATCCTCATGGTGATTACCGCAAGCAACGAATTCATATGTAGGTCGTCTGTTAAACACTTTTGAACCATCCCTGTAATGTCGACTTTTTTTAACCTCTCTAGCGCTCCGTCATAAGATGGCGACTGAAAGGCAGACGGAACCCAAACTGTTTCAAAGTACCGCAACCGGCGCAGCATCTCTGGACGGACGCTAACAGGGAAGGACGAAAAGGGGTCTAATGAGGAATTGGATGGCGCTACTCCCCAGACTCGGCTTCTTGACAAATAATGTGGGAGATGTCGAGTCCGGGGATTATCGTCATCGACCGCGTTCGGCGCTGAATTTAGATCCTAAATCACATCACACATTAGCATAGGAGACCTATCGATCGAGACCTGGCGGTTTCCTACTTCGTCGCTTATCGATATACCACTGGACACCGATCTTACTCCAACAACTGACCACGGCTGATTGACCTTCCTTCGCCCCCAGGATAGAGCATGTTCTTGGTGCGGGATCAACGTCTTTGTTCGGTTGGAGCGCTTAGTGTACACGTGGTTTCGTATCTGGGTGGACAGAGAGGTATCATCGTTACTGTTGGAGAGGGAAGCAGATTGGGCATTCTTGTGTACCCAGAGAAGAGTGTTTGCCTTCGGCGTCATGCTCTAATAGGTAGTGACTTTGAGGATTCTGAGAGGGATCATAACGAGGAGCTCAATATCTGGTCCAGGGTCCCTGAAGAGGTGGCCACCGCGTTTCCTTATTGAGTAGCGACTTTGCCAGCACCGATAGGTCGTGGACGCGAGGGAGCGAGGGAGCCCGGTAGAAGTATGCGCTCGGCTTGGCAACCACCGCACAACCACAGTGGGTATATTTGTCCTTGAATTTCTTGAAATGAGTGGCCAAGAAAAGTCTTATGGAACGGAGACTCGCAAAGATAGGACTCTCTAGCGTTGGTTAGCCAGAAGGAAACCGAAAATGGAAATAGGTGAGGGGGCTGATCGGTGGAGAGAACGAGTACTAGTGTAAGTAACGGCCACCAACGAGAACTTACAACACTGCTTACGGACCATTCTCGGTTCCATATGCTCGAGCCCAGTGCGGCTTAAGGTGATTTTAAATAACGGGACTCTTGCTTGTCTCATGCTTTGGAAGCTGAACTTGAAAATTTGTCATAAGTGAACAGTATGGTTTTGTGATGATGTACTTATCTTGATTAAGTCCACCTCCTGCTTATATCGGATGGATATGAATATCATACTTATCTACGAAGTACGGCTCTAGGGGGGTGGTAATTTGTGAATCCGGTTTTTTAGGAAGACTCGAGAAGTTAGCTCCGTCCTTTAGATACCGGAGAGGCTCTGTCGCCTACCACTTTAGGCATAGTATCGAAAGTAGGAGACCTTTACTAGTCATTAGTACCTTAGGTAAGACCAGGTAAATCTACGCCTAACTTGCCCCTCGCTGAGGACGAGGGTGATGTCGCCCTGTCCTTACCCTCGGCTCGCACGAGCCGGGTAAGCGGCAACCGTGACTCGGGCATCATGGGGGCTGAATGCCTTGGCGCCTCGGCGTGGCTAGTGCGCGTCTGGCTCGGCGTGATAGAGCCCATTCAAAGAAACTCCAAGGCTTCCTACTAAAAGCAGCGTCGCTAAACTTGCACTTCCGGATTAGCTTCGGATAATACAGCTAATTCGGCCAGACCGAAGTCTTTCAAACTCTCGCCACAGATATATTAAGGGGAATATCTCCTCATTGCTTTCACCAGCTGAGAAGTTTGAAGGTATAAAAGGCTCTACATCTTTCCTATAGAATTCACACCGAATGTATTAGGCGAAATATCGAATATGATGTTGAGATCGACCGAGGATGGGAGAAGGGAAAATTCAGTGATAGCTTAAAGGGATATCCGTGACGGGGAAGGAATCATGTTAGCGACCTTATGCCGCGAAATTTAAATGTCGCTATGAAGAATTTGTAT
Organism: Exophiala calicioides; assembly: GCA_001599795.1. Classification (NCBI taxonomy): domain Eukaryota; kingdom Fungi; phylum Ascomycota; class Eurotiomycetes; order Chaetothyriales; family Herpotrichiellaceae; genus Exophiala; species Exophiala calicioides. The sequence goes on along the minus strand of BCHZ01000005.1, from coordinate 4,158,164 downwards.
CGATCATATTCACTTCTTCTCATCATACTCAATACAATTTAAGATCATTAATATCATCCCATAAACTGACGAGAATTGACCTTGTCCCAACCCAAGTCGTCCGAGAGTGCTAGGAATAATTCAGTGACCAAGCGGATAGGTTTTAGGCAGGATACATACTTGAACAGTATAATTGTTTACCACAGCAACATCTCCTCTCTGCCAAGGCACAAGAAACTGAATTTCGTCTTGGATTTCAATCAAGCGATCCAAATATTGGTTAGGAATAGGCGACCCATCTCCATAAGAAGAGGGAAGCTTGTATCCAACACCATTCTTGTTAAGGTACGGTGGCTCCAACGCATCATTGTCCTTAGCGTTGCCATACACACCCGCCAGTCCATTGAAGAAGGTTGGGCGATCTGTCGACTTCACTCGTCTAATTGCAGGGACGTACTGAAGCACATGAAGTGATCCATTGGGTTGCCATTCTGCCGTAGCTTGAAGCTGTTCTTCTAACACTTTCTCGACCTTCTGGTGCTGAACTTCTAGACTGTCACCCTTTTTGATGTCAAATCCAAACGAGTCCTGCAGCATCGGTTAGTATTTTCATTCCGGCTCCCAATCCTTCGAAAAATGGCCTGTTCACTTGCCTTCCAGTTCCAGCCAATCTCCTTCCAATCTGGATCTTCAATAGATGGATAGTATTGTCGCCCGATGACACCTAAATGTGAAGCAAAGTATCAACAACCGTCCAAAATGCAATCAGGGTGATTGGTGATACCTTTGGTGGTCAAGTCCTCCACGAACTGTGGGAGCTCCGTCTTCAAACGGTCATAGAGCTCCAGAGACGACAGCAGCGGCGTCAGGCCTCCTTGTTCGGGGACAATCTCGGAGAAAAAGAAGATGATCTCCGGGAAGTGGGCACTGCGAGCGTACTCATTGTGGAAATGCAGCCTCGTAGTCGATGGAAGCTCACTGGCAGTCTTGATGTGTTTTACGACGTTGGATCGTTTCCCAGAAAGACCGACTTCCTGGTGCGGTTTCACGAAGTTGAAAGATTCAACGAAGGTAGAAAGATCCTCTGGCGTTGAGAGGGGAAGTCCACGGAATAATATCACACCATCTGTAGGCAGTTTAAATCTGTTAGTTTAACGAGTATAAAAATAGCCCTTTCCATTAATTTAGTGAATAGAATCTTACGTTTTGTGAGTAGATTGCGAATGACTCCGTCCGCGGCCAGTTGCTTGATGCGATCCGTCACCTCAGCTAATGACGGAGTAGCAGCTTCATCTGCAAGGGTCAAACTCAATGGGAAGACGTTTCCGTGGACTACGCGCGAGTTTGGAGGTTCAAATGCTTTCAATTGAACAGATGGCGCTCCCGACTTCAGGTATTCCGTCAAAGGCGGTGAAAGCCCTGGGCTGGGCGTGGTTGCGAGGGTAGCGGCTGCCATTTTGGACAAGTAAAATGTTTTCTTCGTTATCTTTACCGTGTTCGAGCGAAGTCGACGGCGAGAAACAACCCCATTTAGAGGAACTCACGGGTGTTCTCTTTCCCGCCAATATCCACTAAAGCCATGAAATCCCTTGTGCGCCTGCTCCATTAAATCACCGCTGAGAGGCTGCCGCACATCCTGTTCAATCCATTTGAACACCGAAAGTTGGCAAATCCCCGAGAGTGGAGGGGGGCCGATGTCGTGATCGCTCTGCCGCAATGGTATCATTTCTCGTTTAAGTTTCCAAATTGGGCGTAACCTTATTCGAGGTGGGAAAGAGAGGCAGGCTTTAAGCCGAGGCGTTTTAAATGTTCGAGCGGAAAATCCGTGTTGGAAGCCGCGATTGGCTACCCATGATGACCCTCGCGGTCTGGACAGTTACCCTCCTTTAATGGTTGTCGTAGCAGAGCACGTCATTAGGGGTGAACCCGTTTTTCCCACACAAGGCGGCAAAGTGCTTTTCCCTCTGGATATGGATCAGTCCATCGCGAGTGGTCGGTCTTTGATTAATCCGCCCTAAAACCATATGACTTGACTTCTTCCACAGTCCCAGAGAGCATTAAGCAAGCCCAATCACTCAATACGGATTTGATTCAAGGACATATTATGAAGATGTCTCTCAAACCTCTTAATGAAAATGTCTCCCGGGTAGATATTGAGCATGTTCAGGCATTCGGTATCGAGAATGGGAAAGACGTATCTGCCTACAAACGAACATGGAGAAGCTATTTCTGGGATACGTGGGACAAAAGCCCCGAGGTATGTACATCCCGTTTGTTCCATCAATCTTTCTCGACTGACTTTGATTGTTTCAGGAACGGCGTCTCATTCTTAAGATAGACTGCACTTTATTGACCTTTGCCTGCCTTGGAACATTCATCAAGTATCTGGATAGGTGTGTCCTGACCCAGGAATCGATTTGAGTACCTGGCACTGACTGCTTCATGCTTGCAGATCCAACATCAACAATGCATTTGTCTCTGGTATGAAGGAAGAGCTCAGCTTTTATGGAAATGTATGAACGCTATTGACGAGTTTTATGAAATTGAGCTAATTCGAAGCAATAGCAACTTAATTATGCATCTGTAAGTTGACGTGGATTTCCCAGATGGAGAGTCCGCCTTTTAATCAGTCTGCCGAATAGAGCTGCTACTATATTGGAGGAGTGAGCCTACCCACCCATCAAGATCAATTCATGAAGCTGACTTCTCCCAGCTTATTGGGCTTTGGCCAATAAATCTCTTCTTAACTCGAACGAATCCAAGATACTTTCTCCCGTAAGAAGCAAACCTCTCGTCGTCCTTTAAGATTGATATGGCTAAATCGGCATTCCAAACCGCAGAGCTCTTGAACTTGGCTGGACCCTCGCGTACGTTCACTCTCATCAACATTTGACGACGCAGAACTGACCTTCTCCGTTAGAACTTTTGGTCAAGCAAAGATGCAGACTGCAACGCAAATGTACTGCCTGAGAGCTCTGGTGGGGCTTTTCGAATAGTATGTCTCTGATGAAACTGTTAGTAGTATAAGGCTAATATTTCCGCCTAAGTGGACATTTTTCAGCCGGTGAGATGACAGACTCCGGCTCAGTCTCATACGAATCTAACATACTCAGTCATGTATCTCTGTGGCGCTTGGTACCAGAAGGCCGAACTTGGCCGACGTATGGGAATAATAAATGCTGCCACTGCTGTTGGTCCCATGTTCAGTTCTTATCTTCAAGCTGCTGCATACAATGGGCTCTCTGGTCATGGTGGTATGAGTGGATGGAGATGGTTGTTTCTCGTCGACGGAATCATCTCCCTCGGGATTCTCCTTCCGCAATTCTTCGTTCTTCCAGATGTCCCCTCACGCCAGAAACCGGACTATATCTTTACACAACGAGTATGGTGAACATGTTTCTGCTCTAGCCTTGAAGCTAATCAGTATACCTCAGGAAATTGAATTAGCAAGAGATCGCAACCCAATTGAAGGACGAATTAAACAAGGAGGATTCACTCTGTTCCAGGTACGGTGTCTGCCCTTCTATCAAGCCTGCAGTATGCTGATCAAAATACCAAGGTCAAACGCTGGGTTCTTACTCCGGAGATTTGGCTTCTGTGGATCATTTCATTGTAAGAGAACTCTTCAGTTTCTCAGTCAGTGTCCGCTAATCAACCAAATAGTGCCAGCTCCATTGGGTTCTACCCATCCAATTCAATGGCTTTCTGGTTCAAGGCTTGGAACACTGTTAAACCAGGCTCTTACACAGTTGCTCAAATTAGTATGGAACTGCTTATCATCTGAATCAAGCCGTCCACTAACTGCGTTTTCAACAGACGCCTATACAACTCCAATTTATGCCATGGATATACTTCAAATGCTGTTTTTCGGTTGGCTGAGTATGCCTGTAAGTATCTTTATTCTCAACAATTTTCTGACAGCACCAGGTGACACATTCCTTCGAGGGCGACGCTGGCCATGCTTGTTGATAGGCCCGGGAATAAACTTCATTATTGTGGTTCTTCTGGCCTCCACTCCCGTATTTCCTCAAAATCGGGCGTTCCGATTCTTCCTTTACACTCAGACCAGTTGGGGCACAGCATCAAGCACGTGAGTTCCACTCGTAGAATGCCAGCACCTGTGAGGTAATAATGATGGGCTAACACTGATTCAAACAGCATGTTTTGGGCATGGACTCAAGAAATTTTGTACGTCGAACTGTGTCTCAATTTCATTTCAAGAATCTCAACTGACCCAATTAAACAAACAGAAAAGGAGACCCAGCCACACGCGCATGGGCTGGAGCGGGTTTGAACATCTTTGCCGGTGTTGCAGTCGCAACTGTGTACGTCCCCACCCGAAATCCTTCAGCCGTCAGCTACTTACAAATCTTCGAAATAGGCCTTTGGGAGTTTTTCAAGTTGAACAACAGCCAGCCGTTATCAAAGGAAACTGGACAGCCGCCGGTTGTCTCCTGGTTGAGATCAGTGCGGCCTTGCTCCTGGCAAATTACGTCTATCGGAAGAAGAGAAGGGCTGAGCGAGATAACAGTCTTGCTGAAATTGCGAGTGCTAATGATGGAAGTCAGATCAGCAAATCTGACCCAGATGCAGACAGCAAGGATGTGGAGAGCAGGGTTGTGGTGCAGCCGAAGAATGAGATTTCAATTTAGAGCAGACTTGATGCAAGCGAAGAGAGAATGGGCTTGGGACAACACCCAAACACTGTCCGCAAATCACAATTCACCTCTGAAGGCTGAGACAAAGATCGAATCCATTATTGCCCAGAAAGGACTGAACAGCGCGATTCCAGTGCTAAGTATCTAAAACCCCGGAATTATCGGGCATAGACGGGGTTAGAACTCTCTTGTCATTAATTCCCACCAGCCACTTCGGTACAAGAATAGACCTTCATTAATTCAACCTTGAGGTAGATATCAAGCCATTCGGTGTCCAGAAGCTACCGCAACTCAGACTTCTGGCGGATGAGAACTTATCCGCCCTACTCATCTAATGACATCACAGGCGGCAAAGATGTGATTGACGTCGAATGATAATCTGTTTTGGATGGGTGGCGTATCCCAAGTTTATATGGCGTGCTCGGAGCCAGGGCTTTATCGGCGAGATAGTGCGGAGAACCCAGTCGATACTAATTGCCGCGTCGGCCTCTAGAGTGCTCCCCGATCCTTCACCTGGGAGGATTGATTCTGGTGATCTAAGAAGCTAAATAATTACTGGGTGTCCGCATTCATGCCTTACACCATAGTCTTGAGATTAGAGACTAGATGAGCCATAAGGAGGGTAGATCAAGGAAATCGCACTTTCCCAGTCTCCGATCGTTACCATGGCTCCTTCGATTGCCGAGCTCTCACTCGTGGACGCAACAGACAAATCCAAAGCCACTTCTGAATACCAGTTGGCTACTTCATTAAACTCCGAGCCATCCCTGACAACATTCACGTTGCCACATTCCCAAGAACAAGACCTAGAGAGAAACCTCACTATACCAGCACCTGCCCGAGAACGACTTGAAAATGCCGGGATTGATCTATCCAACGGTTATCCGTACTACCCCCGTAAACTGACGTGGCTGGAAGATGTACGTGACAAAGGTTCTCACGACCGGAACTATGTCGATCCGGGGAGCCGTGCAAACAAAGAGAAGAAGGCATTATTCGGAGCGGCAAAAGAAGTCAAACATTTAGCGAAGCATATTGGGACGGAAATTGTCGGGCTTCAGTTGAAAGTACGTTCTATCAATTGGGACAGCTATGATGTCGGATTTGACTGACAGTGGTTGCAACCAGGATTTGACATCACAGCAAAAAGATGAACTGGCGCTTCTCATTGCCGAGCGTTCAGTGGTATTTTTCCGCGACCAAGACTTAAGCCCTCAGCAGCAAAAGGAACTAGGGGAATGGTTTGGTGAGATCGACGTACATGTGAGTACCCGCAGTCCCACTGAACTGATGATGAAGCTGATCAGAATTGAAAGCCCACTCTTCCACAGATTCCCGGAGTCGAGGGCGTTTCAATCATTTGGCCGGATCTCCAAAGAACTTGGAAAAAAGCCGACTTCCGGCATCCTGGAGGGAACTCTCGATGGCACTCGTGAGTACTTCCTTCCCGCTCAATTCTCGAAGTGCATTTTTAATTTCCTGCAGAGACGAAGTCCACGGAAAGTATCCCGCTGGAATAACCCACCTCCACAACGACACAGTTCCTGAAGTTGGCGGTGACACTTTATGGGCTTCTGGATATGCAGCATATGAGAAGCTATCTCCTGAGTTTCGAAAAATAATCGATGGAAGATACGCGGTCTATCAGAGTGCCCACACTTTCCTCTCAAAATCCAACCCAACTGGTGGTCTGGTATCGATAGAACGAGAACATCCACTTGTGAGAGTCAACCCTGCCACGGGATGGAAAGCCTTGTGGGTTAATCGCGCCCTAACATCGCGGATCGTCGGACTGGACAAGGCTGAAAGCGATCTGATTCTGGGTTATCTTTTTGACGTTTATGAACGAAATCCGGATATTCAGCTTCGGTTTAAGTGGACACCGCGAACCAGCGCACTCTGGGATAATCGGACAACAATCCATAATGTGAGCTGGGACTATGAGGGTACAGAGCCTCGACACGGTACCAGAGTGATATCGCAGGCTGAGCAGCCTTATTTCGAGTCAGGCGCGCCCACCAGAAGGGAAGCCTTGGGACTTGGAGATTGAGTACCCGGACCGAATAAAGAGGTGGTTAGGCCATTAAAACCCAGAGTGCCTGTGGGACAGTCGGAAGAGATAGCTATTGCTAATGCGTCAAGATTTTGTTCAGGCGCAGCCAAAGTAAGATGATGGTTAGGAACTACGCACCATTGGTGCATTGGAAGGTCTAACCTTGGCGGCCCGAGTTTGCCTTTCCATCACCCAGGCTGAAGTTCTTTGAGCTTTCCATTCTCTGAATTCACCACAGTTCTCAAACAATGCAGTCATCATAAAATGGATCTTTTCAAGCTCATCTGCCTGTGCTCCACAAGCGAAGACGAAACCCTTCCCTCCCAACATTTCGGCAACAAAGAGACATCGATCGGCAACCCAAAGACAACCTCCTACAAGCCAACAGAAGCTGAAATTGCCTCCTCCATCCTTTCCATCCTCTTCACAGCCGAGAAACATGGACAAGATCTAGAAAGACGCCTTCGAGGCCAAATTGATGCAAATGGCTGGTATGAAAGACTTGCAAAACGCATTCTGGATGGTCTGAAAAGCGCCTTGAATTCAGGGGCATCTATGGCTGGAGCTATGAAAGAAGCGTCCGACAAGGCGACTGCGCTCGCTTGGGCGTTTGCGGATGAACACCCTGTTCTCGCGGCTGCCATTACTACAGTCGTCGCGATTGGAATCCTGGCCATTCTCATGCCATGGGTTGTTGAGGCGTTGGGATTTGGAGAGCTTGGGCCAATTGAAGGTATGTCCTTTCTCTTCCGGGGAACGGAATGACGCGAAGAATAGGTTCTGACATGTAATAGGATCAATCGCAGCTTCATGGCAGTCATCATTCCCTGATGTTCCGGCTGGTTCCTTCTTTTCATGGCTGCAGAGACTTGGTATGATCTGGGGAAAGGGATAGGAGTTGTTGTGAGAGGATGAGACGATAAGAATGCCGAGGGCGAATTGCAACTTAGATAGTGGAGTTAGTCAAGAGAGCTTCCACAATGTACTTGCTGTAGCTGCTCAGTAGTCAGATTTTCAAAACTCAATTGGAACTCCGGTTCTTGGCTGCGACTTGAAACCCTTCTGTGGTTAATCGAGCAAGGCGAGAAAGTCCCAAAATGTGAGCTATTCAGGCCTCCCGTTACTTTCTAAATTCTAATATGAGATAACATCGAGAAGCTCCTCCACGTGATTGCATGAGGCGTGGAAGTCGAACTTTTCCTTCATTTGGAGCAATTCCTGGTCCTTCAACATGTCTGTCGTACTTATTGCGAGCTCAGGCGCCGCCATTTCATCTCAATATCTAGATAGATAATAAAAATCCCTATTTTTCTCTTCGATCTAGCAATTCAAGTGTTTTTCAAGCTTTGACGCCCTCCCCACGACAGGTTGTTCCGCAGCGCCGGCCCATCCTCTCAAATCAGATGAAAGTTGTACGCCCATATCGTCACCTCGGCCGCCATCGGAGGGATTTTTACCCTCCTTTACTTCCCTATCACTCTGAGGAAGCCAATTAGGAGATCAAGTTTCCTTTTGACGACACTGCAGATATCGGGCATCAGCGGGTTCCAGAATAGAAAAAATCAGTAGCCATGGCTTCAGCTATAAGGTGGACGGCGTGTACGAAATCTCAATGCGTTGAGATTGTTACCATACAATGACCTTCCTTGTAATTAAGGCTAGAAGAGTTTTCAAGACAACATAAGGGCTTTATAAGGTTTGAAGAACAAAAGGTATCAAGAAATTGTGTGAAGGGATTCAGTAATGAATCACGTCTTGCTTTACTTATGCCGCTGACTTCTCACTGGAGACAAAAACAGACGAGCCTATCTTCTCATCACTGGGATTATCTCTTTTGATTCTTCCGCCGTATGCATCGTGCTCCAAATCCCATTTCTCGAGATCTCTTTGAGGGACCTTCACCAACTTATGCGTAACTTCACCGCCCTCGAGTACGAGTTTCTCGTGTCGAATCTGGTATCCGCCTAAATGAGGTAGTATCTTCACCCAGGCAAGGTAGTAAACGCCGCAGGCTAGAAGACTGCGAAATCTCAATAAGCATGAGAACTGGAAGGGATTGGGGTGAAACTAACATTGCAATGCCTGTCACGACATATGTGCCATACCAGAAACTAACATCTCCACCGGTGGCACCGCCTGGGGGCGGATACCAAGGCATGACCATAACATACGCGTTCACTAGGATCGTGAACGCCACTGATATTTCCCAAGCTCTGAAACCTCCCTCCTTGGAGGAAAGACGAGGCAAGCCGAGCTTGGAACGCTGTCGTCGAGTGAAATAAAGGCCAACTGCCATAATGAGGGCGAAGCAGGCCGCGGGATACGTACTGAGGTCGACAACGAAGTTGAAGGCGTCTCCGGCTGGCGGGGCCAGAATTAACAGAATCGTAAGAGACCATTTCAAGAAATAAGGGCCGAGGGGGGTTCCAAACGGGCGGGTAGAGACCCAGAATTTAGCCCAAGGAAGCGTGCCCTGCCTGTTATAGCGCAGCACCCTGGTCAGCAAGAGCGGTACAGAAATTTGACGCTCGGAGGGTGAATCAGAACTTACCGGCCACACTCTCTGATAACTCTGCTCTGGCCTATCAAAACGGCAAGGAGGTTGCCAAAAGCGCTCAGGGCGATGAGGAAGTTCAGACCTCTTACAGCTCCACTCGATCCGAATACGTGTTGGAAGAATAGACTGGCTGCGATCTGAGTTGAGTTCTCAAGCTCGGCTTTTGGGACAGCAGCGAAGTAGGCGACATTTGCAAGTATGTACAAAACGGCAACCAAGAAAAGCGCAAAGCCGCCATAGTTTCGGATTGTACGCACAGGATTCTTAACTTCATTAACAACGTTGAACGAGTTCTCGTATCCTGCGTAAGAGAAAATGATCTTGATCAATGCGTTTGTGAGGCCATATGCTGAAGTTCCTTCGGATTTGAATGAGTTGCGGAAATTTGCGTGCGGGTCTTCAACCCGAGTGTGACCGCCCAAAACGACTAGGCCGGTTATGCCAATGAACACCAGTGTTATCAGCTTAACGATGCCAATCCCATTGGACAGCCAGTAGGAAAATCGAGTGTTGAAAACAAGTAGCAGTACTGCGACTGTGTAGCCAGCGACAGCGACAGCCTTAAGCTCCCAATTGGTGGGATCGTGACCATTGATGCGGAAAAGGTACTTGGCCAGGACAATGGCGTTGGAAGAGCTGAATGAAAGTAAAACAGTCTGAATGGCGAATGTGATCGGGAAAAGATATCTTGGTCGTGGGAAAGCTTGTTCCAGGTACACTACCTCGCTCCCAGAGCGGTTGGGGAAGTAAGATGCGAATTCCAGGTAGACTGACAAAGATGCGACCGACATAAGGAATCCAATAAACCAATCTAGTAACATGTGAGCTTTGGCATGGTCAAAAGGAATTATTGACCTCATGTAGGTGGATGACATGGTCCGAGAGAGTAGAAAGTAACAATAGACACTTACAGATCAGAGACAAGCCTACACTTCCAGTGCCTATGAGAATGGCAGCAGGGGTGGAATAGACGCCCGTGCCGATCATTTTCGACAAGTTGAGGAAGATGATGGTGATGGAACCGACATTGTAGCCTAGTGGTGATCGAGTCTCGACTGGAGCTCCGGATACTTCTTGGTACGAAAGGCCGCTATTGTTTCCTGCCTGTTCGACGGCATATTTGAGGTCACCTTCTGAGAGGAAATTTGTCTGGCTGCTTTGGCTCTCATTGGGATGGGTTGTGACCAGAGAGGAATCGGGGTGAGACCTCCAACGAAATGACACCATCTTCGCGGTATAGTCGATGGTAATGAGATTTCAGATTGATGAGGCCCTTGATGAATGAGCTGTGGTAGTGCTGGGATGAGAGAATATATTAGAGAAGACGATGGGAGAATCCTGATTGATCTGATGTTGGTGTGATAGCGTGGCTTGATGGCGAAATTAATTCTGGCCAGCAGCGTCGTATGAGCTTATTATACTTCCGTCTGTAAGAACATCCCGTCATTCAACAAAGCCAGAGCATTTCAACATCGACTTTTGCTGTTACGAGAAATTTAGGTCGCAAGTTGCGTGGTTGACCTGTTGTCGTGCTTATGGTAGTACCTTGCGCCATTCTACACCCCTGCTAGGAGCCTCGTTGAACGCGTCTGCGTCTTGGAATAGTCTTGTTTCTCCATTGTGAGTGGGGGTTAATCGAGATCTCTCCACGATATAATGGTTGAGACTGATTGGGTTCTACTCAAGGACCTTCTCTTTTGAGAACATGTGGGCTAATGCAAGTCCATTATGGAGTCTAAGACTCAGCCTTGGTTCGTTCCGAGCCATTACTAGCGGATCTAACGTATGGATCCAGCGGGAAAACCTGATGGTCTGGAGTAACGCCATCGTAGAGCTGGGCCCATTTTGTCTTGAGACCGTCTGGTGTCTTCCACGCATTCTCAGGATCCCGAAGCCAGAGTCTGACCAAATGGCGTCTGAGAAGTGTTAGTGCCTCAAGAGAGAAGGTGAATCTTGGCTTACTGTTGCTCCACAGTATCCTTGAACCCATCACGGGCATGGAAAACTGCCAAGTTGTTGACATATTGGATGTCACCCTGTCTGAAATCTAGCCCGACGTTGAATTTCTCTCCCAAGAAGTGGATTGCATCCAGCGCTTCTGCTTGCGCTTCAGTGATGGGCGGGATTTCTTTCGAACGGGGCAATGCTCCGAAGCCCGTGAAACTTCTCCGTGCGTACTGGAGTACAACACGCTGCGGCGAGTTTGTTGACTTGGGTTGCAAGAACAAAAGAGGCCGGGTGGTGAACGGCTGCTTATTGTTGCCGAAGCCATCAAATATCCAATCTTGTGACAATGTCTCGATCAGATCTGGCCTTGTTGCCGCCAGTTCGTTGTAAACTCTCCAAGAGCTTGCTAGCCGACTTTTGCCACCCTCAGCAGCCGTACTCAGGGAAAACAGCGATACAATATCTCCAGAATCTGTGTGAAAAACTTGTTTGTCATCCGTATAGGCTGGTGCACCAATATTGGCCTTGTCAGGGCCAGAACTCAGATCTTTGATGTGGTTCAAAACGACGTCTGCAGGTTTGCCGTTGTACTTAATATCCTGCCGCCCCCTTAACGATGCAATATGCGATGACACGCCAGCATATAGGATGATATTTTCCTCTCGAGAGTGACGCTCGACTGGAAGGCCTCTGACCACTTTGAACCCATGGCCAAAATGGATTTCATTCGAGATTTCTCGTAGAGTAGCATGCAAGTTTGGCAATGGAAATGTTTCCTGGCTGACGTAGCCCAGAGGTTTGTTCAAAGCTGACGAAAGATCAGTTACAATGACGTGATCATTGTACCGGCTACTCACACTGAAAATATTCCAAAGCATTTTCGAGCTCCTTGACATGCTCTGCAGTTAGGACAAAGGTCCAATCATATTTTTCAGCCAATCCATTGCCCTCCCAGACCAAATCGGACTCCAAAATTGGCGGAAACCCCGGTGGGAGGCTCTTCTGGGCGAGTGACTCGGTCTGGAGACGAAATTTAGTACGAGTTGTATATTTTGCAAAATCAGGACTGTATCCGATGTCAGGTTGCCGAGCATGGGTTATCGTGGCCATCGCGTCGACTGGTTTCAACCTCACAGGTTGTGTTGGCTTCAGGATTCAACTTGTGGAAAAGCGTTGAATATGTCAGATTCTATCAGACAACTACCCTATCGTTGGTATGACGCCATTTCATTTGAAGATGGTGTACTGAAGGAAATGTGCAAGGATGTAACGTAGATCGACTAGCAAGACCTTGGCCCTCTCTGCAACCCAGGCTAGCTATTCGTCCTGGTCCTATCATATTATAGAAGAGAAAAACTAGTTCAAGATCCGTCAAGGCAAGATTGGTCGACTCATGTGGATGGAACCGAGTGAAGTTCAGCAATGATGGATGAGATTCTCTCCGAATAACGACATTGACTGGCAACGAGCGCACCTTTCTACTAGTCTCTATACTGCCTTCCTGTTTTACCGCACTTTCAGCTCTCCGATTTTGATGTTTCCCGACTACTTAATCACGCATGCAAAGATAATCGATGATATGATAGCTTCCTTAGTTCCTCTACCTCACTGCCTCTGCTGCAGGTCCAAATAAGGAGAAGAGGTACATAAGTCGTCTAACTTCCGGTAATGACCGGAAGACTACTTCTCGTTAGAACTAGCGAGGCCAGATCTACTCGGGAGCCGGCCCGAAGAGCCTCTAGCGAATTTCCTCCCCGCTAAGTAGTTTCTGCCGAATGGTCTTATCACGGCCTGGGTATCCTCGGGGGCCTAATTACTTGATAATGCCGGTTCCGTGACCGAAGCCTATCTAGGCGAAATAACCAATTCTCCTCATGCTCTTCCGAAGGATCGTGGTAAGCAAATGCTTAATTACAATTGTCTTATTGTCATCTCAAGGCTGACGCTCACAAAACAGTAAGCTCGCTGAGCATGTGAAATTCAATGTATCGGCAGCTGGCATCTGTTTTACCTTTGTCTAGTGAATGGGGGACAGTGTGAGTGGTACCAGTTAAGGACATTTAGCCCGAGCCCAGAGCCGCCAATCTAGCATTTTCCACCTAAAGTCATCTCGACATTAACCGTTTCCAGCCCTTACTCCTGTGAGTCGTGCCTTTGGGCCGGCCTAAACTGACGACTGACGATGTGGCGTACCAGTTGATGATCAGAAGAATTGATCTACAGAAGTCCACGAGCGATGTGGTGAGAAAATATCTCGCTGCGACTTGTGGGATTGACCATCGCAAAGAGCACACCTTATCACTTCCATTTCCACAGCAATTCAACTGATATCTTGCCACCATCAGAGACGATTGAGACCTATTCTGGACGGAATCTTCGCTCAACGGAAACACGCCTCCACGAATTCCGAAACCCTTCGATCCATACCTACGACCTGTCCACCAAGCAAGCCATCGGCGCCCACTCCCACAAGCTAAGTGCTCATGGAAGAGGAGAGTTCTTCATCTGGAGTCCTCAAATAGATGAATCTCTTCGTTAATGGGTAGGATATCCCCATACATACGTCGTTATATCGCCTCCGCCTGCGCCCCCGCCTCGGCGCTCCGTGCAAAACTCTACATAAGCGGGATCCTTAGTTTCACGATCACGGTTCAACGATGCCATTACGCCACTATCAAATATTTCGGCCGGTCATAACGCATATTCATTTATAGTACGACATGCAGTGGTGTCCTCAGAACCCTAACGTCCCAGGATGAAGACAGTTACGACTAGGCTCTTGGACCCGGCCACAATGTTCATCCTGCATCTATCTGCTTTAGAGATTGAACATATTAGACGCCGGGCTTCCATGAGTGTTAGCTCGGCTCTATATCCTGCATTATAGTGGGTGTGATGCAGAGGACCTTGGACGACTGCTTCGGTGGAACGCCCCCAGCCCCTACCCTTTATATCCGAGCATTAACACCTGCCGGCCAGCCGCTATCCACGCCTGGAGCACATACCTATAAACGCTGAGCTCCCAGTTAACCAAAGCCTGGAGACACTTCGATATCCCCATTCTGGCCCACACCCATTTCCAGCGAGCACCGGGACCTAATGCTGGAGTTCAGATATGTGGAGACACCTCCGGAACCCCAACTACGTAGCCGAATTACTTCAGTCTATGTTGCATACTCACCTCGATCTCCCTCGTCCAACCTTGCCCTAAAGCCACCCGCATCCCCAAGGTCAACGCTGATGGCTGATGGAGGAGGTTTGAGAGAATCATGACAGATACGCGTCAGTTTTGGCTCCGACAGTCGGCCCGCCAGCTGAGGGAGTGCGAAGTGGCTTTCTGCGCTTGTGACGACGGTGCTCCTGCGAACCACTTAACGGCGTCGAGGGCGCGCCCCAGAGCCAACCCGTACCTTGACCCACCCTACCCCCCAGCACCTACCCGTACTTGCACCGGGAGCCAGCCCACCCTGGAATCAACACGCACCCAGATATAATAGTAGTGGGTGCGAAAAATACTGGGTCCTGCATAGCGGGTTCAAGGCGCTCGTCGTTGACCGAGATTGACGCAAATATTTATGTCTCTGGTTTCGCTCGCGTCCCTGGTCACAGCCGGCGACTCCGCTCGAGAAACCCCACGCGTTTCCTTCTAGCTCTCGTCACTTTTGCCTCTCCTCGAATTGAAGAGGATGCATTCGAGAATTTCGAGTTTGCAATTAGTAAGCTTCTTTCGATCTTGCTGTTGCCCACACTTGTGCCTATTTAGGCATTACTCGGTACAGTCTTGAGTGCCATTTTCAAGATCATACCGCCGTAGCCCGAGACTACGAGCCAATAGTAGATGTTTGGTCCATGCAACCGGCGGCTGAGTAATGTACTTCGCACGTGATGCTTCTGGAATTTCCTGAATGGGATGGAGGTAAGAGTAGAATGCGGAGGAACTCTGACTTAATTGGAACTAACCCCGTCTACATTTGCGAGCACTTTTGCTCAGCGATTTGGAAAACCATGTGCTTACTATATCGTTCAGAGATATTTCGTTACTGGTGCTGATTCAGCATCGCATCTCATGTATGATAAAGATGTCGCAAACCCTGGAGAAGACCAACGATTCAATTGATATTGATCTCTAATTTGGAGACGACTTGATCAACTTCGGGAAGAAAAATGTCACAGACTGTGATTTCCAAAGGAATATTTCATGGCCTTCCGACATTTCCACAATACGAGGGAAAGAAGCTCCGTATCATTGTCACGGGAAGCAACGGAATCTCCGGCTCAGCGATGGTCAAGGCCCTATCTGAGGCTCCTGAGCGATGGGAGAAGGTGTACGCTCTTTCACGCCGTCATCCCCTAGCTGGTGGTGGGGAAAACGTAGTTCCAGTTGCAGTGGACTTTTTGAACAGCACTCCGACAGAGATTGCGCAAATTCTCAAAGACAACGGGGTCCAGGCGTAAGTGGGTTCCTCACAAGGCTTTACGCGGCTGACAATCTAGTGATTATGTGTACTTTGCTTCATATATTCAGCCACCCCCGCTGGAGGGCCAGAGTCTGTGGAGTGACATTGATGCAACCACCAAGCAGAATGTCGCCTTGTTGTCAAACTTCCTGCACGCCCTTCCCCTCGCTGGGATCAAGCTAAAGCGTATTTTGTTGCAAACGGGTGCGAAGTATTATGGCCTTCACTTGGGGGCCACTGCAACGCCAATGGAGGAGGATGACCCACGCCACGGAATCGAGGGAAATTTCTACTTTGCCCAAGAAGATATTCTGATCGAATTCTGCAAGCAGATCGACACCTCGTGGGTGGTCACGCGGCCGTGTTTCATTCTTGGGGCCGTCGAAAATGCTGCCATGAACATTGTATGGCCTCTTTCAGTGTATGCCGCAATCCAGGCACATTTGGGCTTGCCGTTAGACTTCCCTGGTGATGTCGCAGCCTGGGATGTTGAAAAGCATCAATCCATGTCAAAATTGATCGCCTACCATGCCGAATGGGCTTTGTTAACTCCGGAAGCAGGAAATCAAGCGCTCAACCAATCCGATTCAAGTGCATTCTCGTGGGGCAAATTTTGGCCGACTCTTGCAAGCTGGTACCATATCTCGGCAGGTCGACCAGTGGCTGACGGAAATGCGTATGGAACAATCACGATGCCACACCCGGTTCCACCACGAGGGTTTGGAGGCCCAAGTGTTATCAAGGCGTCGTTTAGCTTCCTTGATTGGAGCAAAAAGCCACAAGTATTGCAGGCGTGGGAAGATCTCAAGCAGAAGTATGGGCTGCAGTACAGTCCATTCGGCGAGAAAGCTACCGACAACTTTGGGCTCATTGACGGTGAAATTCTGGCCGGATGGGGCAGGGTTGTCAGCATGAATCGAAGTCGGAGCCTGGGCTGGCACGGTTTTGTGGACACCAAGGAGGCTATGAAGCAAGTGATCGACGAAATGGCCGATCTTCGGATGGTCCCTCCACTTCTGTAAGGATGCAACGACAAGGGGATGGAGAGTATGGCAATGTAAATTGTCTTCATTCCATATCGGTGGAGTCTTGTTGGTTCCTCGGTTATTTTTATAGGCAAACATTTGCAACGGGTGACAGATTATCTTGGAACCTTGACCAAATCTCAGATCCGACTTCATCAAGCGAAGTGCCAGCTGGCCGATTAAACCTAAGAGGTCAGGGAATAAGAGAGTATTTTTGAGTGCATTCCACCAATCAAAGTCATACACTTGCGGAGCCAAGGTGTGCGACCAGGGATGTCCACGCTGCCAGTGCCCTGGGTCGCCAGCGTCTCGGCAGAACACCGGACGACGAAGGGGACTTGTTGCGAAACATGAGAGCATAAAGCTGGCTATGAATTCAGAGGGAGACGTGAATTGTCAAGTCTTCGTAACACGATGAACCTTATGCTAACAGCTCTTCTCATTATTAGCAATCGCTCCATGATGGCCTGTCTCTCCCGATTGCCATTTCCCTCTCTTGTAAATTTGACCGTGATTTTTGTCTACGCCACCTATGAATTGCTGCATCGGATCGAGACAGGGGTCATCTTGAGGGTGACATACATGCTTCAGATGGAGAGAGCAAGGGGTCAGGCCATAGTGGGATGTCCTGGTGAGGATTGAGGTGCGCGGGCGAAGTCTCTTGGGTACGGTGGGAGGCGACAGCGCAGGGGCGCAGTCTGGGGGGCAGACAAGAATGCAAGACGGGCTGTTTCGTTCCAGTCTCAGCTGCTGTGGAGGTAACTCTGTATCTTATGGAGGATTCGACGAGCACGCAGATGGAGCGCGGAACAAGAAACAGGTGCAGGGCCTTACGGTGTGGAACGGCGCTTCGCAAAATGAAACAGCCAAGGGCCAAGGCACAGTTGGCACTGGCAGTGCACGCCAATGCACGCCGCCAGTGAGGTTATTATTATCTCGGCAGTACAGGGTAATCTAACTGGGCGGCCCTTCGCCCCTCAAACTACGAGCTACTAACGTAAGGACTTTATTCATTTAAGGTACTCCGTACGGGGGCGTGCACCATTTACAGTGACTAGCGTATTTTGACGCCTAGTCCTCAAATGGCTAGATGCGCTTGGCGATGGGGGCGAAGGAGACGGTGAACACTTCCCCGCCTTATTTGTATGAGAGTCGGCTCACCGCTTGATATAATCCCATCTGTAATCACTGTGATATATGTAAGTTACTGTGATATCTTGTAATTTTTATAAATTTTAGGAGCGTGATTCGACGCAATTAGCGCCTATAGCACTGGGTGAGACCGCGGCGAGGCGCCTATTGCACTGGGAGACTTCAGCGAGGTGGTTAAAGCAATGGAGGGCCCCAAGGACTTTCAGGAGGGTCAGTAACAGTCCCCCATGCCTCTTCCAAGCCCTCATTCCTTAGCAGACGCCGCCAAAGCGAGGGAGGCCGCAAGGCAGCGCGTACAGCGCGCCGCCGCTCCACAGCGACCTCTGACCCTTACGGCTGTAAAAGGCGACAATGGCACTCGATATTCCACGTCTCAGCGAGTCCAGGCTCTTCATCTTTTGGTAACTGGTTGTCCTATCAAACAGATCGAACAGATCACGAGGGTAACGCCTCGAACGGTGCAAAGGCTATTGGAGAAGGCGAGGTTACGTGGCTATCAGCCTGAGGTTGATCTTCAGATTCTCGATCACTATATTATAGATGGGAGATCGCCAGGTCGACCCCGTGAGATCTCTCGGGAGACAGAGCAAGCGCTCATTCGTGCTGTACAGGTAGATAGGAATGGGCGTGAGAAATCAAGCGAGGTTCTAGCCTATGAGAGTGGGATTAGCATTAATTCGACCCTAAGGATCCTTCATAAAGAGGGCCTTACCTCCGTGAAGCCAACGCGCAAGACAGGACTGAACGAGGCGCAGAGGCGCGCACGGCTTGAATTCTGTGAGCGTCATCGAGATTGGACCTTGGAGGATTAGAAGAACGTGATTTGGAGCGATGAAACAAGCGTGATTCTGGGTCAAAGAAGGGGAACGCAACGGCTCTGGCGCAGGAGCGATGAGGCCTATTGTAAGTCAGTAATCAGGAATCGATGGAAAGGGCACTCGGAATTCATGTTCTGGGGTTGTTTCTCCTATGACAGGAAGGGTCCCTGTCATATTTAGGCGCCAGAGACAGCGCAACAGCGTAAGATCGCGGAGAAGGAGATCGAGGCGCTGAATAAGGAGATAGAGGCAGAAAAAAGAGAGGAGTGGGAGTTAACAACAGGCATCAAAAGACTCGGCCTGCGTAATCGACCGGGCAAAAAACCAGTATGGAGATTTACAGAGAGAACAGGCAAGTTAACGCGCAAGGGTAAATCTGGCGGGATCGACTGGTATCGCTACAATCAGGTCTCCTTATTCTATCCTTATTCTTATATTCTAATCTAACAACTAGCCAGGAAATCGTTCGCCGCAAGCTGATCCCATTCGCTCAAGAGTGCCTCGTTGATCGACCCGGTACGATCGTTCAGGAGGATAACGCGCCGAGCCACGCGCACTGGTTCCAACAAAGAACCTACTCGATCGAGGGTATAATACGAATGCTCTGGCCCGGGAACTCGCCTGACCTAACAGCGATCGAGAAAGCGTGGCCCTGGATGAAGAGAAGGACCACCTTTTTCGGGGCGCATACAGCGAGGTCTCCAATGGCGCAATCATGGGAGACTCAGTGGGGGAAGCTCCCGCAGCGCGATATTCAGGTATGGATAGAAGGAATCGTCCACAATATTCAAGAGGTAATTCGCCTTGAGGGAGGCAACGAATATAAGGAGGGCCGAGACAGCAAGAGGTCCTATAAAGGGCGTAGGAAGATCGGCGAGTTATTTAAGCACGCGTGGGTGCGGAACGATCAAGAGCCTATAGTAAATAGGCCTATGGAGGAGCAATTTGAAGACGTCTATAGCGATAACGGCGACGGCGATGACGACGACGAGGAGGAGGAGACGCTATCAGTGTCAGAATAGCGAAGAGATGGCTAGGAGAGTCGGATTCATACAAATTTAGGCGTAAGTCGCTTCCCCGCGGCATCTAAATGCTATTCGAGCATATCTGGCACTTCTCGTTCAGAGTAAAGTAGCGCCAACAACACCAACACCAACGAGAGAGGCGCCGACGAGGTCGCTATACAGTGATCTATAGATTAAATTTATATGGAAGGAAGAACTGACTTCAGTAGGCATCGCTAATAAAACAGCTCACCCCTGCATAGCCAAGGCGCTAGAAAATCACGCTAGTCACTGTAAATGGTGCACGCCCCCGTACATACGGTTACATCAGGTGTTCAAGGACCGTGTACATTGTTATTTATCAACGCCAAACTTGGATGTGCCTGCCACTTTTTCGCCCAAACATAAAGACAATGACAGCGCAACTTTCTGCTGATGCTTTTCACTCACAACAATCTCCAGTGACGAAGAACACATGGATCGCTTCCGCGGCTACTCTCGTCTCAATATCAGCAAGAGAAATCTCCATAAATCAAATTCCGGCGAGGTCATTGAGTTGAGGCAGCCCCATGCGTCCCCCATGCCTGGAGACCACGACGCTTCTCCTAATGATGCCTTGATCTTCGGAAACGAGATCCCCAAGGCAAATTCCCAGTCAACGAGACGAAAACCGAGCACGGGCTGGGACCCCCCTTTTCTTCGGCGTTGGGTTTTGATTGGCTTTGCGCTATTCTTTGCGGCCGTCATTGTATCTCTTCAGGCTATCTACAGCGTGTCCGCGAAGCACCATGGGGTAGCCACCGCCAGTGACAGCCAGCACTACTTGTGGACCTATGGCCCAACTGCCATCTTTGTGCTTGTCACGGTCCTATGGCGGCAAGTGGACTATGCCGCCAAGTCAATCCAGCCATGGGCTGAAATGCGAAAGGGTCCTCAAACTGTCAACGATAGTCTCTTGCTTGACTATGTCACACCCTTCCAGCTAATAGCGCTATGGGGGTCTATGAGGAGACGCCACTTCAACGTCGCTTCCACCATTTCCGTCTTCTTTATGATCAAGCTTGTCACGGTCATCTCAACGGGTCTTTTCAGCCTGCGTGCTATCCAGCGAGAGGGGTTATCAACAACCATGACCCTGAACAACACGTTGAATAGCTCAGCTTTTCAAGATGTAGCCGCACTCGACTCGAGGGCTGCCTACGTTGTCTTCGGTCACGAGGCGTACAACGTCAGTTTGCCGGTTGGAACCAGTGATCTGTATGCCGTTCAAAGCTTTAGCCCCAAGGAGGGCTTCATCAACGGCAGCCTTACTTACTCGGCGCCAGTTGATGTGTTTAGCGTCAGCCTTCAAGACTGTGAGTCAGGAACGGTCACATCCACAATATCGTACGACACCAGCAGGAACGCCCCGACAGCATCATATTTCAATACTTCGGTGTCAATCCCGGGTTGTAAGATTCTCAACGCCTATCTTGACTCTCCCGATTGGATGTGGATGCAAAATGACACAACCCCACGCTTCGGCTATTGGGGAGCTTTTCAAAATGCTACCTGCTCGAACCTACCTCATGATGACCCGAAGCGAGAGAGATTCATGGTTGCGGTGGCCTACTCCAAGGGCATATCCCAAAACAATAACACCCTGCTAAACTCATCCAACGTTGTTTGCGTTCCAACCTACTCCATCCAGACGGGGATGGTGACTCTCGATCGACGAGGAAACCTTCAATCTGTCAATCTGACAGGACTACCTCGACAGCTTGATGGACTCCGCGGAAGTGACATCGCAAATGGTGTGCTAGCTACTGCTAGTGAAGCCTCTTTAATCATCTCGACCGGAACAAACGTTCAACTGGACACCTTTTTGACCCTGGTACAACAGGCTAGCCCTCAGTTCGATGCTCAAGACCTGCTGGACCCTACGTATCTCAATTCCACCATGAGTAAAGTATATAGCAAGGTTGCAGCCCAGCTGGCAAACTTATATCTACTCTCGGCAGCTCCACCCGAGTCACAGCTCACGGTTGAAGGGACTGTTTCGGCAGAGCAAAATCGATTGATAGCTCGTCAAACGCCCATAAGAATTATGCAGGGTTTTGCGGCTGCGTTGTTTCTGCTGACGTTAATTGTCCTCTACGTCACCCCACGTGGAGTGGTTCCCAGAGCTATTGACTCAATCGCTGCGGTCGCTTCGATTTTAGCTCGAAGCCCGGTCCTGGAGGCTCAGCTCAGAGGGACAGGTCATTTAGGTCTCAAAGAGCTTTCGACAATCCTTTCACCACATCGTTACATGACTTCGATTGGATACGACGATGGTGCGCGGACTTTTTCAATCCAAGTTGTTACTGGAGCCGACTCTGAAGTCCAAGCTGGTGGTAGCGACTCCATGCTTCACAACGTGGAATGGATCAGACCTTTTATTCTAAGAAGAATCGCCATCTCCTTCACCATCTTGGCGTCAGTTGTCGCCGTTATTACTCTTGAGGTTTTACTTTCACGATCACTGAAGAACGACGGCCTCGGCACCGTTCACAACGAGACCGCGACCAGATACAGCTGGTTGTACGCACCGGTTGTGATATTCGTTCTTCTTGGAACCCTCTTCAACATCATGGACTTTGAGATTGAGTTTTCCGAATCCTACCAAGCTCTTTCAAAGGGATACTGTAACGCAAGCTCCAGTATGTTATGGTATCCTCTACGTCATGTCTCGCTCCATGCCACTTGGAATGGTCTGAAGCACAGTCGATTTGCCCTGACTGCTGCATCTGCCTCGGCTGTCCTTGCGCCGTTCCTAACAATCATCGTGGCTGGCCTTTTCTTCACCAAGGCATTTATCCAAGCCGTCCCGGTTGATGTCACGGCCATAAACTGGTTCAATACAACCACCTTGCAGATGTTTTCCTCCAGCATCCCGGCGCTGGTTATTCAAAGCAACATGTCTTACCCTGCATGGACATACGACGAGCTTGCCATTCCTCAGCTCCGACTCGGAACCGAGGTCACGTCTACGACGTCCTTCCAAGCTGGATCGATCACAGTTGACACGCCCGCGCTGAGAGCTGGAGTGAATTGTACCATTGTCCCCGAAGATCGGATTCTAGAGACCAGTTTAGACGACGGATACATTCTCAGCAACATCTCGACGCCAGATGGGTGCGGAAACTCGGGTCTCGCCGATTCGGATGACTTCCCATGGCTATCAACTAACGTGGTAGTGCCCGTAAACGCGTCGGGATACTTCGGGCAAACCTTAACACTGGGATTTGGTGTAGCTACATGTCCCTCAATAGCCCTCTATTTTGGGCACACCTCAAACAACAAAATTGACAACTTCACGGCCATTCTGTGCACGCAAGGCTTGGAACGTGTGCAGTCAAATGTAACCCTTGATCTTCCAGATCTATCCATCTCCATCCCACCTACCGTCCAACCCGGCTCGGCAGTCACCTTCTCCAGCCTCTACGCAACTTTCCCGACATTCCAAGTCTTGAATATTACTTCAACTGATGACGAGCTGGACAGCACCTTTGATGCAATGGTCTACGGTCGCGATGGTGTGCCCACAGAGGAGCTTCTCAACACAACCAAGCTCATCCAAACATACACGCACGTCTATCGCCAATACATGATTCAGCTGGTCAACGTTTACCTCCGCGCCGACTTTGCGACTCTCTCGAACAATGCGACAGAAAGCGTGGAAAATCCGCTTCAGGCTACCTATTCCAATCCGAACTACTTCCGCTTACTCCAGTCACCGCTGTCGACTCATTTTCTCGTCGGGGTTCTGGGAGCACTGTTGATCTGCGCTGTCACTATATTTATCACGATTGATATTTCGCACGTTCTCCCAAAACCGATGGGCAGTGTGGCATCTGTGGCAAGTTTGCTAGCGGGTAGCCGACTTGTGGACGAGAAATCAGGCCTGATACCTAGAGGTTCCGAATTCTGGAGCGACGACGAGTGGGAAAAGAGCGGTTTATGGCAAGGAGAAATGTTTCGCATGGGATGGTGGGACAAGTTCCAACAACCTGCCGACTCCTGGAAAACAGAGAGACAACCAGGTTTGACGAGCACGATTGCTGAAGACTATAACATGGAAGACCGAGGTGCGCTTGTTTCCGAGGACGGAGAGCACAGCCGCCTCTTCGGCTCATTCCGAATTGATGCTCGACCTAAGACGATATCATGATCGATATTTGTATGCAGTTATGAGTGATGATTGACTGGGATCATCTAAGGGTGCTTGTTTTTTAAGAGACAAAGTTTTGTTCAACCCGCGAACCGTTCGGCTATTCGAAGCAAAGCTGTTCTGATGACGGTCTGAAGAAAGGTGGCGACAGCCCTAAATATAGATATGCATTTTCCCACCAGCCTTATTTGTGAAGAGAATGAGGCTGTTCTAAACCGAGGGGAAAATTACACCGGAAAAGACTTCCCCGCAGGCGGATGGCTTCCCCGCAAGGAGTGGAGGGATCTTCTGAAGCAATGAATCATTGCAATGAATCATGGCGGAATAGGAAGGGGGCCATTGGATTAGGAGGAAAACCCATCCAAGCCAGACGTGGTTTGCCGACTGAACTTCTTCGCTGATGGTGACACTTCTGGTAACCGAAATATGCCGATGACTTGCAGCGGAGCTTTGAGCATCCCAACAAATACCCATCTCGCTCTCACGTCTCTTCATGTTAAAAGCTTGGAGAATTATTACTATATTTGAAGCAGTGGGAATCGCTAAGTTAGGAATATTCCACAAGGCATCTGCAGCAAAGATTCTCTGTTTTCTATCTCATTCTCACTGATTCTCAATCTCAACAACGAAAATATGTCGGCAACAACCATTGGGAGCATGAGGGCTGCGCAGTATCATCCGGTAAGCTAACGATGGAATTGAGGATGTATCATCAGTAACGGTCAGACTAGGATACTGGCGAGGTAAAAGTCAACGCGGTCCCGATTCCCGAACCCTCTGAGACTCAAATCCTGGTCAAAATTGCGTGTGCTTCGTTGTGCCACTCTGATCTCCAAATCATCGAGGGCCATTCTCCCGTAGAGAGTGCAGGAAGCCCGGTCACCATGGGACATGAAGGCGTTGGATTTGTGGTCAAGATGGGTGAACGAGTACGAGGCTTCAACCACGGTGATCGGATCGGGTTTCTGTACTTTTTGAACGTTTGCTGTAAGCGCTGGGTTACCGATTCCTCGACTTTTCCCTTCCTGCTGATACTCTAAAAGTTGAATGTGAAGACTGTCTAGTGCACAACATCCATTGCAAGAGGGGGAAACCCGGATTGCAAGGGTTCGGTGTCGATGGGTTCTTTGCTGAGTATGCAATTGTGGACTACCACAATGCAATCATTCTCCCCGATCAACTGAAAACCGAGACAGCAGCTCCAATATTCTGTGCGGGAATTACAGGTGAGAATGGCCGTCCAGGTGTGGTAGACATGGGCTGGTGCTGATCGAGTTGAGTTTCAGCATATCACTCCGTCAATTCTTGTGGGCTCAGTCCTGGGGATTGGTTTGCGGTCATCGGTTGTGGTGGTGTTGGCCAATCTGCCATTCAGGTTGCAAAAGGGAAAGGTCTGTCCGT
Organism: Exophiala calicioides; assembly: GCA_001599795.1. Lineage (NCBI taxonomy): Eukaryota > Fungi > Ascomycota > Eurotiomycetes > Chaetothyriales > Herpotrichiellaceae > Exophiala > Exophiala calicioides. The sequence goes on along the minus strand of BCHZ01000005.1, from coordinate 4,132,921 downwards.
CGTGGCAATCGACATCAACGATGAAGTTCTAGTACAAGCACAAGGCCTGGGTGCCGATGCCACATTTAACAGCCGCACGAATCCCAACTTTGCTAAAGTCGTTCAAACTATCTCCGGCGGAGGAGTCGCGGCAGCAGCGGTCTACAGTGCTTCCATCGCAGCGTACAGGACGGCCATACAGCTTCTCAAGCTGAACGGTATCTTGATGGTCATCGGCTTACCACCCGAGCCCCTGCCGGTCTCCTTGGGCGACCTCGTTGTTGGCAAGTACCGGATCCTAGGTGATAGCTGTTCTACCCCCCAAAGGATGGGCGAAGCAGTAAAGTTCATGGCCGACAAGAATATCCAGCCGAATGTCGTAAGCTTTCACTCACTGGAGGAGCTTCCTGCGATGATCAAAACACTTCATAGTGGACATGCTACTGGCCGCATGGCAGTACAATTCTAGAATTGATAAAGTCTCTTTCATGTAGCTAGGGAGTCAAATGTGCGGATTTGCCTAGGTCGCCTGGAACAAGGAGGGGATGATTCAAGATTAATAGAATTGACGAGAGCACCTGCAACGCCGACGCGTGATCATGTGGTTCGGAGCAACCTATCCGCGTATCTTAATGTTTCCGAGGCTTACTATCCTAATCATGAGAGAAGGTAGCAGTGCGTGAAGAATGCCAGCACGGATACTGATCAGATGAATTTGTGGGCAACACGACTAGCATGCATTATCGGTCTCAACAATGGCCTTTCCGTACTTCAGCAGGGTTGCATAGAGTTCCAACTCTCCATATCCTTGAATCAAAGTAAATTCTCCCCGCCCGTCCTTTCGCATCGCGTTGCATTTTGCCCATTCGAAACCTCCAGAATGGTTAATCAGCCCTTCGGCAACAATGAAAGACGACAGGCAGAGATCAAAGGTTCCTGTTTCGCAAGTCGCCCGCCTCTGGGCTAGCATCTCCAACCTGGATCGAGCTAGACGTACTCGGCTGAGCTGACTCCTCGAGTCTAGCCTCTGAAGCGGGTGTTTCTCTAGATTTAGTCGCGTTCTCGCTAGTCTGTTTAGTATCGCTATCGGCGCCCTCAACAGGCGCCTGTGCAGTTGCTTCCTCTTCGGCACGTCTTCTCTCTTCCTCAAGACGTTGCGCTTCTCTCCTCGCATCTTCTCTAGCCCTCACGTGTCGCTCGCCTACGCCAGGTATCAGGCTTCCGAGAAACAAGGCTGTGCTTTGTTCCGCTTCATGTAACGCACCTCGCCAGAAAGGTCGATCGCGGGCTTGATACTCACGGAGGAGGCGTGCGGAGGCTTCTTCGGGGGTGATTTGCACAGCTCCACGCACGTTGGTTGGACGTTGCACAGTTCGTGCATCGTTTGTACTCGAAGGTGCGTCTCCAGCCGGTTGATTATTTTGAACAATTGCTGGAGTACGGGGTTCCACTTGAGGCGGCTGGGCAGGGGGGCCTATGAGATTGTCAAAATGAACACGAGCGGCGTGAATAGCTCGGATAATGGGCCCGTTTCTTGGTTGAAGACAGACAACGGTCGCGATAATGATCATCATCCATCTTTTCCACGTTCCTGGCTCCGAAAAGACAAACATAAAAAGGTAGAGCCGCAAGAAGAGCCAGCCTCGTTGGATCACGAAAGCAAACAAATCGTTTTCGTCGGCGTTCTGTTGTACCCGAGCAACAACTGGAGGTCTTTGATCTCTCCCAATCAATGCCCCTCCTGCATTTTGATTTTCTTGACCATCTCCTTGAGGTGCTGGCTGGGTTTGGGTTGGCTCAGTAGAATTGGCGACTTGAGAGATGGGGTTTGGAGAAACTTGAGAAGGCCGTGACAAGCGAGTATCGACTGGACGATGTTCGTTTGATTGGGTAGAGGAGAAATAACCATGACCAGGAACAAAGACTAAAGCCCGAGGCCCGTTGGGTGATGAAACCATCCACGCCGTCGTATTTGAGGTGGGAACTACGGACAGTCGGTTCTGGGAAAATGGCATCGGCAAATGAGAGGCAAGCCCTGATGGTTGAGTCATCAGTGGTTGAGACGAACTGGAGATTGGAGGCCGAGAGCTTGCTGGTGCTCTTTGGGCAGACTGGCCGGGGGCAGAAGCCGGCGGTTGGAGAGGTAGCCGGACGCTTGTGTGATCTGTTACCACTGCCACACGTTCACCGCTTGGTCCCTGGAACTGTTGAATGTGTGGTGGATGTCTAGCCAGGGCGTTCGCGTCGGAAGAGCTAGGCTGCTGGGCGTGTGGCTGCTCTGGCAGATTCGGCAATGATGGTGGAATAAAGTTGAGTTCTGCACCAGGTCGAGGGTTTGGGTCTCGGGGTTGCGGCTGGTTAGGTGGGTGTTCGGCGGCTGTGTGTAAGCCAGGATTGTGGGTAGGGCCCGGGAAGAAAGTAGGAGGTGCAGGGTGTAGCTGAGGGAGATGAAGTGGCACGGGGAAGGCCTGTCCGTTGGTTTGGAACGTCACTGATACTCCGCCCTGCGTGACTGGGTTTGGTTGGCCGTTTAGAGGCGCGGCCAGATTGTGGTGCTGCATTGCTATTCTCTGCTGGACCGATCTAAGATCTGCTCTGTTGGCTTCAATTTGCTGCTGGATGCGGGTGAGGGACTCCTGGAGTCTGTTGGCAGAAGTCTCAGCGGCTATGATAGGGCTTGTGAGATCAGGATTTGGGAGTTGAGTGGCGACAGGACGGGTCACGACCGCGTTCGGAGGGTTGGAGGAGGAGTTTGGCTGTTGGCGGGTTTGGATTATGATGTGGATGGTATAGGGGAGTGGCCCTGTCGCAGTGCCAGGCTCGAGCCTGAGGACATCTCGCAGCGTGGCCTCGTTTCTCAGTAGTGCTCTTCCCTGGTATATCAGGCGTTGGTCGGAAGGAGAAGGATGTTCGGGGAGCTCGTCTCGAATTCTCTCTCTGAGCGTCGCGATGGTTGTGTTCAGGGCAACCTGTCCCAGAGAGTGTGGAGGTCTCGGATTCCCTGTCACAAGATATGTCACTCTTAGGTTGACTTGGTCAGGTGGCGGGGTAGGGACAATCGAGGAGGCAGCTGCGCTGGAAGGCATGGGGTCCATGTTGAAAGGGACTTTCGCAGGTGGGCTCGTTCATGAAGGGAGACCAGATCAGCTGGGTCTGGTAGCGGCCATTGGATCAGAGCTGGGTAGGGAGAGATGATGAGCCGGTGGAAGCGTGGTCAGGAACACGAAGGAATTAGGTTTGAGTTGTTGATGAGGCGGTAGTGGATGAAAGGTGTCCTGGGTAAGGAGCGCAGGCAAAGGACAGCGGTGTTTCAAGTACGGATACGGACTCCGTTAGGATTATTAGCGACACTACTGGGTAAGTACTGGGTACTTAGAATTATGTTTAAAGTTTAGGCCAACTCTACGTACTCCGAACTGTTAATGCATGGCAAGGATGGGTGCGTATTTGGTCCACCGTAGGTTGCCCACTTGGCAACATTTTACGACTACACAGCTTCCTCCATGCGCTGCCCTCGGACTGCTCGACTTGCTTCCCTTCCTCTGCCGTGGATTGTTCCTCGCGAGACCACCCTCTTGCCATGGCCGCCATTCGAGTAGGCAGATCATGTCTCTACCGCCGGTCGCCCATTTCCACCGCCCAATGCCTCCGCCCTTTTTTTGATTCGTTCCCTCCGGCGCACTCGCCTCGGCAACCAGCTCGGTGCTGCGTTCGTGTCTCTCAGCGGCGGACACTCACACAGACCACGAGAAGACGAAGAGAAAACAAGGGCGAGCGAGATGAAAAGTTCAGTGCGCGACTCGGCAAGGCATGGAGGAACACGAAGATTGATTGGAAGCCCATACCGGTTGGGCTGGGGATTGGTTTCCTAGGGCTACTGCAGTTCATGCGCATCCAAGGTAGAGAAGACGGCGCACGCGAGGGCGATTCCGGGGCAGACCAAAAACGACCTCCCAAGCGTCAACGAATCTACCCTACCGGTGGTGGGTGGCAGGTTCAAATCATGTCCACTCTTCCGCTGAAGGCCATATCGAGAGTCTGGGGCCGGTTCAACGAATTGACCATCCCATACTATCTTCGAGTACCAGGCTTCCGACTGTACGGATGGATTTTTGGTGTCAACTTCTCAGAGATCGCTGAACCAGACCTTCACGTCTACCCTAACCTGGCGTCCTTTTTCTATCGGGAGTTGAAGCCTGGTCTCCGACCCCTCGATCCCAATCCCAATGCCGTCTTGTCACCCGCCGATGCCCGTGTGCTACAATTCGGCACTATTGAGAACGGCGAGGTCGAACAAGTCAAAGGCATGACCTACACTGTCGACGCTCTGTTGGGCAGAATGGCTCCTACGTCCCCTAATCCACAAGCACCATCCAACATATTCGGCGCCCCCCAAGATCTACAGTCGCACCTTTCAGACGATCCAGACGTCAAGTCCGTCACCGCCGACGAGGAATTCGCCAATGTGAACGGCATTTCCTACACTCTCCCTAACTTCTTTTCCGGATCCCAGCAGGCCACCCCAGAATCAAAACACGACGCCTCTACGAAGTCTACTGCCTCCTCCGAAGCAGTTGTTTCTGCCGATCTAGCCTCCGACCAACCTTGGTGGTCGCCCTTCTCCCACCCTTCTACCAATAAGAAACTATATTACGTAGTTATCTACCTCGCCCCTGGCGATTACCACCGCTTCCATTCCCCGGTGAACTGGGTTTGCGCGTCACGTCGCCATTTCGCCGGCGAACTCTATTCCGTCTCACCCTACGTTCAGCGGACACTTCCAGGTCTGTTTACGTTGAACGAGCGAGTTGTTCTTCTGGGTCGCTGGAAGTACGGCTTCTTTAGTTATATCCCCGTGGGGGCCACAAATGTGGGCTCTATTGTCGTCAACTTCGATCAGGAGCTGCGGACAAACTCCCTCACCACCGACACAGAGGCAGACCGACAGGCCGCTGCAGCCGCGGAGCGAGGAGAACCGTACTCGGGCTTCAGCCAGGCGACATATGACAAGGCGAGCAAGGTTCTAGGTGGACATGCCCTGCGCAGGGGCGAAGAGATGGGCGGTTTCAAGCTCGGCTCCAGTATCGTCTTGGTCTTCGAGGCACCTACAGATCAGCTGAAAACGGGTTTGGATCGAGGTACCGGTGGAGCAGAGTTCAGCGAAGGGTTCAAATGGGCAATCGAAAGCGGCCAGCGTGTCAAGGTTGGCCAGGCTTTGGGATACGTTGTAGGTGAGGAATGAATCAGTCGCCGTTGCTGACATGATGAATTTCCGTGTATTCCTCGGTGAGAGTTCAACACTTGTAAATTGCAAAATTAATGTACAATACGTTCAAGATTCACCTTCTGGTCCTCTCGTTTGTTGCCTTTCTAGCGTCTGCCGTGAAGTTGTATTTGTACAACCAACCACTATCAACCTCAGCGCGGTGTTTGCGATGGTTAGGGTGTAGAATGGCCGAGGACGAACATGAATATCATGGACGTGCGTCGCAGCTCCATCAAGCATTCAGCAACATTTGGTTAAGGTTTCCTTCCATTGCTAAAATATACAATTGTCTCCCAGGGCTTTGGCCCGCCTAACCCTCCCCCCTCGTTGTCATTTTCCAGCCGCTCAACAACTGGACGCCCAGCCCAAGACCCCCGCGCAGCCCAACAACACCAAAACAGCCACCGACAAGCCCGCCTTCTCAACTGCTCGCGCCATTCGAGCGTCCACCGGGTGGACTCGGGCGACAAGAACTTCCTCCTGGCTGGAAAGCCACTTGGTCAACACCGCCATTGCCTCGGAGGACAAGGCCCCTCCCTTGCCCATATCGTGGGCCAGAACAAAGCCGCCAACAAAAAATGTGACCACGGAGGCCACCAGGAGAGCTCTTCCAGCCTTGCGCTGGCTCTTGATGGTATCCAAGCCCACGCCCGCCCCTCCTCCAACCAAACAAGCGTGGCTGAACTCCATCCGTTGGTGGACAAAACACCACGCCTTCTCCAACCAATCACCATTCTCCAACCCTCCTAGGCGCTCGAAGGGTACTCTGCCCGTTCCAGAGACCTTTACAACACGGATTATTTCCGGGGAGAGAGGGAATGCTGGGCAGCGACCCACGTCCACGGCCGTGTCTGGAATGTTGAAGTTTTGGATCAATTCGGCAGACAGGAGAGATGCAGATGTCAAATTGGTTGACTTTCTTCTAGAGACAGACAGCTCGAGGCTTGAACCGTTCGAGTTGCCATCTCCGCTGGATCCAACGTCATACAGAAATTTCTCGAATTTTGCTGTTACATTGTTTGTAACCCCAATAAACTCTTTCGAGAATCCACTATTATGTGGCATGTTTACGCTTGTGGGCCTACTGAAAGGGGTGGAATCTGACGAGTAGTTTGCAAGACTGCTTCCGGCCGTTTTGATTCCCATGCCGTTGTTGATAGCGCCAGTGTGATCGCCACGAGGTTGAATTTTGAGTTTTCGGTGTATCAATCTGTGGTCTTGAAGGAACCGTGAGATGTCACCATCAGAATTGGTGTAGCCGCCGTCATGGATATGTTGAGAAAGAAGATCTTTTGAAGAGCCTTTAGGGGTGGCGTCTTTCTTTAGCAAGTTTGTTTTGAATGGTGAAATCAAGTTGCTCGTTGAGTCCTTGCTCAGCGTTTCATTCGCGGGACAATCCGTTCTGGCAACACCAGCGGTAACATTGATGGGGTTGATGATGTCAAGGTGAGTCGGCTTTTTATGCGGAGAGTCGCTCTTAGGTGGGGTTGAGTGTAAAATGGTCTTTGTTTCACCAACCGAAAGTTCTGTAAGGTGTAGAGTTGAATACGCATGTAGCGAGTCGTCCCCCGAGGTCTGCATGGCCGTTTCTAACAACGAATTTGTATGGAGGGCGTTATTGGATTTGAAAGGAAACAGGGTGCTTGAGGGAAGAGTCTCGTCCACAGGTGTGTGACGCGGCAAGCTCGAAGAAATTGTACGCAAGTCCTGATTGACTGTTTGAGTTGAGAAATTTGGATTAGATGAATTCGCTTTCAGTGGTACCAAAATCTGCCGGTCCTGTTTTCCGGGGCGGGCAGAACTCCCACGGCGCTGTTTTTGACCCTGTAAGATCTCGGCAGCTGTAATATGAGATTCGATTTGATGATTTCCGATCGCCCCTGCTCCAAATCCTGATCGATCTGGAAAATGGATAGCTTGATGAAGTTGCAAACGGTTACCATGGTGCTGGTTGAGAGGATTTTTTGGTTGCTTTGTATCGAGGAGCGGATCCCACGGTGTTGCTGGACTTTTCCTGACACTCGAGTCACTTGAGCTCAGCGTATTAAAAGTGTCCCTGTTTGTCAAACGAAACCGCAATTTCGAAGGAGTCAAGAACCCGCTGCGACTGCTGTGCGGCAGAGTCTCCCAATCTTCCTCACTGTCTTCTCCGTCTGCGAAGGTTTCGAATGATTGCACTGTACGAGGCTGGCCTTGTTGCTGGTGCGTTATGGTATTCAATTCTTGAGGATCATTTGGTGAGCTGGCGCGGGTGGAAGCTGCATATTGTGAGACAATCTCATCAAGGGTTCTGGAAAGGCTGACATCGGCAATATCAACTCCTCTGATATCGTCAGAAGTTTCGAAGACAACACTGGATTCCTGGTGCTGATCAGCTTCATGAAGAATCCCCTGCGCAGACGGGACACTGCGGCAAGGCAAGTTCCGCAATGGCATTGCTTCACTTCCCATATGCAAGCCCGCGATATCATCGTCGCTTTCTCCAGAAGAGCTGTTTGGACTCAGCGGAAAACGAGTGTCATTTTGGGGTGTTGGTGTCGCTAAGAGGCTGCAGGCTCTACGACCTTGAATCTCAGTGTAGGCAGACCGTAGATCTGGGTATATTGGTCTTGTTCCACGTCTCCCGAGATCAGAAGTTGATGATCTTCCATCCATCTTGAACTTTTCCACCAGGAAAGATTCGGAACGATGTTTTGATCCTATTGATGTCGTTTCTCGGCTGATTCCAACTGATTGACTTCTACCACGGTGGTTACGGAGTCCCAGGCCGAGGAAGCGATCTTCATTGTTTTGGGAATGGAAGAAATCTTCGAAAATATCAAGCTGAGGGTCGGCAGTTGGGGGATAGGTGGTACCAACAATATTACGGCTAGAAAGGCCGGGCGCTAGCTCTTGCTGAAGTAGACGTTAGCTATCAGGCGTGTGTGTAAAGGAGATTTCTTACAGCAGGAAGATGAGGTGGATGAAGTACGAACGGGCCTCCCTGTCCGGAGTGGGAGCTTTCTTGGACTTGCCATCGATTAGGACAGAGTGTTTAAGGTCACTTCGTTCAAGACTCACCAATCCCGCAAGGCGAGACAACCGAAGTGTTCAGTTGGAACGAAGTTGCCCTGATGTTGGATGGAGGCTCAGGGGAGACTGAATCAGGGACCACAGGCCTTGGAGCTTTGCAATCATCAGTGAGATGTGCAATGACAGATTCAAGCAAGCAAACCTGTTGAAACCGGCTCTCTTTCAATATTGTACAATTTTGCACAAGGGATGAAAGGGAGCAAGTGAGAAGAAGATACGCTTGGGGTTGGAGTAATGTCGGACGACGCGTCGCTCTGTTCAGAGCTTCTTTCTGTGGCCCTGTGAGGTACGAAATTTATAAATGCCGAAGTGGTTTTGTTGTGCGCTGGGTCAAGGAGAGCGGTTGTGGATGACACCGACACGTCAAGAGAGAACATTGGTGAACCCGGGTCCGGTCCAACGAGATTGGTTAGTTGCTGCGACAATGCCGGCGAAGAAGTTTCTCCGACACACGAGGCCGGAATATCTTCAAAGGTTAAGCGACTCCATGGGACAGTGAGAGACCGGCCACGTCGTTTGCTTCGAAACTCGTAACGCTGGCTTTGGTATGCGTGTATATCGGATATCACCTGAACTTCTCTCTCCCAAGAACTTTCTTGCAAACCCACATCTTGACGCCATCTCAACTCCGCAAGTTTCCACGACATAGTATTGCAATTTTGCCACTCTAGAAGCGGCTATCTCTGAGAATCGGGTCGGGATCGGAAGCCGGAGAGAGTATCAGGTCAACTTTTGTCGAAGACAGGCGATCCCAAAATTTTCGATGAGATTCTTTTTTGTGGACGATCAAGGGGATGCGAGTGCAATCAGGAACAAGGCCCGTCCAAATTTTCGGTGGTTTTAAGTCAAGGCATGAGGTAAATCCAGCTGGCAGTCTCAGGAATTCAATTGCAAAAAGGCCTTCAACAGATCTCTTCGTTCCCAGGAAGAAACAGAACTGTCGCATGGACCAGGAAGAGGATGGGTTCTAGTGGAGGAGCATGTGGAGTCTTTCTCAAGTCCGCTTTTGCTCTGCGATAGCCGGAAGGAGCAGGTGAAAATGACATCAGTTGGAAGTTTCATTGTTGTAAGCGTCTTTGAGCCGGGAAGGCGCGATACACTCGTCGCGAGCCAGAGATATTCCCCAGATTGATCCTGTCCATTGTGTAACAGTAGCCGACTTACCAAATACAATGGGTGGCAGAGGTTGCTATACTTTGGTTGCGGACCTGGGCCTGGAAGTGGTTATCTTGCCTGGTCGCTCACCTGCTTGCCACACCATATGGTTGTACCAAACAGCAGGCGTCATTTCTGCAGTTAAACCTGTTTTCGACGGGAGTTCGGACATTAAGCTCATCAGTGGGAAGTGTGAGCGTTATCGAGCAACCCCGCTCAATCGTCAGCCATTTGGAGGCTCCAAACTTGTGAACACTCTCTCGTCTATGGTGCCTTTGATCTGCCTCTGCAAGGATGAGCAGTGGAGGTAGTGGCCTTTCTAGAAACGTTTGAGAGCAGCGGTGGTGGGTCGCCGCCGCCGGGCGTCCAATCTAAGCACATGATTGAGACCCAACTGATCGGGTGGCGATAAATGAACATCAAGCCACCGCGGACTCCCAAAAAAAGACGAATCCATCGGGTACAGCTCCCAGGAGCCTCTTGATCAGACCGAAGGACGAGGTTGAGAGAAGGAAATTGAGAGTGGGGACTCGGAATTATTTTATCAGAGGCGCTAACACCATGACTTGCCGGTAAGCGACTGTCATGCTGTTACATTCCTCTTTCGGAAGCTTTGGCTCAATTAATAGTCCCAATGCCCCGCAATCTCTTCAACCTGATAAGAACGCAACGGTCCACTCTGGACGAGGAAGCATTCTTCCTACTTCTCTGTCTCCAGCATAAAGAACTCGAAACAGGACATGAAAGCGGGGTGAATGAATTAACATGGCCTCCGGATCAACACCAAGCAAAGGTGACATCGCAGTTGTAGGTGCGGGGATCATAGGGTTGGCCTCCGCTCTGTTGTTGGCCAAAGATGGTTTTAATGTCACCGTCGTCGCCCGAGACCTTCCTGGGGATGGCGGAACACGATGGGCGAGTCCGTGGGCCGGCGCAACGTTGATTCCTCCCCCCGAAATGGGTGAGGAGCAGATGGCCAAAGAATCTTTCCTCTGGTATCAAAATCTCGCTCACGAGGATCCAAGCAGCGGCATCCGAGTAAGTAGAGATGCGTTTCGATTTCCAGTGCCCATGCTACTCATTCTTCTAACAACAACCCTAGATGGCCAAAGCAACTGAGTACTACACTGATCGGGACAACGATGACTCGATATGGTACAAGGACTTCTTCCCAGAATACCTCCGAGTTCCACAGGCATCTCTACCACCTGGATGCAAAGTTGGGTTCTCATTTCAGACCTGCTTAGCAAATCCCGAAGTTTTCCTTCCGTGGCTAAAGACGAGGCTACAGAAACTCGGGGCGACATTCATCCGGGCTGAAATTAAGTCCCTCGCCGTGGTTCCGGAGCTTACAGGTGCATCCGTCATCGTCAATGCCTCTGGGCTTGGTGCGAGAACCCTAGCCATGGATGAAAAGGTGGTAGGATATCGAGGCCAGACAATGTTTGTAAAGAGTGACTTCGACGAGGTTAAACTAGTTCAGGGCTCTGAATATACCTATGTAATCCCGAGGATGTTTTCGGGGGGTGTGATAATCGGAGGCGTCAGTGAGGAGAACGCCACCAACGATGCAGTCGACACTGCGATGAAAAGTGACATCCTACGAAGGGTTAATATATTAACTAACAACGCTTTCGGGCACATCAATTTGGAACGAGATGTCGTGGTGGACATAGTCGGAGTACGACCTGGTCGCAAGGGTGGTATCAGAGTTGAACGCGAAGGAAACACAGTTCATGCCTATGGCTTCAAGGGTGCTGGCTATGTTTACTCGTTCGGAGCCGCAGCAAAGGTCAAGCGACTAGTATATTCACTTCTTGACCGAGCTCGGATTTGAGTCCTCGCTGAGTCAAACAACTATGAAACAGCCCATGAGAGAGAACAGGAAGTTTAGCCTACCAGAGCCCTTGCACTCGAAATCTCAAATAACCCTTCAATTACGAACCCGAATGTGATTTTCTTAGGATAGCTAGAACTCTGGCCCGGTTAGCATAACTAGAAGTACTTCTGGGGATGGGGAAACAGTAGAACAGGGTCGGAGATATCCATACGGCAGGTGTCAGCGGTTGGTTGTCGACGCGGGGCCTGAAAGGGGCAAGGAAGGGTGCGATAAGACCTCTGAAATCATGATTGGCCCGAAGAATCTACCAAATATTGTCAAAAAAGGGAGGAAACGGTATTTGAACATACAAAGAGCTTTCTTTTGACACCACCAAACTGGTTACCATGAACAAGACCTGATCAACCGCAAACATAAAAGCACACGTAGATAGAGGAAAATGCCCGTGGCAACGCCAGACTTTCATACTGCGCTCAATGAGGCTATCCAGGACTTTGTTCTGGAAAACCCCAAGAGCAAATCGATAAATGAGAGCACCTGTGCGTCTCTTTCAGGAGGTGTGCTCTTTTCCATAGTAGCAATATTTGGTCCAAGCTAATCAACCAGGAACAACTCGTAATGTCGTTCATATGAGTCCATTTCCGGTTGTTCAAGCTGGAGGCGAGGACTCTTACCTAACAGACGTTGATGGTCACAAGTACCTAGACTTATGTGCTGAGTATAGTGCGTGTATGTTCGGCCACTCTCATCCTGTTATCAAGGATGCCCTCCACAACGCTGTCGACAAAGGCTTTGGACTCGGCGCCGTAAATCAATACGAAGGACATCTAGCCAAATTGTTCTGCGCCCGTTTCAAAACAATGGATAAAGTCCGATTTTCGAACTCAGGTACTGAAACCAACATGACAGCCCTTGCTCTAATCAAGGCCTACACAGGAAAGAGCAAAATCATTGTATTTGAGTAAGTCTATGTTAGAACTTCCACCAATTGAAGGTTGCTCAATGCTTCTAGAGGTGGTTATCACGGTGGTCTTGCCGCATTCGCTACCCAGACTGCGAATAACATGAAGTCAAGCGGCAAAAAGACAATGAATGCACCGCACGATTGGATCATTGTTCCATACAATAACATATCTGCTTTAGAAGCCGCGGTTCACGAACACAAAGATGATCTGGCTTGCATCCTCCTCGAGCTGATGCAAGGCTCATCTGGCTGCATCCCGGCCGATGTACGCTTTGTTCAAAGATGTCGAAATCTTGCCACCGAGGTGGGAGCCGTTTTGTTCTTCGACGAGGTCATGACTAGTCGGATGTCCACCCGAGGCTATCAAGATATCATTGGAATCTATCCCGATATGACCAGCATAGGTAAATATTTCGCTGGCGGTGGTCAAAATTTTGGAGCTTTCGGTGGCAGGGCCGAGATTATGGACATGTTGGAGCCGGGAATTCCAGGGGGGGTGTACCACAGTGGAACATTTAACAACAACACAACTTCAATGTCGACTGCGATTGCAGTTCTTGAAACTCTTTGGACAGATGTTGAAGCAGCAAACCTGTTCGACAAAGGTGTATGGCTTCGTGAGGAGCTCAATAAGCTGTCCAAGAAATACGACACAACCATGCATGTCAGCGGCACGGGCAGCTTGATGACTGTCCACTTCACAGGGAAGGAAGTGAAATGTTTGGCAGACGTCAATTCAGGCAACTCGGTGCTGAAAGAATTGTTCTTCTTTGACATGCTCAGAAAAGGTTTCTGGCTAGCGAGGCGTGGCATGATAAGCCTGATGACAATCACAACCAGAGCGGAATTGATGACATTTACGAAGGCAGTTGAAGAGTTCCTCCAGGAGAGGAAGGAATTGCTCACTATTTCTTAGAGGACATCAATGAAGGTCAAGGCAATATTTCAGGGCTACTATAACCACCAGTTGCCATCACACCAGTTGAATAGTTCAACGTGCTCCTACAACTCAGGATACACAGGCAGTGATCTAATTAGACAGCGCCAATTAGAGGAACCCATGAAAGGAACAAAGCTTACGTTTTTTAGTCCAACACCACACGAGTGCTATTGGATACCTTCCGTAGTTATGTATAGACACCTACTAAATGCGATTTAATGGCCTTAAGTTAGATATCAGCGCTACTGGAAGTACGTTGATGATCTCTAGTTGTTTCTGGTGCTTTCCCACAAGTTAAAGCATGTTATTTGTCGTTCGATCAAGATTAACAAATGTGTTACAGCTGACTTGTGGAATGTGATTTAAGTGATTCAAATCTTGGTTGAGATAATGATTGCTACCTTACTTAACTTCGATTCACAATGCTTATCAAATGGCCTCGGGAACGGAAATTGTACCAACCGCTGAGGCATCTATCTTCCCTTAAAACCTCACATAGGATAAAACTCTCTTCCACATGGACTGTGCAAAGTAGTTATCCAAGACTGAAATGTCCTTCTCGTTAAGTGGTCTCCGACCGGTATGCAAATCCGCATTTGCAGGGTTGACCAATTTCGTGCGGAAGTACAATTTGTACCCTATGAAAGCCGCAATCCAGATAGGCACACCCAAGAAGGTCTCGAAGAAGACCTCCGCACTGGGTGGCGCGCCACCAATGGGGAATAAAGCGACGTAACCAGTTCCAAATAGGACGAGGAATGAGGTGATGAAGAGAAATATCGCTGTCACCGGGAAGCCACGGAGCTTCCAGGCGTATGGAAGAGACCATGCTGGGTCATTCTGGGCTTTCATCGCTTTATGCATCTGAATATTCGTGATTGAAATACACATCCAGGTCATGAAGTAGACGGTGGCGGAGATTGAGCTGAACCAGGTAAAGATGATCCCTCCCGTGCTGCTGCAGTTGATATATGTGCAAACCGTCGAAAACACGGCCGTCACTAGAAGAGCCCAACGAGGTCGTCCCAGTTTGTCAACACGTCCAAGGACTTTGGGAAACATGTTCATTCTTGCCATGGCCGTCATTGCGCGCGAGGAGATATACATCGACTCAGCGCCGATCGCAACCAAGCCGAGCAAGATGATTGCATTCATGAGATCCGGAAGGCCCTTGACCCCAGCGTTCTGCATAGCGATGACAAAGGGAGAGCTGGCAACGGTTCCTGTTCCCAGAAGCTTCGCTTCAGTGTAGGGAACGAGGATAGTGAGGAAAATGATTGACAGTTCGTAAAAGGCCATTATCCGAAAGAAGAGGTTCTTGCAAGCGCGTGGCATATCCCACCGAGGTCTAACAGCTTCTGCCGCCGTAAAACCCATCACCTCCTGTCCACCTGTAGCGTCGGGTCAGTATCTTACACGGGGAATAGCAAAGATACTAACCAGTTGCCCATGCTGCAAGAGTAAATGTACTGCAAAGTCCTTTAATTCCATTTGGGAAAGCCGGTGCAGAGGTATAGTTCCAGGCATGGTCCGTGCTGCCGTTGGGACCAGCGCCCGCTACCAGGGCAATGCATGTGATGATGATGATGACCATGCACACGACCTTCAATGCAGCTGTCCCAAACTCGAATTCGGCAAACCATCGGTTCGGAAGTGCATGGATACCAAAGACAAGAACAAGATAAACTGTCATCGCGGCAGCTGTTGGTATCGATTCCGTCCAGTAGCTAACAGCAATATTGATCAGCATTTGCTGTGTAGAAGTTTGTCTCTAAGGAAAGCTCCATACGTAAGAATCACTCTGACAATAGCACCTTCCGAAGCGATAACTGTCATCCAAGCAAACCATTCTGTGAATCCTGTGGTATGAATGTAAGAGAAGTGTCAAAAAGTTCTGAAAGAAAAAACTGACCACAGGCAAAACCCATTGCAGGATCCACAAAGCGGGCAGCATGGTCAATGAAGCTGCCACCTGTAGGCCATATACAGGTAGCCTCGGACAAGAGGTTCATCACGGCCAAAGCCATGGCGCAAATTAGCGAATACCCAATCAGCATTGACGCTGCACCTCCTTGATGAAGTGCTTTGCCAGTGCTAATAAACAAGCCACTTCCGATGCAGCCACCCAGTGTGATCATTTGGATATGCCGTGCTTTGAACGTGCGATGTAGCTCTCCATGGTGGGAGCTATCAGGCTCGCCTGGGTAGTCGAGGAGCTGGCCGGGAGCAACATCCTCACTCGATGTCTCTTTATCATGTACAGAGGGAGACTTCGTTGCCGTCTTGTCCTCCATGGCTGCGGCGTCAGATATAATAAATGCGGTAGATTCGCGGCTTTGGAGGTAAGGAGGAAGGCGATTTTCAATCGATTCTCCTCAAAGGCGCTTTGGTGGGCCAGCAAAGCCTTTTAAATGGACGTCGATGGCTATCACGAGTCATTATCGACGATAAGACAATGCAAGGCGTGACGTTCAGACAACGTAGACAAGGTTCCTGGTGTGAGTGCCTAAACTCATCTTGCCCAAGGAGACCAAATGATAAGAGTCGTTACTGATTGTTAGATAGTCAATAGGGGAGCACCTGATAATGTCGCTTTCGCGAAGGCAGTGGACGCCGTGAGCTTCCTAATATTCCACTGAAAGGGCTAAAAGTCAGCAGTAACGGGACAACGAGAAAAATACCGGGGGTGGACCCAAGAAGTGTTCCGTTGGCGCAAGGCTGATGCGGTGAAATGCGGAGTTTTCCGGCCAACAGCGAGATAAGACTGGCCGGTAAGCCATCGCAGAATGTGTAATCGGTCGGCTTTGCTTGGCCTGATGAAGGTTAATTCAAGGCCAGATGGCATGATGGTTGTCCAGGGTGAAATCATGCTGCCGATCAGGACGCTAGTTCCACTTTCGTTATCTACTGGTATATGCCACGTGATCGGGCAATGCTGGTACTCAAAAGTGGGCGTACTTCACATAAAAAGAGGCATGATTTGACAGAGCATCTTTCTGCGGTCATTTGTTTTATGGTTGGATAACCTGGGGTTCATCGAGCGCATCTACCAGGTAGTGTTTGTGATAGGAACATATGTCTATTGTAAGATGCACACACTGTTCAAGGCTTGGAGTATGAAGTCGCCCGATGAGAAAGATCCGGGTATCACTTGTTGTGTCTGGCGGTCTATCTTAAGTCATACAATGATAAACATAATTAATATGGTTCAAGTCAACATCAACTCGGCTTGCCGTTCCTCGGCTATGACTCGCCACTGACTTGTGACGCGCGATTTATTTATGCTTTCTTTCTTCCACACCTCACGTGCGATGACATTGCCACCATAAGCTGCCTGGAAGCCATATATTTGGGCCCGGTCAAACCATGCTTTGAAGCGTTGCTGGAGCGGTGCATCAAACGCTTCTGATGCAGCGATGAAAGCTGGCCAGAAGAGTGGCCCTGCGTAAACCTTTGAGTCGTCCTTTATCTTTTCAATCGCTTCGAGGTGAGAGAGTACACTTTCCACATAAGGGCGCAGATGTCGATGATGCATCAGCCTAACGTGTTGCGAAAAGTACAAGACAATGGCGTGATGAAAGGCTCGGGTTTGGTGTTCAATGATTTTAGCAGCATCATCCCCACGAAGGATTGATGAGCACTGTGACAGCTCCGCCTCGATGGGCCATTCGAGAATTTCCTCATCAACACTATCGCATAACTCGGATAACCTGGTCGAATACAAAACGCCAGGATGCTGTTGCCGAAAGCGTGAAACTAGCTGTACGGTTTTGATTGCCTTCCTCATCAGAAACAGTAGACTTTGAGGTACTCCGTAGATATAGTCGCAGGAGGTCATGTCTGTCGGACTGCCTTCGTGCATGTCAAGCCAGTCGTCCTCGTCTGTAATTGCATTGTATAATGAATCTTCCTCGGCAAGCCACTGATTCCTTCCGTTGGGAGGCAATCCATCTGCCGGATTTGTGGAAGACGGCTTTTCCAGACTCGTACTTGCGTGGATTGTCCGGAGGTAGAAGAAAATTCGATGCAACGCGCGAGCTTTTGAGGAGTATTTTGTCTTGATCTTTCTCGCACTTCGGATCAATTGTTCACAGCCGTTCAAATGTAGGCCGCACGTGGCAGTATCGCCGGATACAGCCTAGGGAAGAGATCAGCATGACATGGAGCTATTCCAGTGACAAATACTGACATCGATTGTGATCATGGAAAGCATTGCTGCCAACAGCTCCTTGTACTTCGGCTTCGTTTTGGAATGTAGATCACGTTCTACCGAGTGCTTTAGCAGTTGGATAGCCTTGTACCGGAGTTGCAATGCCATCCTCGACCATTTACTAAATTCTCCCTCTTGGCCGTGAAGTCTCATATTATTTGCTAACGAATAGGAGCTGATTGATAGTATAGCGTACAACAAAGCGTGGCGTGCGTTGGAAGTTGCGCCAAAGACCGCTAGCTCGCCACTGCCTTGAAGAGCTCGGGGTAGGTGAAATGACCTCCATGGACTTTTCGTATTATCGATGACGGAAAACAGCTTGACCACTCGGTTAACGTAGTGATGTAACAGGAACCGATTGTCGTCGGACAAGGATGATGTGCGGGGTCGGTAGGATGACAATGAAACGAGGTCATCAGGATCTTCTTGTTCTTGTACTTCATTTTCAACCAGCAATGCCGTTCCAGGTGACCAAATCCACTCTCCTTGTGCAATAAAATCGTGAAAAGAGTCGTTGGCGAAGGACTGATTATCACTTTTGGCAGAAAATGTGTCTTGTGGTGACGGCGTAAGGCATGGAAATTGCAGTAGTCCTGGGGAAAGATGGAAGATATCTCCCTCTGTTATATTGGAGTTCAAGAAACTAGGATAAGTGTCCTCCGGATACCGGTGGGATTGAGCGCCTTGATTGGATAGATCGGACGGAAGCGGAGACGAGGATCCCCTGGGCAGCGAAGTTTCAATGCAGCCTTCAATAGTGCCATCATGTTGCATCACATCTGATAGCTCAATCGTCATTTTGGATTCAGACGAGGGAGAGCGTGTGGGGGCTAGTCGGAAGACTCCGAATGGTCCATGGGTCGTCGTCGGATACACGTTACCGTGGGGCTGCCCATCCTGGCTGTCAATGAAGCACAGGGCTTGGTCAAGTTCTGCATTCTTCAGGTTGGAGAATTGAAACGCTAGAATTGACTGTGAGTGAGAGAGCTGTGTGAAGGTCTCGTGGAGGCTGACCTGATAGGATCTGGCGTCGGGACGACACGGTTGTTCGTACCAAGGGTGCAAGGCCACATTTTCCACCGAGGACACCGGTGTCAGTCTCTGGGGGAAGCCACTGTAATCTCGCACCGTATCCCTCGCAGTTCAAATTCTTGTTTGCACACTGGCGGCACTTTGGTTGCCTTTCATCACACTTCAACTTACGACTTCTGCAGGTCCAGCAGCCAGTAAAGGTCTTGGTCCGCTTGCGAGATGGCACGGATTTGGGAGACATGCTTGAATAGATGGAAGCAGTGAACGCTTTCGGGGGAAGGAATGCAATGGCGAAGCCTCCCAAGTATGTCGTGTCGTCTTTGCACGCGTGCGGACCAGCCTGCGAGGATTCTCGATCCACGGGTTGTTATCGGTGTCCGCGGGAGGCCAAGGACAGGTGCTTATCGGGATCTTTCTCCACCAGTGACCGGGGATCCGTTAGCATGCAGCCGTGCACGTGTTAGTTGGGATGTTAAAGGCTCGTGCCAGTGATGAGTGGAAGAGAGCATGGTCAGCCTGGACAGCGGAGTTGGAAGTGGCCAAACTCAAGCCCGAGAAAGGTGGGAGGGTCAGGAGGGTTTGTCGTGCAGTGCGGAGATCTGCGTTCGGGCATTGTGGGCGTCTTGGCGTCTCGGCGTCTCAAGCCCCATGGGAACTGCACGACACTTGTGTCCGCACGACTGCAAACGGCAGGCAACTGACGCCGAAATGACGTGAATGCTCTCGTACTGTTCCAATGCATGATTGGCAGAACAGACATGCCCTCCATGCAAGGACTATCGACCGCTCGCCGACCGCCCAACAGAAGTCTCCAAGTCCGCAGCAGCAGCGAGACTTTCAACAAGGCGATTAATCACCCTTCTCACCCTTGACGGAGTTTCAGTCGATTTTAATTGAATTTCACCATTTGGCTTGTCTCTGCTTCCTATCTTAGATTAACCAAATTACCAAGGACGCAAAACAAAAGAACATCCGCGATCTCCCACCAACATGATTTCAAAATCGACCAAGACTAATGTGCTCCTTGTTGGAAGTGGAGGGGTTGGAACCATGGCAGCCTACGCCCTCGAGACCGGGGGCCAAGCTGAGGTAACAGCCGTTCTCAGGTCGAACTACGAAGCGGTTCAAAAAACAGGTTTCTTCATTGACTCGATTGAACACGGCAGCGACATCAAAGGTTGGAAGCCTACAAACAGTACGTCTCCGTGAGGACAGAAACGCAACAGTGGGTGGTGAAATGCTAGACAAGGCTGACGCGCTATGGCCAGTCTGCAACAAGGTACCAGATGTCTCGCAAGAAGGAGTGCAACCTTTTGATTTTATAGTTGTCACAACCAAGAATGTTCCCGATATCAAACCTACCGTGGAAGAGATCATCGAGCCAGCAGTCACCCCAGGCCACACGACAATTGTACTGGTACAGAATGGTCTCAACATCGAAAAGCCACTCATCGAAAAGTTCCCAAGCAACACGGTGCTTTCAGGAGTGTCTTTGATCGGGGCAACTGAGACAGCCCCTGGCTGGATCCGGCATGACGATACAGATGTTCTCAAAGTCGGACCGTACATGTCACCGAATGTCTCCCACGACGATGCTATCGCGGCCGCCAAAAAGTTCGTTGAAGCTTACAATGCTGGTGGAAAAGTCGACTGCCAATTTGATGATAACGTCCCTTACACCAGATGGAGGAAGTTGGTCTACAATGCTTCTTTCAATTCGATTGCAACCATTCTTCGACTAGACACCACTCGGATGCGCGTCTCCGAGCATATCATTGACAGTCTAGTTCGGCCTGCCATGCTTGAGATTAAGGCTACCGCCAAAGCGGCGGGCGTGGAGCTTGCAGATGATATCGCAGAGGTGATGATCCGAGTCGACCCTAATGACACACACTTCAAGCCGAGCATGTGTCAAGATATCGAGAAGGTATGCAGCCTGCAATAATTCACCTCCATTTAACAGAGACCATGGACGGTAAACGCTAATGTCCATCCCATCTTAGGGCAACTACATTGAGTTTGAGAACATTGTAGGTGAGCCGATTAGAGAGGCAGAAAGGTTAGGTGTTGCCACTCCCGTGCTGAAGATTATCTACGGCTTTCTCAAAGGGTTGCAATGGAAGACAATGGAAGAGAAAGGCCTGGTCAGCCCTGAGTTTGACGAGAAGAGCCTGTATGCATGAATTCATTCTTGAAATCTAGAAGGATTGGCTTCGAGGTACGCTGCATGATAGAATAGTTTTCAGACAGGAGTATGTGTGACCAGGAAGAGGGAAATGGGTGAGCAATAAAGAGACAGACATTGTTCTCCGTGGAAAACAGGCCAGCTATCTCAGACAGTTACAGCATGATTCAGGACCACTTCAATGTATATCCATTCATTTCACTTCTTATAATTTGGATAGAACCCCATTGCTCTCCAGAATCGAAAGATGGCCACGATTTATCTCGGATATGCTCGTACACCTGTATTAAGAACAAACGTCAGTTACAGGACTGTTGAATCGTCAAGCTGGGTTCATCTTCACTTACCCTGCGAGACCCATAGTCAACTTGAACTCGTCGTAGAGTAGATTGATTGCAAGCTCGACACCCTTGTGGCCATTGTACTGGAACGCCTGTCAGCTCTCCAGGAGGGGCTGAAATGGGGAGTATCCCCAGACGTTAACTCACTGCCAGTCCCCAGATCGGAATCCTTCCAGCAAAACAAAAGTCGGCCCCGAGAGCAAGTGCTTTGAAGATGTCTGTTCCTCGCCGAATTCCTCCATCAATCGCGATGGGGATCTTGCCCTTGGCCACTGGAGCACATTCGCGGAGCGCATCTAACGTTGCCGGCACGCTGTCTAGCTGTCGTCCTCCGTGGTTCGAGATTACCACCCCGTCAAGGCCATACTGAATTGCGGTTGCAACGTCTTCGGCGGTGTAAACTAAACCGGTAAGACTAGTTTAGGATCCTGGGGGTACCACTTACGTCCTTTGACCCATAGCTCCAAGTTTGAATTGCGTTTGACAAAGGAGATAGCTTCATCCCAATTCACTCCATTTTCTGTAGGAATGAGAGCCATATTAGCAGCGGCTTCTTTCTTGCACTTCATACCAAGAGAAACCAACCATATGCCAAATCATTCTCAGCTCCTTCCAGATTGCTCACGTCGATTTCTGGATCAATGTTAGGATATCTCATTCCGGCTGGCATAGCGAAGCTGTTTCGAAATTCGTTTAACCGTCTTCCCAGCATGGGGGCATCGACCGTCAGTAGAATTGCTTTGAATCCAGCCTCTATTGGACGCGAGGTCGGTTAGTCAATATCTCCACGTTCCCGCGTGTTTTATACCAACGTAAGATTATAATTTCACTTAGGAGCTGAGCGTATTCACTCACTTTCAGCCCTCTGTAACAGCTTCAAAGTCAAATCTTGACTCTTCAGAAGGCTGACTTGCATTGCATAAGGGTTCGACTTTCCGTGGCCCTGCTGAATCACATCCTCCAAAGCATCGGTAGCATACGCAGAGAGTCCCATGGCAATCCCCGTTGCTGCACACGCTTTTGATGTCCCGATCTCCCCATCCGGATGTGCCAGGCGATGCATTGCGGCCGGAGAGAACCCAAAGGGAAAGGGAACTTTACTGCCCCAGATGGTGGTGGAAGTGTCTATGTTGGAGATGTTGCGCAGAATGCGAGGGCGTATTCGGTATCGGTTAAATGCTGCTTCATTGTCGTGAAGTCTGTCTCAGTACATCAGTTGAGTTCCATCATGGTCTTTGCATCTAAGAACCAAGCGGTGGAAACAAGCCAAAGCGACTGACGTGATCATATCCATGGCACCTTCATTGAAATATTCTAACCACAAAATGTTAGAGCAGAATTTCGTCACGGGGTTTCGGGTCACCCGCTCACCTCGGTACATTTTAGGCATCTTCTTGGAAGCCTTCTCCTTTAAATCTTTGATGCAGAAGACATCCGGGTCTAGAGTTCTTCCGCGGTTCGCCATATTGAGTGGTAGCTTTGAAGTCTTCCTCTAAATTTCTGTTTGGAAATCTTCAAACTTGTAAGATGGTTGCTCTTAGAAAAAAGTTGGCAATATTGGGTCATAATATTGCTTGCGGCTTGGAGGTGCTGAACTGGATGTCGGAATCAATTGAAATGCACGCCCTTCGCGTCCGATGGATTGTTGTCAAAGTCTAGATCAGATTCGCGACTAGCTGACCCAGTCGCTCTGCTCCGTCGGCCAGAGCCAATCCGTTCCCGACAAACCTTGAACGTTATCTATTGGTATCTCGTGCCTAGTACCGGAGGAAATGCACGGCGAAGCACGCTGCAAAAGTATTGGCATTGCTGCTCACTCAGGCATCCTTATCTGGATGAACTCACCTTTGTAGTTGCACCTGGTGGCTCTAGCTTGCACAAGTGCCATTTTTCGTCTGCCGAGGAAGAGAGACTCGAAATTCGAAGTTTGATAAATTGATTTAGTCTTTTAGAACCGCAAATGGTTGAGTTTAATTAAATGTGCTTTTGCTCTGTCTCACGGCTCCGTTGCGAGGCCAAGCCCACATGCGTGGTGCCCAAAGAGATTTCATCCCAAGATCACGCCACGGAGTTAGGATCCTCGGTCACCTTAAGTAGGATGTTCATAATCCCTGAGTGAGCTCTCCTTTAGACTTCCAAATCTCATACTCGAAGTCTGGTTGGAATTCCGCGTATAAAGTTTCCTAGATCTATGGTCAGCATACAGGCTGGGAGGGGATACTAAAACAATACAGCACGACTCACCGGGTCAGCGCCAACTTTCCATGTATATTCAGCTTCTTGGTCTCCCACGAACACCTTTTCGATCCCCGTGCTCTCTACCATAATCTGAACTTCACAGGTTCGCTCCATCAAGGTGAAGAGATATGCGGCTTCGTCAACGGTCGCGCCAGTGGTGAGAAGGCCGTGGTTTTGGAGGATGGCCACTCTTTTGTCCTCCCCAAGGGCTTGTGCGAGTCTCTCACCCTCCTCTTTCTCTAGGACCACTCCCCCAAAAGAGCTGTAAACTGCTTGGCTATTCCAGAAAGTACAAGCGTCTTGGTTGATGATATCGAGGGGGCGTCCAAACGTGGACCAGGCCTTGCCAGCGGGAGAATGGGTATGGCAGGCCGCGTGGATGTCGGGCCGAGCCTTGTGAATTGCAGAATGGATCATAAACCCAGCGGCATTTACTGCAACTTTATTCCCACCTATGACATTTCCATTCTCGTCAACATGAACCATGTCGCTTGCCTTGAGCATGGCGAAGTGCTTGCCCAACGGGTTGATCCAAAACGTCGATGGGTCAACAGGATCCCGAACGCTGATGTGTCCAGCGGTCCCCTCGGTGAAGCCTTTCCGGGCAAAAACCCGGAAGGCACCAGCCATGTGTTCAAGCTGCCATTGTCGCTTTTTGTATGGGTCGGTGATCTCTGGAATGCCTTCAAAATCGAAGCCACCACAAGCAACCGCAGCAAAATTTGAGTTCCTGGGTTTTTCGGAAGCTTTTGTGCGCAAAGTGAAGGTCGGGGCTGGTGATGCTGGAACTGCTTCGGTTGCAGTCGAAGTGGTTGTCGACGACATGGCGGTGGGATGGCTTTTTCAATTACAATTGTTCACGAAAGCAAGTTTTCCTCCCCCTGGCACAAAAGATATCTGATGAACGAGGCGGGAAGCCTGAGGTGCGGCAATCTCCAGACGAAGGATTGACCGATCTCAAGGAGGCAGAGAAATAGGAAGGCGACTGCGAACCAATCGGCATGTTAGGCTTATCTAGACCACCTAGGCCCGTTCTTGCCCACCCCCGATACTGTTGAGGACGTCAACGTCCTTTCCTGAGAAGTTGAGAGTTAACCCCCGATTGGATAGAGGCTAATACGAGGTTGTGTAGTCCCCGCCGACGATTCTGAAGTTACTACTTATTGATAAAGAGTCGAGTTGTTGGACCTCTGACTGTCGGGAGACATAATGGAGGTTGCGTCCTGCCCACAAACAATCCTTTATTGAACAATTCTATTCCTGCTAGTTGCGATTCTCTATCATGCACCAGCAACTATCAACGATCTGGGAATCGTGGATGCCTCCCAACCCTTCATCTGAGACAAAGATTTTTTTGCTGTCTCTCTATCATAATCTCTAATTCTGCGTTGCGGTCCTCCAACGTGGCTAGTTCTTTCTGCAGCGATTCTTTCTCCATTCGTACCTGCTGCAGTTTAGCCCCCAGTTTCTCCCGATATTTCAAGCTGTCCTCGAACATTGCCTCCATGCGGCCCACGAAATCTGCTGTACCACCAGCCGTCGTCCCGTCGACTTGGAGCTTCTTGTTTGCCTCCTCAAGTTCAAGAATTCGGTGTTCCATCGCTGCCGTCCTCGCCACCTGCCAGAGATTATCTCCTTCCCCGGTGGATTGCCGCAAGGACATCCTGTGGCGAGGTTGGGTCGTGGAGGGTGCCTGAGACTTTGACCAGTTTATCTGTGCGAGCTTGTCTCGCAGAATGAGTACATTTGCCAAATCGTCGTCCCTCAACCTTCTGATTGAGGCATGTTCTCTGCGTTCGGTGGCGAGCAAAGCTCGGACTTTGATCAGGTTTGCCAGGTCCTCATCTCGGAGAGCGTACAGTGCCTCGTGTCGACTTGTCCAAGTTTTCTTCTCCGCTTCAAGAATCTGGACCTTCTGCTGCAGTTTGGCGTAGTCATCTGCCATGACTGTCGGACGATCTCGTTCGACGTCAGACACCTTCCGAAGAATTGTTTGAAGGAGCTGTTCCATCGGACCTGGTTGCTCTGCCTCAGCCAAACCGCCCATAGTGTCATCGGGAGGGGCAGAAATTGTTGTCCTGTTGATCGGTCGCTGGCTGCTAGTTGGCGTCTTCAGGTCCATCTCTCCGTCTGCAACATCTAGTGCTAGAGTTGAAGTTGAGTTGTCGGTCGAGATGGATTCCGGGCCCCGATGCAGCGCATCCCCCAATAGTGGAATATCCGGGTTCATCAAAGCGGCCATCTGTGGCTTTGGGAGCCACATGCTAGCCTCAGGATCGAATTCGAGCTCTCCAAGGCCATCTTCAAAGCTTGAAGATCGACTTGAGGCTACCGACATGGCAATTGAGTGGGATGGTGTGCTGGGTATACGTCCGGGAGTCCACATGACAAGCGTTGCGTATGTTGACACGGTGGGTGGGTGGGTGGGTGACTGTGGGAAAGTCGACCAGGAGGAAATCAAACAATTAAATAGTTTGGATGGGAGGTTCGCTAATCAGAGATCCCAGACAGGGGATGTCTCGTTACTGGAAAGTTGAAACATCGATCCCCTCGCGCAGCCTTTGCTATCAACAAGGCTGCGACTAACTTGAAACAGTCACACAGGGGACTCACATATGTAGCGCGAGAGATAGATTGCTTGAACAGCCTGCGAGATTTCGATGACTCGTGGTGAAGATGCGGGGAGAGTTTGTAAGAAGCGCTGAGGGAGAAAGATCTCCGTTCAAGTCTTAGTTCCACAGAAGCAAGTCGTTCAAGTTGGTCGAGTCGATGTTAGCTGCTATATCTTTTTCAGTCGGCCCTTCCAAGCTCAACTGCAGTCCACCTGGACTCCCACCAAGACATCCCAGTTGGTCAAAATGGCCAAGTTGGGGTTGTTCAATGTCCCTCTTCTTCTCATCAAACTCAACTTCCACTTCCACTCATCAGTCTATCTGGACCGCGAAACGAAGGTCCTGGATGAAGCAGCTGGGTTCTCAGAACTGCCTAACGATTGTAGGGCCCACGAGGGCCTCATCCACACACGGCCAGGCAAATAAATTTGTCAAGTGGCTAGCTAGTCCTTTGATCGCTGTCAGCTGCAAGCAATGGGTCTGTAGAGTCAAGGGACCTTCACGGCAGGGCCAAGCAAGAACAAAAAGCCACATTCTTGTCGGTCACATGGAACTGAAGAAATAGGTGACAAGTCCACAGGACACAGACATTCGAGCATTAGGAATTGCGTGGCATTTCGATGACTATGAAATACGATGTGGTTGACAGCTTCGGGTTGAGACTTGTCGACTGTGGGGGGGAACCATTTGCTGAAGAATGCCAGATGCCCGCAGATGTTGCCTGTTGTTTACCCAGTACTCAGTACTGGTACCTGGCAGGTGGAATGTTTCGTGGCCAGATCTCCATCCCTGGTGGAGCTGGAGATTGGATCGAGCGTGCCCCGGCCACGGAGGCCAATAAAGAAGCTAGCCGAGAGACACACATGACCTCATTCTTTGCTAGACGTGATCCACCAGCCTAAACATAGCCGTCAACAACTGCGCCATCTTCATGAATCTCAAGGCTATTGTCGCGAGGAATGCTGGTTTGATTAAGAGCTCAATGTTCACAATAAGGACTGTTTCCCTGTCTCTTTGTCTCTTGGTGATCAAACGCACACTGTGGCAGAGATTGTTGATGAGTCCCAGGGGCTGTCGTCCAAGCTACCCTCAAGAAAGGGGGTGACAGCTGCCAATCGGTGGCACTGGTGCTTCAGCATGTTTCAGTTACGACGGAGCAGGGGTTAGGGGCCCGGGCGGCTAACGCCACGCCGCGTAAGCCGACGCAGAGACAGCGTTGGCCAGCTCGGGTGGCTTGGGCTGCCTTCCGGGTAAGGATGCCTGAGAGGCTACGCCCCGCAGTTTACGCTCGGGCTTCGTAGCTAGACCTTATTTAGAGTGTCGTTGGTACCTCGAAAATTTCCATTGTTCACTATCTTAACTGTTCGACTTTCCAGACGCGTTTGTGCAGCTTGTCTTCTTTGTTCTTCACTCAATCCCTTCACTTGGATAGCCACTCTTTGTATTTTCCTTACTACACTCTTTTGCATCCCAACATGAAATCCTCCATCCTCGCCGCCCTCTCCGGCGCTTCCTCTGCCCTCGCCGCTGTCCGTGGATTCAACTACGCCTCCCAGGGCCAAGATTACGATGGCTTTGCCGCCCAGTTCAAAACAGCTGCCGGTCTAGTTGGTGCCAACGACTTTACCAGCGCAAGATTGTACACCATGATTCAGGAGGGGACCACCGACACCCCGATTGACGCCATCCAGGCTGCAATTGACACCAACACAACCCTGCTACTGGGTCTCTGGGCCTCGGAAGACCAGGACACTTTCGACAACGAAATCAGTGCCCTGAAGAGTGCCATCCAGCAATACGGCTCCTCGTTTGCCGACTTGGTTACTGGCATCTCCGTTGGCAGCGAAGATCTCTACCGCATCTCCCCTACCGGCATTGCGGCCAAGAGCGGCGTTGGCCAGTCTCCCGATGTTTTGGTCACCTACATCAGCCAAGTCCGAGACGCCATCAAAGGCACCTCGCTCGGATCCAAGCCTGTCGGCCATGTTGATACATGGAATGTCTATGTAAACAGCTCCAACTCCGAGGTCATTTCAGCTTGCGACTGGCTCGGGCTTGACGAGTACCCATACTTCCAGACTACCGACTCTAACGCCATCGACAACAGCAAATTCCTTTTCTTCCAGGCGTACGACAAGGTCAATGCTGTTGCCGGTGGCAAGCCAATCTGGATCACTGAGTCTGGCTGGCCAGTCTCAGGACCGGTCTCCAACTTGGCTGTTGCTAGCACCGACAATGCCGAGACATATTGGCAAGAAGTGGCATGCGAGCTGATCAGACGTGGTATCAATACTTGGTGGTATATCCTGGCCGATGCCGGTGCTTCTCCATCCTTTGGTCTCAGCAACGACGGTACGCCTCTCTACAGCCTGGCTTGCAACGCGTCATTCAGCACCAACTCAACTTCATCCGCTTCCAAGTCTACCGCCACCGCCAGTCACACAGGCACTGGCTTGTGGACCTCGACTGCTTCTGGTTCCACTCAAACTGGTACTGCTGCAATTGCCAGCGGCACCTCTGCTCCCGGTAACTCTGCCGGCGGTTCCGGTGGCGGTTCAGGTGGCGCGACTCAGACCGCAGCCGGAGCATCTAGCACCACATCCGCTTCAGGCACCCAATATACTGGTGCTGCTTCAAAGGCCGAAGGCTCTATCGTAGCCCTTGTGATTGGTGCTGCCATTGCGGCGCTTGCATTGTAAAATGATATCTTCTGGGTGTAGGAGGCCGGTCTTCCTGCTGTCCTTAGTATATCTAGCCACAAAATAGAATAATAGACTCCATTTGCGCGGCCAAATCGTGTATCAATCGTACCATTCTCTTTCTTTCATTGAGGACATTATATGTGTTGTACATTGTAGTCTTATCCGGTCTTGTTTACTTCGATTGACTTGGATGCAAAATTATTGTCGTTGGAACGCGACTTGCTGGGTCATCCCGGTTGCTGCGCCAGCATTGTCTCTTTGAATCGAACAGATCCTACAATATTAGCGATCAGATTCCGAGCTTCGGTACTTGTTTGCTTGAAGAGTTTCAATCGTCTCCAGCAACGCGTTCAGGAAAGCTGTCCCGATAGACTGCCACCTCTTCCGAGCTGGGCTCTTTTTCTAACACCCTCTTTGTTCTTGCCCTTGAGCGGATGCTTCTTCTCCCACTCATCGTCCGCCTTGAACGCATCTACGGCTAGCTCCAGATTGTAATCATATCCTTTGAGATACAGGATTGCCACGCTATACTCCGCGCACTTGGTGGCTACCATCCAGCGTCGCACCTTGGTCTTGCGCCCCTCCTCTTCCGGATCCGGCGGCGTTGACAGTGGTGGGCCGTTGTAGTGCGACTTGGGGATGAGAATCCACTTTCGAGCAGCAAGCAGTGCGTCCGAATACAAGTTGTTGTGCTGGCGGAGAGTCGGGATGGAGACTTTGTACCTGAGCGAGAGCGACTGTAACGAGTCCTCGACACCCACGAAGTGGACAATGTCCTCGGTGTCCTCGGGCGGCGTGGTGCTACTTGGCTCCGGTATCCGTCTAGAGGCCACCGAGTCATCGTAGGATGGAAGAGATGAATCTGCTCTCCGGCTGTAACCACTCCCTAAGCTCCCGCTCAATGTGTACGAGGGAGGAAATCTCAAGCCGTCCTTCGGTAGGGCAGAGGGCCCAGAGGAGATCTGGCAGAACGGGCAGTAAGACTGGAATCGCGGGTTGAGGTGCTGGCAGGTCGCACAAATCTGCCGCGAACAGCAACCCAGACGCCGGTTCTGGAGGAGAGGCTTCTCCGAGTCCGGGTCGTAGGGGACCTTTGTCTCGGTCAAGAGAGTTGCGCAGGTACAGCATGAGTCTGCGAAGGACATTTTGTTATTGGCAAATTGGAACACGTGAAGGGGAAGGGCTTTGTCCGGTGATGGATTGCAAGATAGTGGAAATAAGGAAAGGGACAACGCAGTCACAATCGCAGTCGCAGTCGCAGTCGAGACATCATTCATGACATCAACGACCATGCGCGCTAAGGAGGAACTGTTGCCGCTTTTGAGAAGTGGAGGTTCTTGAGTTGATGGTCTTGTACTCCGTAATAGCGGCACATCATCCTCTACTTTGGCTTGTGCCTTTCTCCCGCCAACACCGCCCACACCGCCCTAACCTCCGGTCCCTCCCTCAAGTCAACTTCAGCCAATTCTTTTTACCACACATCTCTGGTTGCCCGCAGAGAGCGGCTTTCCAGTTTTCCGAGATGCTCCTATCTATTCATGAAAGCCATTGCATTCTTGGCTCCCAAGATGCGGAACATTCATTCGGTAACGCACCCTTCCGCACCTCTCCGAGTCAAGTCGCTCCATGACCAACCCTGTGGATGAGTCTATGTATCGCTCATCTCCATGTGGCAAGATGAATACAACATCCTTCCAGGGCGGTACAAATACATTGGCCGGATTTGGTGTTAAAGAAACCGTCACTTTCTCTTCAGTTGCCTCGTACGACACAGTGAATGAAGATATTTCCGTCTTCAAAGACAGCCCATCATCTTCAAAAAAGGTTGTCGAAAAACTCCTGCCATGTGAGCTACCCTGGGGTGGGAAAATTTCAATCCCCCGATAGTCGTCCTCGGGGAGTGATTGACATCCTGGTCCTTTGTCTCCAGGCATCCGCGTTGGCATGTCTTTTCCGACGGGGATTGCTCCTCCAATCTTTGCAATGATCGGGATACTCTCTCTCCACGGCGACGTGATCAAAACCCACTGTCCAGAAGCAAAATACTCATACGGAGCATTGAGATTGACATAGCCAAAGTCGAATTCGGTAGATGAACCTCGAGGAAGGTAAATTCTTGCAGTATCCACTCCAGGTTGGTAAACACCCCCAATCATCAAGGTGTCTCCAAACCAGTATTGCTCGTCACCAGATTTCAGTGATTTTGTCCAAACCTCCGGATCCGATTCATAGCCCCAACCGACCCATCTTTGCGGGGGACTAGCTGTCAGATGACTTTCAAGACCGAGAGAGTATATATAGGGCATGATTTCGTATCTTCTCTTGATGGCAGCGCGAATGAGATGTGTGATCTCTGGATACATCCATGGCTCGATCACTTCACCGGCTTGGTTGTCTTGCGGCGAGGTCTTGAAGCAGTTGATTGCAAATCTGGTCTGGAAGGCTCCCTGCTGGACCCACCGAAGCAGTAGCTCCGGAGAAGGTTGCGGTCCTTCGAAGCCTCCAATGTCGTGCCCATAGCATTGCATCAAGCTGACGCCTGCATTCAAAGACAACGCGTTCGCCGCCTTCATACTTTCCCAGCTCGTCATGTTGTCGCCACTCCAAGAACTGCAGGCGTATCTCAAAGTACCTACACTCGCGCTGCGAGTGAGAACAAAGGGGCGAACACCTGGCTCGGCTCTTAACAAGCCTTCGTACGACGCCTTGGCCATCAATTCTGTCTGCATGGCCCGACCCCAGAGTCCCACTTTGTTCTCAGTGTAACTGCGGCTTCGAGGAACAGCACTTAACGACATCTGCCAGTCGTCGTTAGGCAGGGTGTACTCATTATTGTCATTCCACATGGCATCAATGCCCTGTTCTTTCAGCTTCTCGACGCCGCGGACCCACCACTCATACGCCGCTGAAGATGTAAAGTCAACGTGGCTGCCTGTTCCACTCTCTCCACCTCCAGCGCTCCAGAGACGCATTTCCGCCGTCTTTTTGGTTCGTCCGTCTGTGAATAGTCCTTTGTTTTCAGCAAGATACTCGTGGTCGGGATGGGACGCAAGGACAAACGGTTTTATGTTTGTCATCAGACGAAGACCCTGAGAGCGGAACTCGGCTATCCATTCTTCTGGGTTGGGGAACCGATGTTTATTCCAGGTAAACACATTCCTGACTTTGGGCTCTGTTTCAGCGATGGAGTAACCGGAGCTCATTTGATGAGCAGAACAAGGTATGTCATGTTGCTTCAGCAGCTTTGCAAAATGTAGAAGCTGCTGACTCGCTGGTGGATCATCGCCCATGGTGTATTTGTAACCTCCAGAGAGGTATCCATAAGCCCAGCGTGGCGCCAGGATGGGTAATCCGACGAGCTCAGCATACGATCGAACGACTTCTTTAAGCGTCCGTCCCACGATGAGGTACTCCTCCAACCCACCATAGTCCTGCCGATAAACTTTGAAGTGACCCCAAAGGCCGTCAATCTCAGAGCCCACGGACCATGATCCTCTACTGTGAGTGGTAGAAAACATAGCGACGCATCCTTCGGGCGTGGCTTTGATGAGCAAAGGCATATGTTTGTACAATGGATCCGTTGCAGTAGCATCATAGCCAAAGCTATCAGTAGCGGAAATCTGAAAGAACCGAGCCGTCAAGTCCATGGGTGCCGACTTCTCTCCAAGGCCAACATGCAGTGCTTTCCGATTATGCTGTGTGTAGTGTGCAATACCAGGGCCATCAACAACGTAGGATCGAAAGTTTAGATCAGAGTGAAGAGGTTCTTGCGACTCCCCCCAGCTCAAAGACACAACCGGGGCATGCTTCCAATTGAGAGAAGCCCTAACATCTCCAACTTCGAGAGTCCAACTGGATGGGCCCAGCTCTGTTTTTGCTGTGGCATTGTCAAGAGCAGCCTCAGGTTGCAGTGTAGATGGAAAAGGTGGAAGTGGATGCGTAGCTGACGTGAAGGTTGTCCGGAAAATATTGGGTCGGACAGCTTCAAAGGTAAATTGGAATGGTGTGTCATGGTCTTCGGATTCAAGCTGAACCAAGGCAGGTGTCTTGGATTTTGACTCAACCTTCCGGTATGACTTGGGGATGCATTCTAACTGGGGCATATTTGCGGCGACGGTGAGCGACACAAGAAGCGAGAATACTTGCACAGGCCGGGAATCTTATACTAAAAAATCACCTTCCACTTAATACATACCTTCCGGCCGATAATATCATGCAAGACGGCCGCGTGCTCTCCATCCCGCGGGGCAATGGTTCGGAGTACATGTATCGAGGAGCAGAACAAGCCATAAGGAATGGGGACGAGAGTTTCGGACTTCGGTTGCCAAGTGCGATCCCTGTCGTTGATGAGAAGCGAAGCCAATCGCTTGGTCAGCTTAATACCTCGGGACTTAGCAAGAGAGAAGCAGGAACACGCAGGAAGCATCGCGTCGCACTTGAAGCCGAAAACCGATCGCAGCCATCCCCACATATCCCCGGATGAACTTGACAAGACACATCTGCCGCCCATGGAGAAATGGAACCCCAGATGGTGGCATGCTATGGTGTCTAATCTAATACCACAGTCAGCGCGGTTGACGATCCCGACCTAGAGTGTCGCGACAGTCGTCTGATGGGTATTTATGTCGGGCAGTCTCCCACACAGGGGATGAGAAAGGTTCATCTCGCCCTCCACGTTTTCCCCCGAACCAATACATCCTCCTTTGATTCTATTCGCAATGGACGACATTGCTATCAAAGACCCTGCCGGACATATCGAATCCAAAGCCGAGCATGCTGAAGCCAACATCAAGAACGACAAAGCAAACGAAATACTGAAAGAGTCGAGCAGCTCCGTCGCCCTCACACCAGAAAGCAATGCGAGGGTCCTCAGAAAAATCGATCGGGTCATCCTACCAGTCATACTTGGAACATACTTCCTCCAGGCTCTGGACAAGGCAACTTTGGCATATGCGTCGGTCTTTGGCTTGGTAGACGATGCCCATCTTGTGGGCCACCAGTACTCGTGGCTTGGGTCTGTTGTCTATTTGGCTCAATTGGTCGCCCAGCCCTTCGTTGCCTATATGCTAGTAAGGCTCCCACTCGGGAAGTTCCTAGCTGTCATTGTCCTTCTATGGGGAATTGCGCTCTCATGTATGCCTGCTGCTCACAACTTCACGGGCTTGCTGGTTTGTCGTTTGTTCCTTGGACTATTCGAGGCCGGTGTTGGTAAGTACAACCCATGGCCACCCTACTCCCACTCTATTCATGCCGTTCCTGCGGTGTCTTGGTTATCCCTGCTTACCAATCGTCCAGCCCCTGCCTTCATCGCCCTTACACAGATGTGGTGGAGACGACGAGAACAGCCAGTCCGACTTGGTGTATGGTATTCCGCCAACGGCCTCACCAATATCTTTGGGTCGCTTTTGACCTACGGAATTGGCCACATTGACAGCCCTCACCTGAAGTCTTATCAGATCATATTCCTGTTTTTCGGGCTGATTACCATTGTCTATTCTGCTGTCGTCTGGTTCTTCCTCCCCGACTCTCCGATCACAGCGAAATTTTTGCAAGGAGACGATAGATTGATTGCCATCGAAAGGTAATTTAATATAACTTGTAGCAACCAGGTCAAACGCTGATTCATCCAGACTGAGGGCCAACAACCAAGGCATTGAAGGGAACCAGTGGAAGTGGGCACATGTGCGAGAAGCCACTCTTGATATCAAAACCTGGCTTTGGGCAGCCATGATGTTTACAATATCGTACGTGTGCGAACTATCTAGGTGCTTGCCTAACTAACCCCGGCTTAGAGTTCCAAGCGGAGGCATCTCAACCTTTGGGCCGCTCATCATCTCGAACTTTGGCTTCGATAAATTCCAAACCATCCTCCTCAACATGCCATTCGGGGCTGTTCAGTTGATTGCCACAATGGGGGGCGCCTGGGCTGCTACAGCCTTGAAGTTGAAGTCGCCTGTCCTGGCTGTACTGAGTCTACCCCCGATTACGGGTTGCGTCATGTTGCTATATCTCCCGCGGTCTGCTTCAGCTAAAGGGCCTTTGCTGGTGGCTTATTATCTGGTACGCGAAGCCAGATTCACAACTCGGACATGACTGACCATAGCAGATTTCTGTTTATCCCGGCATTAGTAAGAATCTACTTCGGATTGTGACGGTTTTGATACTGACGAAGGAAGCCCCCTTGATTTATTCGTGGAGTGCAGGCAACACTGCTGGAGAGACCAAGAAGAAGGTATTTTAGGGCAGGCCCCGTTCGTGATTGCAAGCTCATCTTGATCTAGGTAACTACCGGCATACTTTTCATTACACAGTGCGCTGGTAATGTTCTTGGGTTAGTACGGACCTCGGCGCGTTAAGAAGTCGCTAACACAAGGACAGGCCAAACCTCTACACCACTGGGGAGGCTCCTCTCTATCATCGAGGACTGATCTCAAAGTAAGTAAAATATCCTTGAGTCTTTTTTCAAAAGGAAGTGCTAAATTTCCCCACAGCCTTGCCTTGTTCGTGGTGCTCATTGGCCTGTACGCCCTTCAAGTCTGCTACCTCATGGTTCTCAATAAAAAACATGGAAAGACAAGAGAGAGCTTGGGTAAGAAGGCCGTTCTGGTTGATCATTCAATGAGACGAGTCAAGGCAGAGATTGCCATGGCGGCCGAGGAACATGACGATGATAACACTGCGCAGCAGGCATTTGATGATAAGACCGACTGGGAGAATGAGGATTTTATCTTTGTATACTAGAGATGCTGCACACCGAGCAAGAATGGTGGTTGTTCTTGAACGATGCAGGTTCCTGGCGTATGCATAGTAAATTTGGGCAACAGCTGCACTGAGGCCGAAAATCGATCTGCCTAGGCAACCTCTACTAGTTAGCTACTTATTACTACCCAGCATCCAATAGCAAGCTCTACTTGACCACAAACTCCCCACTCTACTAATAACACTACATGAACACAGCAGCCGGTGAGGTCAACCACGAGAGTGCAGAAGGTGAGCGGGGTAGGAGTTGAAGTAAAACTTAAGGACTGGGCCGTTCGGGGCGTCAGAGAGTGGGACCCCCACAAAGCAAAGCTGGAGGAGCCCGTGGTACCGCGGCCCGACGGACTACGCTACTTACTTAGATACCCAAAGACCACAGGCGCCCTAGGCATCAGTCGACCACTAAACTTGGGTACAGTACTCCGTAAACTCCCCGTGACCTCCCCCACAAACTCGGCAACTCCTCTCGGGGTAAGGGGACCGAAGAGCAGCTTCACAGCCGATCTTATATTCACCATCAAATTTCTACTTGGCGTGCCACCCTCCTCTTCTGTACATGCGTCTTCATACCGGATTCCTTGATAATGAACGACGATGCACCAACTTCGCATACCACGGCTGGCAAGAAAAGAATACCAGTAAGCAAAGAAGTGGACAGACGGCGCGTGCGAGTGACAATCATCCTCATTGACCCTCTTGCAGAAAGCCTGTGGCTCGTGTCGAGCATCAAAGGTCAGATGTGACGGCCAACGACCTTGCTCTCGGTAGATTGCGCATGCTCCTACTTGGCTATCCCGTATCTGATCAATCACCTTCAGGTGCCGGAATCTCAAGAAAATCTGTGTCTTTGTTGACAAACCCCCCGACCCGAATGAAGAGTAAGTTTGAAGGCGGCTCATCTACCCTTTACACCTTGATTCATAGTCTTTCCAGGAAGCTAGGAACGCTAGAACGTGAGATAATGTACCTGAAGCAAAGGTTAGATGTTCAAGAAGGCGCATACGGCACTCTCAGCGGGCAACCCGCCACCGGTACATCTCCCATTGGGAACGCCAGTAATACCTCACAAATATCCCAAAGAGGACCGGAAGTCTTTGGATCTCCCCAAATGAGTTCTTCTTCGGCTCAACGACTCCAAGATAGCGGGTATGGGCCAGATCTGTCTCGACGCAAACGCACCAGGTCTCAATTTGAAGCTGAGGTGGGCAACGTGCCCAATTTTGCCGTCCAGGGCCTGATTAGTATGGAGCAAGCCGAACTGTTCTTCCATACCTTCTTTCAGGGATGCGACCGCTACGTGCCCATATTCGATCCTGTTCACGATACATTTGATTCTGTGAGCTGCCGGAGCGCCTTTCTCTTCAACGCAATCATCACTGTTGGATGTGGCGTTCTGAGCGATGCGGATTCCCAGATCTGCCATCTACTCAATTTCCACCGTAAGAAGATTCTCAACCTCGTCATCATGACCCCAGAGTACGCTTCACTGGAGACGGTTCAGGCACTTCTTGTTACGGCATGTTATGACCCGGAGCGGTCCCTCCTTCTAGCATTCGCGACTCGAATGGCCCTTGACCTTGGGCTTCCGGACGCATATGAGGAGTTGACGATGAGACTAGTCACCAGAGGTGCGCCGGTACAACACAGGGACAATCAGATGTTGGACGAGGCCGAGGCTTGCTTGATGAGACAAGCTCGGGCATGGTTTCAGCTCCTTGTTCTCGAGCAGATCCTTCGCGTTGATGCGGGAAACCTGCGAAGCTTCCGACTGCGAGGAGAGGCGCGTCGGTGCAGGATCCTTCTGGAAAAGCCGTTTTCTACCACTCTGGACCTTCGCTTGTTGTCTCAGGTTGAATTAAATTTCTTGAGAGCGAGCATACATGATTCTTTGTCGAATGTCAACAAATCCAGTGACGATGAAATAATGGAGGTGGTACGGGATGCTCAAATTGACATCGACGTTTGGTACAATGACTGGGAGCACATCATACAACGGTCTCCAACTACCGAAACTCCCGTTCTCCTGTTCAACCTAGAAGTCCAGAAGCACTGGTCGCAGACTGTTGCATTTTGTCGAGCAGTTCGCGCTCTAGGCAATGAAAACATCGCTGCCATGTCGGGAACACAAAGACAACTATTGCTTCAGGCCAAAGAGGCGCTCAGCATGCACCTCCGAATCATCCTAGACCAGCCGCAACACTACCTTGCCCACTTTCAATTCGCCATGGACTTTGTTTGGGCCAAGTGCGCATTCTGCTTCTTGTTGCTGCTCAAATTGACAAGACTGCTTGGGGAGGACGACGATATTTTAAAACGAAAATTGCTCGATGATGGATATATGCTCCTCAAAGAACTTAACAAGGGCTGTGGTGGGTCAAAGAGTGGAAGCAAAAGCCACACGAGCAGGTTGTATCTCCGGGTGCTGCAGATGAGCATTCAG
Organism: Exophiala calicioides; assembly: GCA_001599795.1. Lineage (NCBI taxonomy): Eukaryota > Fungi > Ascomycota > Eurotiomycetes > Chaetothyriales > Herpotrichiellaceae > Exophiala > Exophiala calicioides. The sequence goes on along the minus strand of BCHZ01000005.1, from coordinate 4,095,186 downwards.
AAGTACGGGAACGCTCTTCAAAACGACCAGAGCAGTTCCAACCAGGGTGCCGACCTCTCCAATATCCTTCCAGGTCCACAATCGCCAGCTGGCTTCTTCTGGACCACCGGCGCCACGAATGAACTCGAATCCTTCGTACCCGAGCAGTTTGTCTTTGAATGGGACTTCCCGGGGCTGACCTTGTTCTCTTCACCAGCCACTGGGGATGACTTCTTCGACGAATTCCTGATTGGTGGGTATGCAGGGGACTCGTTCTTTGGCGCACTTGGCTAGCTTCAAGTGGTCTCCATCAATTCTCAACTTGACCCATTTCAGTCGCCATTGTTTCACTATTTAGGAAAGAATTCCATCGGTTGTCGAGCTTGTGGTAAATTGTGTGTATCAGCCTTGTTGCTCGTCCTTGAAAATACCACAGAGATTCTATTCGCTTCAACAAGCCGGTGTAGTATGCCAGTAAGATCAGAGCGCCGGGGTGGCAATCTCTGAGCATCATCATGAATGATTCCGACAGTTCCATCGGCCAGATTCTCAAAACATCCCACGTGGTGAAGGACTGGTGCATCGACTGCGAGCAAGCGAGCGCAATAGCGAGCTCTGAAGCCGCTTCCCGGTACACTGCTGATAACTCTTCAGACCAAGGAGTTTCGGAAGACAATTGGGGAATTGGCGACTCCAGGATATCGAGGTACCTTGCTTTCTCAGATTCATTGATCTCGAGAGGCTCCTCCCATGCGAGGGCCAATGCCATGCAGGGGCCATCCATAATCTCGTCCCACACTGTACACAGCATGCTGCAGCCATTGCGGATTAGGAGAAGCCAAGACGGCAAAACATCAGTCCCTTGATTCGTCACCAGCAGGAGATTCTCGTCCTGTTGCTCCGCCGCAAAGGAATAAAACACCAGGAGGTGACTGAACGCCAAGATCGCATGGCAGTTTGCACTATTTGGCACCGCGATGGCGTCCCGGAACAACGGCATTGCTTTGTCCTGGTGATACGATGCGTTGACGACATGTTCTCGGCGCCTCTCCTTGTCGAGATGAGCACAGTGAAGACTGGCGAGTGCGAGTACGCCATGCATGAGGAACTTATACTCATAGGCCATTTCAACGACAGTGGTCTTCCATAGTCGCTGGGTCTCGAACGCATCCGTCGAGAGCGTGAAACAAGTCGAGGTCTGATAATGGTGCAGCAGGGCAGCCGGACTTATATCAAAGACTCCAGGCTCGATTTCAGAGAAGCAATTTGGCGTGTAGAAAACCGAATCAACTGTTTTCGTTGACGCATGAAAAAAGATATCTCCTTGTGGGCCTTCACCCCTCAAATTGCCAGCTGTACGAAATCCGGACTTGTGCTGCTGCATAGGACCAGTGAAGTATCGCAGCTGATTACCCTTGAAGAAAGTCTGCACTGCAACATTGGCCCAACCAGGACCCCCCGAGGCGGAGTTATGCTGTGCGGTAGTCCAGTGCCTCCTCATACGCTTTTCAGTCAGACAAAGATGGCCGCATCCGTTGAAGCTGCATTGCAAACCGCGATGGATTGGCAGGCCTAGCACTGGAAACTGGCCGGCAGTGGGAGGAAGAACATCCCGTGCATCATTTACGAGGTCGAGGCCTCGGATAAAATCCACTAAATGTTTCCGCCTTGATCGGCAGATGTGATGAATCTCCTTGAAGTGTCGTTCAATCGCACCAGGCGGAACCGCATAACGACAATTTGTGCAGATGACGACTCGGTGCTCGGGCATGTGGCATAATAGCTGAGCGGGTCGGAGTTCAGGGATTGGCGACGTCGTTGCCATTGTTGAAACGCCTCGACAGCTGTTGGCGAGAATGCAAAGGTACTAGACTGTAAAATTCGAGTTTCGAAGGCGCCATGAAGGTTGAATGTCCAGAACGGTACGTTGGGAGGCGTCTGCGATCTCTTTGACGGTGACAAGCGCCCAGCCTGGCGTGGTGGGGGGCATGGTTCGCCGCTAGTATGTGGACCGAAGGAATCGACGGTGCCGTTCCCAATCAACGTATTTGGATCCTCGCCCTGTGGAGCCTGGCCGACTGTTCCCGATTTACAAGGGAGTCTTCTTCGGCCTTGGGGACGGAACTATCGACAATTTCGTTCACTGGGAGATGACCCTAAGACATCAAGGCATCTTTGATGATGAAAGCTATCGACCTCAACAACCCGGTGTTAATGAGTGCCATTTCCCGGAACTCCGCTGGGTCCAGGGTGCTCCGGCTAAGAATGCGCACCCAGCGTTTCTCTTATATCTCGATAGATTCTTCGAAATGGAATGAAAGCACCTCTCTCTTCGTGTTCTTCCAGAAGCACGACCTAGAATACATCCAGCCGATCCATCATCATATATCATCTCGAGCATGTCGAAGTTCGCTCGTTCCGTCTTGATCACAGGAGGGACCTCCGGCCTTGGGATCCACGCAGCCGCGGATATTGCAAAGCGCCTCCCGAACCACCAGATTGTTCTAGCCTCTCGAACAGATCCCGATGCCGCTGCGAATCAGATAAACAAAAGACTCGGCCAGAAAAACGTCCAATTCCTCCCCCTGGACCTGGGGGATCTCAAAAACATCCGTGCCTTCGTCAAGACCTGGGGAGAGCAGAAGTTGCCTCCCATCTCCATTCTCCTCCTTAACGCAGCGTTGCAGTTCCCGTCAGGCATCAAGTACACCACCGATGGCTTCGAGGCCACCTTTGGGGTCAATCACCTCGGCCACACTCTGCTCTTCCACCTGCTCCAGCCGTACTTGGCGGACGACGCCCGCATCGTCGTCACCTCCAGTGGCACTCACGATCCTGCTCAGAAGAGCGGTCTCCCCGACGCAAAATACGACACGGCAGAAGAACTGGCGCACCCGACGGCCGCCTCGCTCAAGAATTCAGGTCGCCAGCGCTATGCCACAAGCAAACTCTGCAACGTCCTGTGGACTTATGCACTCCAGCACCGTCTCGAACAAGTTCCGAACAAGCACTGGACCGTGGCGGCGTTTGATCCGGGCCTGATGCCGAAAACCAGATTAAGCAGGGAGGCCGGACCATTCCTCCGTTTGCTTGCCAACAGAATCTTGCCCCCATTCGTCCCTCTTATACAGCGGTTTCTCATGTCTAACATCCATCTTCCGGAGGAATCGGGGGCTAATCTAGCTCGGCTTGCCGTTGACTGCAAAGATAGCGGAGTCTACTATGAGGGGAAGGCTGAAATCAAGTCAAGTGTGGCAAGCTATGATGAGGCCAAGCAGGAGGAGTTGTGGACGTGGACAACCAAGATTTTGGCGGCCAATGGCAAAGAAGCACAGGATTTTCAAATTGTTCATTGAGGGTTTTTGGGGATTGTTTTGAATAATTACGGTCGCTCACTTTATCAAATTCAGGGCTGGCAGGTTAAGACCATCGACAATATGCAAGCAGCAATTTAGAATAAGAGAGATCTCAACTCACCTCGTTTTTACTACTCATCTGCGGGAGTCAGGACTTGTTAGTTTTAAACCATGGTTCAGCTCAATCTTCTCTGTGCACAATAAATTTCCAATTTGCGTGGCACTTACATGTAAGTCGGGCTAATATTGAAATTGTGACGACCTAAATCTCACTATCCAAGATCAGATCTAGCCACCCAGCAGGGAAAATTATCCCCCCCTAATAATCACCGCCGATGATTTACCCCGAGATGCGGTCGGCTGATGTAACCGCGAAACGTGTATAATCCAGTGCCCTGCTTGTCAATTATAGTCCCAGCACCATTCTCTTTGATACCAAGGGCCGTGATTGTAATCAAGCGTGGCTTGGACACAGGCTTCGTCATGCTCACTATCCGAGCCGGCTCAGTAGCGTAGTTGACGAGGGTTGAGGAACTAGAGATCGAAATGCTGGATCTGGATGAGGAACACGTTAACAGCTCACTAGAACCCGTTCTGGACCTTGAGGTTGCCGAGTCAGCTGAAGATGAAGAAGTCGACGACACTCGAGGTCGATGGCGAGATTGTGCTGTGACCGACGTTAATGTCGAGGATGCTGAGGACGAGGAAGACAGGCGGCTTGCTTCTCGCTCCGGAAGTTTTCTCTTGCGAGCATCATCGCCTGCAATTTCGAATTCTCGCTCAATCATAAAGCACCTACCCTGCTGTTTCACTGCATGCCCATCCGCCGTGTTTTGCTGGAGCGGGACTCTCAGCTTACTCGGCTTCTTGTCGATTTCCGTCTCGGTGATTTTCAACGACACGGGGAAACTGTCAAATTCAATAGTGGATTCACTTTGACTTACCTTGCTCTCGCAACCAAAACCCCCCTCTTCAGGAGCCAACACTTCAACCATGTCCACTGAACGCGATCGAGGATGAGTTGCTGAAGCGGAGCATCCCAATTTGAGCTTCACCGCACCCCGACGGATGATGGAAGTCGCCTTTTCTTTGACCGATTTGACAGAATGCGCGCTGGAGCTCTGTTGGGTGCTTCGGGTTAGGAACGACTCACTGCTGGATGATCGACGAGGATAGTAATGGTCGTGGTCTTGGATGAAGTTATCGAACGAGACATCCGGGTCATTTCTCTTGACAGTTTCTCTAGCCGCCAACTTACCTGCCCTGGATTTGACGACCGGACTGGCGGCAGCAGTCAAGGTCTCGGATTTGTAGTGACCTGGATAAGTCTCTCGTAGCATCAGCAGTGATGTGACGATGCGAATCTGGGTGTGGAACAGTGTGTTCCGGATAGGGGACCGAGCACGTTGAAATTGCGCTATAATTTCGTCAACAATGTCCCATCCGAACTCTTTCTCGTGCTGGAAGGCCTGCACAATCCCTTCCCTGGCACGCCGCTTGAGCGTCGTCCTCAGAAGGTGACGTGGCTCAGGGTCCTTCTCGCTGACATATTTGTTGGGATAACGAACATCATTAATCTGCTTGCCTTTATTGCCCAACTGACGTTGAGACCGTTGCTTGTCCCCACTTGCGAGGAGCTTTGGCTTCGAAGCGCGACTGCGGGTCAGGTCTTCATGTTCTTTTATATGACCGCTCTTTCTTGCTACTCGCGAATATACGGCCTCGAAGGGTCTTCCCAGCAGCTGCGGTGCTCCTCTTCCCCCAGCTGTAGCAATGGTCCGGGAATGGAGTTCGTTGAGAAGCAATGTGCGTGCGACGATCAGGTTGTTGCAGGGATTGACAAAGTCGGGAAACATCTCAACCTCGTTGTTAGCCGGTTTGAGGCTGGGGGGGATGAATGCAGCTTCAGGAACGGGCCACACCATGAAAGAAATGGCGGAGTGGCTGGATTCAGTCTCGCATGGGACCTGACTTTCCTTGTTTTTGATGTTAAGTGTGGCTTCGGGGGACGATTTCTTCAGCGGGACACATGCCATATGTGTGCCGATCTTGGCTGAATGGCTTGGAGCCATGTTGGATGGGGATTCTGAAATGATTGGAAGCAATCTTTTTCGATTACACAGATGTCGAATCTGACTGCTTGCTGTTAGGGGTTGAATATCACGGATTAGGAGAACTGGGATAAGAAAACAAAGCTGTCCTTTCGTAGACATATGTTTGGATCAGATGATACGAAATATTTTCGAGTGAAGTTTGAGGCTCCCGCTGCCTCGATCTGAGACAACTGTATATCAAGGGAAGTACTGCTCTTCACCCGTGGGACAAAGCATGGCAGACCTGATTGTTGCACAAAGAGGCTTTGGATAAAGAAACCCTTCTGAAAGGTGCGCTCTGAATGCCTCTGCCTTTGTTATCTGCAGGCAGGTTAATGTAAGGTCCTGCAAAAGTGGAGAAATATGTCTTTGACTCTTTGTATAGTGTACAAACTCGAGAAAAACTTTAGAATTGTGTGCTGATGAGATACATCCTTGTCCAAACCTAGAACACCGGGAGAGCAAACTCCATGCAGCCCAGCAACATCTGGAGCCATCAAATGGGCCTCCAGGAGAACTCCTATTATTTTATTTTCCCAACAAGCCGTGTTATCCTACACCAAGTCACTTCTGCGCTTCTGAGCCCTTGTCGGTATCTTTTTCAGCGTGGGGGGCTTTTCGACCCCATGCGCCCAAGACCTCTCTTCTCACCAAACCTCTGACCTTAACGTTAGCGATGTGCAAGGTGGCTAAAGCGTGTTGCACGCTCGGCGCGCCTTCGGGATAGATGATATACAACCCCGACTGAAGGCTGGGGTCCGGACGGAACTTGTCATGATAGGCCTTCTTTCCTCCAATGGGTAGATGGCGAAATGCCCGTCGGTAACATGACTTTGTGATAGCAGTCGTTGGGCGTGAAAGTGAGGTGACTTCGTCCAGTTGCGACGACGGTTCAAATCCAAAGCTTAGATATCCAATGCCGGCGTATTGGAGCAGAGACATGGCGGCGAAGACCAGAAGGTCGGTCGTGCCCTTTGGGGCTGTTGGGAGCGCGCAGTATGGGTCTATGTGATAGCCTTTGTTGGCACCAATCTTACGCAAAGCCGCAAAACCGTTGCATAGGCCTTGCGCATCTGTCGTATAGATGTACGTCATTAGATCGGGGATCGCAAAAGGATCAAAGACGGTCATGTAAGCCTGGGGCTGGCCTGAGAGGTTGCGATGTTCCCTCCACGAGTCGTAAACACTTCGAAGACGTTGTTCTAGAGCGAGATCGCGACCTTGCGCTGGAACATATGTGTGGACCGAAATGCCACCACGTTCGGGGTCGACAAGTTGTTTATTCTGGGCCACCATTCTCTTTTGTTCTTTCTCCTGCAAAACCGGGTTGTCTAGGGGATTTAGCACCCTCTCAGTACCGAAACGCATCGTTACCCACTTCTTCTGGGTTGCGTATGGGATGAAGTTGTCGGTAGCGCCGAGGAAGACGATTCCCCATCCACGTTGTTTCCGCAGGCGCCGGAACTCTTCGAGCAGTCTGTCGAATCGGTCGGCGGAGCAGAGTGGCTCGCCACCCACAACAGCGATGTTGTTCTTTACCTTGTAGTATAGCGCAGCCTGCCGGTCCTTGGTCATAAAAAAGCTGTAGCTCGGGTCCAGGACCCCCATATGAGAGACTCGGCCGTAGCGTTCAACTAGTGAACTAAGAGCAGAGATAGCGGTGAAATCATCCAGCGTGAAGGTGTGAATGTCACTTGACTTCCTTTTGGGACGAGTGGGCTCCGGGGTGTCGGATGCGCTGATGTTGAATGTCATCGTGGCGGAAATGACATGACCGGGTCCTTGGCCTGCTATGAGCTCAGAGACCATCTGTTGGGAGGCAGCAGGGGTGGCCATGGAGGCGGTTCGGCTCTGGATGCTCGGATTCTGTCCTGGATTCACCAACCCCAGGGCTGCTTCCTTCTGGGCCATTTTCAGGCGCTCAACGATGTCCATAGACTCCGCGCACTTGACGGGGCGAATAAGACTTTCTGCCATGAGATGGCCTAGAGATTCATGCAACAAGGCCTTCTTTCCAGTCTGTTTTTTTGTGTGCGGAGCAGGCGTGGCAAGCATAGATTGTTGTTTCCGGGCCTTCGGTGTCGCTGTGGCGGGTTTTGGGACATTCTTGCTTTTCTTAGGTCGCTGTGATCGATTGCCCGCGCTCAGGGGCTTCTGTGCCACGGGGTCCAAATTTTCGACATTGGATGGAGATGTATGGTAGCTTGGGCACGGAGAACTGCTCTGATCATCCGAAGACATGTTGTAGGCGTGCACCGGAGGAGAGGTCGTTGATTGCTTGACTGTGCTGATAATAATAGCGCTGGCGACTACACTGAAACCTTGGATCTCCAAGAAAACAAGAAGTACCTAAGTAGATGGAGAGCGTTGCGAAGTGGTTTAAAGATCGAATTGGATAGGTAGGAGACGAGAGAGATGCTTCGCAGCGCGCTTTATCACCTCCCAGTGTGAATAACAGAGGCTGACTCTGCATCATGTTGACTCCCACCACAGCCCCAAAACAAGGGGCCGCATGTCACAGAAGGAGCAGCGAAGCCCAGCAGTGAGGAGCCGACAATTCTGTCATTGGACAAACGCAGCTGCTGAAGTCAAAGACCGAACGCGATCGCGGCTAGATTGGAAGACATTCCATTCACAATGGCAAGCAAAGCCTCGTCCTCGTCATCTCCCGAGGCATGCAGGCAACTTGACCCTGTTAGGCATAAACTGCGCCGGCCTGAAAGCAGCATGCCCGTTTCAGCGTGTGGCTCGATGGTGCCGCGCAAGCTTGAATCCAGGCAGCAGCGATTCGCATTGGCTAGAGGGAGACGGTGGGGAGATCAGGCTTCGGGGCTTCAGGCTCCTCGTATGCGCTAACCTCACCTTGGAATATTAATAACCCGCCCAGAATGTACCTTCCTCTCCAGGATCTTTGAACACAGTCGGAGGGGACAGAAGAATCTGCTCTCATGTTGGGAAACGAACATCGCCTGTGCTAGTCAGAACAGACACAGCTTCGTCTGACAACGATGATAAGGATCGGTTCGCTCCCTCGTGTGAGGTCATTTCTCATCAGCTGTATCCACCTCAAAAGACAAGATGACAAGATAACAAGAATGCTAGCCGCGTCCCGTGGAACTAGAAACCAGCAAGTACTACTATAACGGAACCCCAGAAGTGCAGTATTACTTCTTCTGCTGGCCCGCTGATCCGAAATTCCTCAGAGCGTACTCCGTAACCCCGTCGGTCCTCCTCCACCCTGGTCGCATCCTCGTATACCGTATTCTGAATGGGTATCCGGGCGTCCCAACGCATCGGTGTCTCCTCCCTTCTATGCAACAACAAACTCCTCACACTGCTCCGAACAAGACGTCCAGCATCTTTTTCATCGAACGGCTGAAGCATTGGCAGAGTGCATACCGGGTAAATGCGAAATGCCCAGCGACATAGTATTGATTTCAGAACGCCCGTCAAGTTTATCCTTGTATGACGCAGATATAATACAATCGGGTTGAAGGGCAGGCTCCACTCTCGTCAATAAGCCAAATGTCATGCAACTTGGTACAATTCCTTCCGTTAATAGCGTAAAAGCCTCGCCTGTGCGGTATCACGCGCCAGTCACGTCATCCTGCTTCCCTTCTTCAGCCAAATACTCGGGTTTTTCCAGGGCTTCATCACTTCCCATAACCAAGACTCGACTCAGCTCGCCGTCGATTTCCTTTTTTCTTCTCTCCCACTCTCCGACCATGGCAAGCTTCTCCTTCAGCTCGCCGATCTCCTTGTCCAATCCGAGTTTCTCCTGCTCAGTTCCAACCCGGACCATCTCCCAGTCATACCCTTCATCGCCAAGGCCTAGGATGAGGTTAAATGTGTGGTATTTTCGCAGGCTCGCCCGGGTGGAGATTGTGATGACCGTGATTCCTTTGTCCTTACATCGCTCGTACAACAAGCCCTCCACGTCAGACGAGACGGCCGAGGTTCCTTCGTCGAGGAACGCGTATTTGGGCTCGTGGTAGAAAAGCCGTGCAATTGCCATGCGTTGCTTCTCTCCCCCGGAGAGGACATCCTTCCATTCCTTTCGCGTGTCCCATCCTCCCTCCCGCGAGACTAGGTGGCCGAGCTTGGCCTCGTCGAGGATCCGCTCCAGTTCATTGTCGCCTCGCTGATTTTCGCGCATGTCAACTTCCGTGTGCGGGTAGATCACCTGATCTCTCAACGTACCGACACTCAGATAGGGCCGTTGTGGAAGGAACATGATGCCGTCTTGGCCAGTATTTCGCGGGCGGGAGACCAGGCCTCGATAGACGGGCCAGAGGCCGGCGATGATTCGAGATATGGCCGATTTCCCGACGCCATTGCTGCCAGAGATGAGGAGATGCTCGCCGCTATGCACAACGAAGGAGAGGGATTCGATCAGCTCGTCGCCCCCGTAGGGGTACAGCGCCGGTGCGACCACGGGTACATCTTCAAGACGAACTCCGTCAAAGCCAGCGTACACGGTCCCCTGGACGTCGGCCAGTGAATAGAGTTCTACGCGGCCGGGGCTGCGGCGGTAGGATGATGCATAAGCATTGGCATGAACACGATGCAGGGTGGAGATCAACTGGTAAACCCGGGACGTGTAACCAGCCAATTCCGAGAGATCTTTGATGCTGTACATCATGCGTCCGCCGGCGTCTGCTAGAGAGAGCATGAGACGTTTATTCGTAATAAAGTCTTTCATGTGGGATCTTTCCCGGGATCTTTCCGACATTTCTGCTCCCGTCGGGATGGGAGGTTCAAGAAGAGGATTCAACCCGGCCCAGGCGGGAAGGAAGACGGGGATTGAGGTAATGATGTATCCAAATGCAGACCACGAGTACTTCAGAATGAAGTCTTCGAGCATGTTGTATCGGACCTTGACATTGTAGATGCCTTCCATCCACTTTCGGAGCTCCTTGAATGATTTGTCTAGGTAGACTTTCTCAACATCGGCACCTCCATAAAAGGCAACTTCTTCAGCATTCGCGATCAGCCGAGCGTGGAGAGCGCGGAAGTCCCCTTCTTTCTTGCCCTCGACCGCTTTTAGCTTTCCAAATGGTGGGGAAAGTCTTCGAAGGAGGGTCGCCGTGGCAATGTAATTGGTCAGAAGTCCGGTCAAGGCGAGGGGCCCCAGAGACCGGTAGAGTTGGTAGTTGAAGACGAAGATGTCGACAAGGGGCTTTCCCAGCGACGAATACAATGATGCTGCCGCTGTACAGAACAATGTGAGGTCTTGCGTGATGAATTGGTCAGCACTCATACCGACTCCGCCGTCCAGATTGGTCAGTTTATAGTAGTTGTGGTTCGAGTTGAGGTACAAGTCGTGTATGTATCGTGTCAGCCGAGTCCTGAAAGCGATGGAGATTTTGGACTGCAAGTATTTGATCGTAGCGTTGGTATACGAGGCCAGGGTGCCGACTGACAGCCATCGGATAATTCCCAGCATGAATGATTTGCCCTGACCAGCAACTAGGTCTCGGACAATAGCTCCGTCCAATCTTGCAACCACCAGAGATAGGTATGTCCGAAGAATGAGAAACACCCCGTGGCTCAATAGCAACGCCGTCTCTTTACTCCTGAAGCGGGGGATCATGATGTTCAGCAGACTGAGAAACTGGTGGAGGAATGCCAGGTTGAGACCCGGCTTCGTGTGCGGAGGAGGGCCATACGCCGGGGTAGACGTGCCACTCCCCAGGCGAGTGACTCGTGGAGGGGTCAAGAATAGGCGTCGATGGGCATCAAAGGTGGTCAGCCGCGTGGGATGAATGACGACTTTCGACGTGGTACTGCCTTTGGGCACGTAGATAATGCGCTCTCCGCCTTTTCCTCTCAGGCCACTGTTCTTCCGGAGCAGCTGCTGGCCTCGCGCCTTTTCATTTCTTCTTTCCCGCCACCATGTATAGCCGCCATAACTTGTGGATAGGATGGAGAGGAGGAGAGCAACGGTGGCGGCGAGCTTGAGAGATCTGGGGGTCCGTCGGACTCGAGCGCGGAAGAGGGCGAGGTAGTGGTGGTAGATGACCATCAACGGATCCTCTTTCGACTGCACGGCCATGGTTTTCGACCGAGAGGCGGAGGGTGTTGGTGAAGGAGATTCAGCTCATGGACATGGACGGGAGGAGCTGCTGCAACGTCATACTGCTGTCGAGGTTGTGACACCGTGTGTTGTCTCCGTCTGCGCTTTGCGTTGAGGTAGTTAACCCGACAGGAGAGATCGCGAGGAAATTAAGGGCTTCTTATTTGAGGACCGGAACACATGGCAATAGAATAATGGCAGCGTGGGCACAGACGCAGGATGTGTTGGTGGCGGGTGCATCGACGAGTTGTTGAGTTTGTTGAGTTGGCAAATGGTTGGTGTTTGGTCAGTAACACTGGCATGTGAAGTTGGGCCGAGGTTCAAAGGGTCAGCCTCAAACACTCTGTCCTCCCTCCTGATTCATATCTAGACATCTACATACCATCTGTAGTCTCCAAGAAGTCTATCTTTAGCTATAAATGTGTGTTTATCACCAACCAAGCTAGACTCTGCTCCTGCAGCATCTCGTCATAAATGGCCGTTCAACTTTCCCTTCTGTTCAGGTATCGGTGTCACCAACACGCCCTTGTCCACCCCACTCTCCAGGTTTTGCAGGACCAGGAGCTCCATCTCGCGTTGCGTTTCGTACGTGCTGGTTCCAATGTGGGGGACAATAAAGACCTTCTCGTTCGTCAACAGTCCTTGTTCCACCTTGGGCTCTTCCTCGAACACGTCCAGGCCAGCCGACGCCACCTTCCCACTGTCCAGCGCCACCACAAGGTCTTTTTCATTAATCAATGCTCCTCGGGCAGTATTCACGATGATCACCCCGTCCTTCATCTTGGCGAATTCCGCAGCAGATATGATATGCCGTGTTTTGGCATTCAGAGATAGATTGAGACTCAAAATATCGGATTGGGCGAGGAGTTGGTCAAAACTTAGGTAGGTGGCGTCGCCCTCGAGTGCTGGCGAGAGCCTCGATCGATTGTGGTAGGCAATCGTCATGCCAAATGCTCGTGCACGATGAGCCATTGCCTACGCCGGTGAGTGTCTGCGAGTCTGCAGAAGTGGGAAGTGGCTGCTTACCCTCCCAATACCTCCCATGCCCAAGATCCCTAGCACCTTACCCTTGGGATCGTGGCCAAGCGGGCTCCTTCCTCTCCATTCACCCTCTCGGATGGCTGTCAAGGGAATCCAGGCCTGTCTCAGGGCTCCCAACATGAGGAAGATACCCACATCCGCAGTAGCGTCATCCACGGCGATCGGGGTGCTGGAAATGGCCAAGCCTTTGCGTGTGCATGCATCCACGTCAATGTTGTCGTACCCTGCGCCATTGTGGCAGATGTACTTCAGTGACTTTGGCAGGGCAGCCACCAGCTCTCCGTCGAAAGGACCCGTCTCCGAAGTCGACTGGTTGGAGCGATACAGGCCCACGACGTCGTCATATTGGCCACTCTTGCAGTTGGCAAGGAACTGGTCACGGGTGCCGGTGCGGAAAGTCTTGAGTAAATACTTGGAGCCCTGTTGTTCCCACTCTTTAAGTGAATGCGTCAAGCCACCGATCAGGAGGACTGCGGGTTTGGACATGTTGGCTGGGAGTGGGAGTGGGAGTGGGAGTGATCTAGAGGAGCAGGAGCATCCCTACATTCGCAGCAGCAGAATTAGAGTAGTTGTAGCTGGTAGAGAGGATTTGGTCGCCAGGGTCCCATGGAGAGGGGTGGAGAGATGGCGAGATGGAAACCCAGGAACGTCGGCGTTTGAAGTCACCGAATTCCCCTCATTGAATCCCCGCGGGCTAATAATTCGATTGCCGTCGAGGCCTGCGCCCTTGACCTTTTCTTGCATCTTCGGTTCTCACTTCTTCGGCCATCATCGTCATCATCTAACCCCCACTTCCTCCATACTTGTCGCTACCTCTTTCGACACCCCACGGCTATCTTGAGCACGCACACCACACCACCCCCCCGTCGGACTAATCTTCTCCGAAACGACCTTCGCGTTGAAAATCGGAGAAAATACCGTGGGAGGTCAACAGTGACCCTCGAGTTCGGGGTTCTCATAATGCTCGCCTCGCGTCTTCCTTTGCACTCACTACATCTGCATTTTTTTTTTCACCGAGACTGTAACTCGAGGCTGTTCTCCAACCTTGTCCAATATCGTCTTCTTATTCAACCATTGAAGCAGGCTGAAAAGGCGTCCACTGATCCGCCAATCCAATTCAAGTCCTACCGCGTCCACCCCCAATAACAGACGCGATGGCTCTCGATGAAAGTGTGCAAGCACTCGTGCTACATGGTGCCAAAGACCTGAGACTGGTAAGGGAAAAGTCATAGATAGGACCAGAACATGAATCGCAAAATTGACCTGCCCTTAGGAAACAAGACCGCAGCCAACCAGTCGACCCGGAGAAGTCCAAATAGCAGTCAAAGCGACCGGTCTTTGCGGTTCTGACTTACATTATTATCACCACGGCCGAAATGGCAACTTCGTGCTTCAATCACCCCTGGTTCTTGGCCATGAGGCATCGGGTGTTGTAACGGCAGTCAACCAGACCCAGGACGGAAGAACTCCCTCTGTCGCCGTGCAGGTTGGAGATAGAGTCGCTGTAGAAGTCGGGATCCCTTGTCGGGTCTGCACGTTTTGCAGTACTGGTCGGTATAATCTGTGTCCGACGCTGACTTTTCGATCATCCGCAAAAACATTCCCTCATTTCGATGGGACTTTGCAATCCCTCATCTCACATCCATCCGAAATGTGCTATAAGCTTCCAGAAAATGTCTCTTTCGAACAAGGTGCCCTCGTCGAACCTCTGGCTGTCTCACTACATGCTCTCAACCGAAGTCAGAATGCGGGATCCGGTGCCGGAGTTCCCTTAGCCGGATCAACTGCTCTCGTCCTCGGGGCTGGTGCTGTTGGCATGCTGACTGCTGCTGCTTTGTCCGTGGCTGGAGTGGGAGAGATTGTCATTGCAGACATCGATGCTCCTCGACTGAAGATTGCTGCCGCACTTGGTGGGGGCAAGTACAAACTGAAGACCTTCCTGCTCCCCCGAAAGGCGCCCGCTCCCACCATCGAGGAGACGTTGGCAGGGGCCCAAGATCTTGCCGCGGAGGTTTGCAAGTCCGCCGGGCTGGAGACTGGGTTTGATCGAGTATTCGAATGCACGGGAGTACCCTCGTGCGTCCAGATTGGGATTTTTGCGGCGATTGCAGGGGGCAAGCTGCTACTGGTGGGTATGGGAACGCCCACCCAGACCCTTCCTTTGGGAGCAGCAGCTTTGAGGGAAGTTGATATCATCGGAGTCTTCCGATATGCCAATTGCTACCCGACCGCCATCGCCCTATTTGCGACTGGTAAGCTGGATGGCGTGGCCGAGGCCCTGGTCACTCATCGAGTTGCACTTACAGATGGAGAGAAAGCATTTCGACTGGCAGCGAACCAGGCGAAGGAGGGCGAGGACGAGGGCAGAGTACCCGTCAAGGTGATGATCACGTCTTGATGAGAATGGAAATATCTTATTTGAGTTCGCTGCCGGAAACTAGAAGACTGTTGGCTTGCCCCTGATTTTAGGCTGACTCGGCTTAGGCCCCGGGGGCGACAAGTTTTCAGCGGCGCGTCGCGTGTCCAGCGTAAACATTTATCCAAGTCCCAGAAGGGTCTCCAATGTAGACAGGTTATGCAATTCATATTGCGACCGATGCCTTATTAAAACGCACGACACGACATATGTGTAGCTTGTCATCCATTTGAAGGATTTGTGAGATTACTGTTTATCGAAGTTGTAATTATTTCGGTTGTTGACGTCAGTCCGTCGCCTGCCTGCGTGTCTTCGCTTCGGTATCGATACTGCGGCTGTTCGAATTCTCTCCAACTGCCTTCCTCTCATCTATTGTCCTATCCGGAGACTTCTACAACAACCAAGCCATGGCAATTCGGAACATCCTCATTGTGGGTGCCACAGGCAAGCAAGGCGGATCGGCCATCAAAGCTCTTCTCGCACGCCCTCCTCCTTTCGACTACCAAATCCTCGCCCTCACACGCAAGACCACTTCGCCTGCCGCCAAATCCCTTGCGTCGAACCCCAAAGTCACCCTCATCGAAGGCGACCTTAGTGACTGTGCAAGCATCTTTTCAAAAGCTGGAGGAGTTGGCTCGGTATGGGGCGTCTTCTGCGTCACGATGCCCTCGTTTAAAAAGAGCGTTGAGAATCTGGAAACGCAGCAAGGCAACGCTCTGATCGATGCAGCTGTTGCACACAATGTCAAGCATTTTGTCCACACCTCGGTCGATCGAGGAGGCCCTTCTCAGTCAGAGGTAGACGCCACCGACGTGCCGCATTTTGCTTCCAAGGTAAGCGCGTCCTCTCAATCACTCCTCTGAGCGCATTACTGATCAGTCCCAGTTCAACATTGAAAAACACCTCAAAGAGAAGGCCCAGAGCATCGACATGACTTACACCATCTTGAGGCCGGTGGCATTCATGGAGAATTTGACACCGACCTTCCCGGGAAGAATGTTCGCTGCCATGTGGGCCAGCATGGGCAAAAAACCATTGCAGTTGGTGGCCACCAAGGATATCGGCGTGTTTGCCGCGCAGTCTTTCGCCGCGTCAGAATCGGCCGACTATAAAAACCAAGCAATCACCCTGGCAGGCGATGACCTGACGCAAGCCGAAGCGAACGAGGTATTTTGGAAAGTCCTCGGCCGACCAATGCCTCGATCTTACGGTTTCATGGCTACACTCTTGCAAACTATGGTCCCCGAACTGGGAATAATGTTCCGATGGTTCGTCAACACGGGCTACCGAGGCGATCCGAGTCACTGTCGCTCGCTAAACAAGGATATGTTGTCTTTCGAGGGCTGGCTACGAGAGGAGAGCGGTTTCAAGCGATGAAAGTGAAGGTGCAAAGGACCGCGATCGTTGCATTGGCGTCGGCGTCAGTGCGACCTTGGAAGGCTTGCGTACGAGGACATCATAATCATGTACTCATTGGCACCTTGGATGAGAGAGCATTCTTTTGAACTTACCCTTGTCGGTGGGCTGAATATCGGGTACGACTACGCAACTCTCGTCTTATTGCTCGCCTCCAAGGAAGGCGGTAATGGAATATGGGCTCGGGCGGTGGGTGTCGGCGTCTCAGCAGTGTCGACGATGGGTCTCTCCACACATATTATTGCTGCTTGACAGACTCGGCAACGTTCCTTAATCTTCCATATTTGTGTCACCAGGCGAAGCGACGGGGGCTACGTCACTCGGTTACCTCAAGAAGCCGAAGTACCGAAAGTTCGCTAGATAGCGGATTGCAGATAGGCCACGATAGGCTTGATGGTCTGGGCATAGTCCTGCAAGTAATGAAAGATGTCACACCAACTTGGTGGCGAGACTCATGGTTATGGTAGCCGCAGAGCTTGTGTCTTGATGCCTCCCACTAGAGCCCGTCACTGGGTCCTCTATACAAAATACAGTCCTCCGTCCTACAAATAACCTCGCGCATGTTCCACCTTGGAAAACATGTTTCCACGCGGAGGGATTGGCCGAGACGACCAGTCTGGCCACAGCACACAGCTTTCACGTCACACAGAGATGCCGCGCTCGAGGCATAGGAGCAATGATTGGTGGAGAAGAAGACTCTAGCAGCTAGAGTTGGGCGCTAACTGCTTTTGAAACGCGCGCTAATGTTTGAAGTGACGTCTCGCTTTGAACTCCCCCTTTTCCTTTCTTCTCTCCAGAGTCCAGCCTGGCACTGACATCTCCCTCTTACCTATCACACGAACCCTCTCCACGCGGAATGAGATGAAAGGATGGCAGGGAATATGGTCCCGTGCCATCCGCCTGCAGGTTTGTCTGTCGGTGGCGCAACTCACACTATGACCACCATGGCCACCGTGACCACCGTGACCGCCCGGTGAACGCTCTTCGTCTGCTGGCGGGATTCGCCTCACCTCTCACCCATTCCCGGACGAGATCAATCCAGCTGGACAATCGCAGGAGGACAATCCAAACCACCTCTAGCATGGCACCAACCTGCTTCAATACAGCAATTAGAACACGAACATGACGCTCCATGCTCGACTCCACTATGTATTGTCGATTCTATCTCAGATCGACAAAACCTCCGCACCAACGAAGAGTAGACCTGCCACCCCAGTCCACCATGCGATGGTCAAGGGGCTTGAAACACCAACCACTTCAGGCCCAGACCCTGGTCACGGCAAGACCAGGCCGGCAGAACTCAAGCATTGGGTACGATGTGGCACCGACCTGCAAAGCTTGTCCGCCGCCTGGTATCCTGCTATCCTGTAGATAGCAGAGTCGACGTCTATCCCGCAATCCTCATCCCAGAAAGGGGCCGCGACACATGGATCAAGCTTGGGCCTTTCAAACATTGCATCGACTCCTTGCGCTTAGATACCGATCCAAATCCCCATATTCATGCTCCACCCTCCAACTGAATGTCGAAAGCTCTTTTCCTTGTGAACACTTGCCGCAAATCCTACCCACCTCCGGTGTCCTGCTGGTCGCAAGTGAACTCTCGCTCATCGCGCTACCATTGTTCCCATTGCTCTTCCCGCCCATGCAAAGAACAATGCTTGCGCAAGCCTTGACTACTTCTTTGTTCTAAATCCTCAATGCCTCCATTGTCACTCTTTTGAACCCAACCCGGCTTTGTTTGTTCTGTCACTCCTTTACACGGCCGTGCCGTTATTTTATCCCCCATCTTTTTGAGCTTCGATCATTCGAGCCACCAATCCTTTCAGCAACATACTCCGAGAGTACCTTCGATCATTCAAACCCCCATTTACCAAAACTTCCAGCCCGGAAAACAACTACTACACTGGACAAACTTCGATTCTGGCTCCTAATCGATCAACTGTATACAAATCGCCGGCCGAAACTACACAAACACAACCCCAGAAGGCTACATCATCCTCAACTATCAACATGGTATCGATCAAGTCTCTGCTGCGCAATGCCCTTTTGGGTTTGCTAGCTACCAATCATCTCGCCTCGGCGCATACTTGGGTTGAACAGATAATGGTTATCGCAGCCAATGGTACCTTGGTGGGCCAACCAGGATTCGCTCGTGGCAATGTCTTGCGCGGAAGCGCAGGATTCAGTGACCCTACCATGGTCAACCTCATCCCACCAGATGGGCGTCAAATCAATGACATCGAGGCCACTGATCTCATATGCAAGTCCTCGCAAACCTCCCAGGTTCAAACCGATGGGAGCCCGAGGCTGCAGGCAGCCCCCGGATCCGCTGTGGCGTTGAGATATCAAGAGAACGGCCATGTCACTCTTCCCGACAACCAACCCGGCAAGCCTCCGAACCGAGGGACTGTCTACGTCTACGGTACCACCCAACCCAATCCAGATGATTCTTTCCTCGCCATCCACCGAGTCTGGAATGCCGACGGCACCGGTGGTGATGGACGTGGCGTCCTATTATCCACTCAGAACTTCGACGACGGACAGTGCTACCAAGTCAACGGCGGATCACTCTCTGCACAACGCCAACAAGCGTTCTCGCATGCCACCGACAACGTCATGGGGTCAGATCTTTGGTGCCAACAAGACATACAGATCCCTTCGAGCGCTCCATCCGGCCAACCCTATACTCTCTACTGGGTTTGGGACTGGCCCACTCTCCCAGGCACGTCCGGCTTTCCCGATGGCAAGCAGGAAATCTACACAACTTGCATGGACGTAGATATCGTGGGCAACTCAGGCATCGAAACTCTGTCGGATTCGCAGGTCAACTTTATTCAAGGACAAGCCGTTGACTTTGCCGCCATCTCGTCTGAGCTGGCTGACATTGCCAACCCTACCGCAGTCACAGGTTCGACCATTCCGTTTCCCACCGTTTCGACGAATGCCTCGCAGACGCTAACATACTCTCCCACAGGTTCAACCATTGCTTTCTCGGCATCTGCTACCGGGCCGGTTCCGGGAGGCGCCAGCGATGCTAGTGTCTCCGCTGCCACCGAGGTCTCGACCGGTGTCCCTGGCTTTTTGACCGCGCACACTGGGTCGACCGCCGGCCCTGGTATCGAGACGCAGACCTTCTCCGTCATCCCCATCGGTGTGAGTACCGATGGACCGCAGCCTCAACAAACCGGAGTTGGGCAGGGCAATGGCGGCGACAGAGGTGAGAAAGACCGAGAAGCCTCGGCGAGCGCCCTGGTGGTATCCATACTCAAAGACGTACTGACAGAACTGGCCGATGAAACAGATCCGAGTCGTGCAGTCAACGTGCAAGCTCCGGCAATGGTTACCTTCACCGAGTATGATTCCGTGACCGAAACAGTCTACCAAACCGTCTTCCAAACAAAATACACCAAGCGTGACGGTATGTCCCCCCCCACTTCCAAGTCTGAACCCTACCCTTCTGCATCTCCTACTGGCCCTTCCGACGACGACAAGCCGACTCCTGGTGGAAATTTCCCACCCTTGCCGTGGCTACATCAGCCACTGAACAAGACCGCTCCTCACCGACCGAAAGGCAGCCAACACGGCGGTGGATGGCCACATTGGCCCAATGACGGTTCATGGACTGGGTCATGGACTGCAGTTCCAGGGTCGACAGTCCTCGAGACAACAACGATGACCAGGTCTGCCAGTTCATTCATGACCATGCCTCCGGCCCCGTCTACATATGTATCCTCTGTACCGGCGTACATTATGACCATGCCGGACGGCTCGGTCATAGAGGTGCCGGCAAGCACGGAGGTTGTCACAGCAGCAGCGGCAAGCTCAGGTACAAGCAATGGTCCGAACTTCGTCCAGGCAACAGGCCACACAACCGCCGATCTAGACCCTGACTCTGTTTCCTCCACCACTGTGACCCTGACTGCAACAATCACCGTCACCCGTGCGTCTTCACTGTCTGTTGCGACGCTAACAATCTCTCCTTTGGCAGAAATCGCACCTGCACCGACTGCCGCGCCAACGCCCGCGCCAGCAGCCATCAAGGCACGCCGCGCCAACGCGGAGCCCGACAGCTCGACCGCTCAGCCGGCCTTCCGCCTTCGCGCGCGAAACTCGTTCCGATGGATGGGCTGGATGGAAGATGGGACGGCCAAGCCGACGTCCACTTCCTAGAGGGCCTCGAACAAACACGGTCGTTGAACCGAGGTGGGGAAAGCAAGGGCATTGGATTGGGTTGGGTTGGGTTGGAATCAGATACCATTTCACCGCATCTACGGATCGGATTTGACCAGACCAGGTCAGGGACTACATGAGATGACATGACCAAGACGAAACATCAAATAGCATTGGGGCGGGAGCACTCTGATCTAGCATGCACATACGAATAGGCGACTCGGGGCCCAAACCCGGAGCCGCCATCACATAAAAAACACTTAACACAATTCCTTCGCCCAACTTTTTTCTACACTGGGAGCATAGTAGTGAGACCCGAACTCAAGAGTAAAAGGTTATTTTCGACGGTAGTACAATCCATGTCACGTTCAAGAGACGTCATATTCATATTATTATTAAGAGTCGGGTCCCCTTCTCCCTAATTGACGCAAAGGTCATGCTATTAATGTTCACTTGCATGGTGCAAAAAGTCATCGACCCAACTGTCGTACACGAACAGTCGGGCAAGACATGTCATGTCGCCTCTGTCGCTATACTCCGTTTCACATCCAACCGTCATGCCCTGGGCGAACCCTGACCTGTACTCCTCGTGGAATGGGCTATCTATCCTGTGCATATTATACAACTGTTTCTCTCGCTATTGTGTATGAGTTGCTTGTCGGCCGGCATTGCGCTCGAGAAGCCTCGGTGGAAAATTCTGATCTGTGCAGACTATGATGTCTTGATGGGCTTTGCATACTCAAGCTGCGTGCCCCAGACATAATCCCAGAACTTGGACGTCACGCCGAATCTAGTTTTCCAATTAGTCAAACGTGACAAGTCATGGCACAGGAATAAAGTGCTTACCCCAAATCAAAGTTCTGATAGTGATGCGCCAGGTGATACTTCTTCAAATCATGCACGTAACTCGGGAGCTGACGGTGATGCAGCCAGTAATGCGTACAGTCGTAACAGACATAGCCGAAAATACCGCCCGAGAAGACGGTGATAGCCACATACCAATTGTACCAGAAGACCGCGTGGGCGAGCTTGTAGAAGGGCGTTGCCAGGATGAGGAACAATGAGGGCGGCATAACGAGTCGGTATTTGTCCATGGGCAGGTAGTGGTGAATGCCGTGCAGGAGGAAGTGCAGGGTTAGGGCGACGGGATGGTCAGGCATCAATTTGTCGATGTGGAAGAGGAAGCGGTGCAGGATGTATTCAACCAGTGTCCACAGGAAGAGACCTAGGAGCCAGTAGGCGGCACCTTGGAACGGCGGTAGATTGCTGATGCCCAACACCGAGCCGTAGATGACGGGGGGGAGCCAGAGAATGGGTATCACGTACCACGACGTTTTGCTGAGAGGTTCGAGGAAGTTTCCAAACAACGGGGCCGAATCGCCTCCCCGGTAATGTCGAGGTCGGTGGACTTGCTCGAGGTAGAACTCCTTGGAGAATTTGCTAAAGAGCATCTGCGGGAACAGCGGTCTGTTCAAGTCGAGGAATTTGTGCGTGGTCCAATCCCGCTCCAGATCCGTCTCAACGGAGAGATCGTCGGCCGAGGACATGCCGGTGGTTTCGTAGAGAGGTTTGGATGGTAGGTCCCCTAAATGTCCGTTGCCGTTCGCCGTCACGGGCAATGGGACCTCCCCGTTGGGACGGGAGGGCTTGACGGCCGCCTTGAGAGGATCTGTAGGGAGGAATCCAATGAGGCTTTCTTCCAGGATCTCGTAGGCGGCTTCAGTGTGGAAATGCGAGACTTCATCCTCCATGATCTTCTTGACATCTTTCCCAGCATATTCCAGGATCAATTCCCCACCGCCGGGGTGGTCGTGGACAAAGTCGGTCACATCAAAGACGCGTTGGCCGATGGTCACGTAGCATGACTTCTCGCTATTGTGTGTCTCGACCTCTGTGCGGGGAATGGTAGGAAGTGTTCGGGCAGGCATGCTGCAGGCGGACGCGGACGCGGACGCGGACGCGATAGGAGGGAGGCAGGAGGCGGGTGGCGAGTAGCGGGCGACGAGGACGGCTCAGGAATGAGAGGATGAGCGCAGGCAGTGATAACAGACTGGCTCCGGTGACGAAGGACGGTTGAAGGAAAGACTGTAGGGGAGAAAGCGAAGCGGGATGAAAGGAGGGAGGTGCAGTGAAGAGGTATTATTTAGTCTTTCGTCCTCGGTCCTGCACTTTTGACTTTGAAGTTTGCCTCTGGGAATAACCATGTCATGCAATCAATCAACTCATCTCCTTTCCCGACGCTGCAGCCTGCAGGGTGCTGTGGCGTGTGTCAAGTGTCCAATCGTAATGCTTTCGCTCGCCGGTACTTCCGCCCGGCCAATGACCGGAAAGAATCAGTCCACTGCCGCCCTAGCGAGATTAGATTAGATGCCTGCCCTCTCTATGTACAGGCAACAGTCCCTGACTCCTACATACATACTGTACATATCTGAAAATATATATGTCAACAGGCAGCCTTGTGCATCCATCAGCGACCCCTATAAATATGGCCAACTCCCAAATCTAAATGCATTGCCTGCATGGAGTCTACGTTGCAGTATTCTTTTGATCCTCGCCATGAAGCGCGGACCGAAAGCGGAAGCCACCGGCGGTGCGCCCCAGGACAACATGGCCGATGAGGAAGACATCGACCACGATGACCTCTGTGCCATCTGCCGCCTCCTTCTCTACCGCCCTGTGCGAACCCGATGCAATCACACCCTGTGTGAGTCGTGCATGGCGCACTGGTCTGATGTCTCCATCACCACCCAAATGACCACCGTTGGCCTAGACGAGGAGGCTGTCATCATGCTCCCCCATGAGATCGAGACACGATGCCCCATGTGTCGCACGCCTACGACAACTACCCTTGACCCGCACAGAGGAACACTCCTGAGCCGTCGCTATCCAGTCTCCTACCAGGCTCGGCAGGATGAAAGCCGCCAGCTACGAGACAGCGACGACGACTTTGCCTCGAGTGTCGAGCCGTTGACTCTGTACATCGGCAATGAACACAAGATGGTCCGCGCCGAGGGAGAATCCAACAACAAGCACCACTGGAAATTCTTTGTGCGCCCTTCACGCACAGATCTGATTGAGGAAGTCCATGTATTCTTGGTGAGTTGGTATCTACTTACTGCTGCTTCAAACCAGGCCAACACCATGGACAGCATCCCACCTTCCGCAATCCTCGCGTCCTGTTACAGTCCCCCCCTTTCGAACTTCATCGCCTAGGCTGGGGCTATTTCACTATAACTACCCACATCCTTCTCAAGGCGGGTTATAGTTGGCTAAGTTCCGAGGCCGAGGATACCCCAGATGGAGGGCCCAACGGAAAACTGCCACTCGAGTGGACGTTGGATTTTAACGGACGCGGGTCACAGGGGCGATTGAGGCTGAAAGTCAGGAAGGAGAAGGAGGGTCAGGAGGCCGAGGATGAAGCCCAGCGTGACGAGGTCAGGCGAATATGGGCCAGGCAGAGGGAAAGTGATCCAGACTGGGTGGATTCCGGAGCTGGTTGAGTTTTGCCATTGTCACTTAAGCATAGAAAGGGATCTTGGTCATGTGGTCATATTCTATTCTGGTTTCATCTAGGCAGGTGTTTGTCTGACTCTAATGCCTAATTCGCAGACTGGCGTCCCTCGTTGCCAGCACCGCCTAGTCCGCCACTGCCTTTCCTTTGAAAAACAAAAGTGCCACCGACAAGTAATTAAAGCACAGTCCGAAATAGAGTCTGCTGGCTTGATTTTGCTAATCGCAATTTCGTAACACATTTCATGGGGAATGTTGAAATAAGTCGAAAGTAGAGCCCAGCTCTGAGGTAGGTAGAATGTCTGCCTCTGTTGGACAGAGACGCCACCAAGAACATAGGCTCTGGGGAGTAGTTGTACAGGGGTTCGGTTCCAGGTAATGGTACAACCATCGGCAACATGATAATTAGGTTGCAAGTCCATCAAGCTGGTTCAGGCCGAAAAGGTAGCCCAATTCTCGTACACCCAGCCTGGCCACATTACGACCGGCCGATTCGTCGAGCGCTGTCTCGACAAGCTCGCGCTTCTTCTCTTGAAGGGCCAAGATTCGATCTTCCACAGTGAACCCAGGCGAGTTGGGATCCGTGGGACGCTTATTATCTTCCTCGCTCTCGCCAATTAATACTCGGTGTACCGTAACAGGGCGATTTTGGCCGATCCGATAACAACGATCGGCAGCTTGATACTCCACGAAGGGGTTCCAGAACGGGTCCAACATCACAACGTGGTTGGCGGCCGTCAGGTTGAGGCCGGCGTTGCCGGCCTTGAGACTAACAAGGATGACCTTACAATTCGGATTCTCGGTGAATTCCAGCACCGCTTCATTGCGACTGGCCGACGACATGGATCCATCATACCGGACATATTTGCGAAACCCCTTGTGCTTGTTCAGCGGCACTTCAAGTAGGTCCAAGAATGTCGTGAAATTGGAGAAGATGATGGTCTTTTCGTTTTCTCCCCGACTCTTAATCTCTTCCAAAAGTTCGATCGTCTTGGTGATCTTAGCCGATGGGACAAATGTCTTCTGCAGACGTTTGAGGTACTTCTCTTTGGCAGAGCGGTTTTTGAGGCCTTCCTTGCGCAGTTGTGCCTGGTTCTTGAGTCCCGCAAACGGCTTCTTGGAGTCTTTTGACTTTGACCCTTTTTTCACCTTTTTGGATTTCTTCTTGAGTTTCTTGAGTTTCGGTTTGGGCTGGACATCTTTGCTTTCTTCAGAATCCTCAAAGTCGTCCGGAACGATGAAGCCGTCCATATCATCGCTTGTATCAGACTCAGGCTCAGACTCGTCGGAATCGGAATCGGAATCGGAATCACAATCGTCACTTTCATCGTCTTGCGGAAGAGGCTCCACGCCTGCTTGGTCAGGGCAATGGACGCGACGGAAACTCGCAAAGTCGGTAATTTTGTTGGCATCGATCTTCGCTCGACAGTGAGGGCATGTAGGGCGGCCGTCAGCGTCATTTGCTGCCTGCTCGACCAACCGACTCAGACATTCGCTGCAAAGGGAATGACCGCAGGGGAACAGAGCCGGATTTTCGTTCGCATCCATACAAATGGGGCATTCAAGGACCTCCATGTCTTTCAACCGATCGATGACTTGTTTGTCAAGCGTCGCGGCATTGACCATGAGTGTGTCCAAATCCAAATTCCCTTCCAACTGAATGAAGTCTTTGCTTTGCACAACGAGATGCGGATGACAGCATGCTTGTCGGAGTCGGAGGAGCAAAACAAGAGCATGGGAGTAATTGCGTCCAATACCGCCTCGCTGTATGAACTTGTTGAATTGGATTTGGGCATTGGCCTCGAGGCTTTTGTAGAAAGTCAATTCATCCTCATCGAACATTACTCTTTCCTCGGTTGTCGACTTGGGAGGAAGATCAAGAATGGGCTTGCCACCAATTTTAGATTGCTTGGTGCGTCGTAAAAGAATTGCACGAAGGACGGCTTGCAGTGCTTGCATACCCCTCGCTTTCATGTGTGGCGATTTGAGCGGGGATGAGATATCTCTTCTGAATCTTTCCCACTCACTGTATGGCCTAATACGGCAGAATCGGATCAAACTGTACATTTCTTCAACGTTGTTTTGCATCGGAGTGCCAGTCAGAGCCCATCGATGATCCGCCGCAATGCGAGAGGCAGCCAAGGAGGACTTTGCATTTCTATTCTTGATGTTCTGCGCTTCGTCAAGAATGACTCGATGAAAATGGGAGCGGTCCCCTAGGACAGGACATTCTTCGGCGGGAGATGGTTTGGCGTCAGGTACCAACTTGACCTTTGCATCCCACTCGATTTTGCGCTTGAGTTCCGAAGCAAGCAGCCCATATGTAGTGATGACTATGTCGTAGGCCTTTAGGGATGCCCAGGTGGTTTTTCGAGCGTCGCCGTGCAGCACAAATACGTTCAGGCGATTCCTCGATCGAACCATCTTTTCGATTTCTCGCTTCCATTGGTGCATCAAAGCCACCGGTGCAATGATCAAAGTAGGTCGGTGCTTGTCACTTGGAGGTGGACGTTCAAGTATCAACGCGATGCTTTGAACCGTCTTTCCCAAACCCATGTCGTCAGCAAGAATGCCACCTCGGTTGCTGCCCTCCTCCATCTTTTTCATCCATGCCAAGCCAGTGATTTGATGAGGCATTAGAGTTGCCTGTAGTCCGTCAGGTTGCTGCGTTAACTGATCTGGGGACAGTTCTTCGTCGGGCCGAACATGCTTCAGGAGGTCTTTCAATTCTTCCATAGTTTTGCCTGTGTCAGCGTATCCACTGCCTGAGTAGCCATACGGATCAACAACAGGCAATCCAGCGAGTGATCCGATCGGCATACCAGGAGCTTGGTTTTGCACAGGCCTACCCAGAGCCAAGTTCGGACTGATATAAAGGCCGGCGCCAGAGACTGGATCCCCCCCAACACTAGCATAGGAGCTTGAGCCAGGGAAGGCTCCAGGAATTCTCATGCCGGGATTTTGTTGACGGGTGAAAGACCCCAGTGCGTATGGTCGTGGTTCGCGTTTGACAGTGTGATCAAGACTCTGTCCCACGCGCTGTACGAAGACACTCTGTGGAATTTCCTCCAACGATGAGCTGGAACTGTATGTTGAGGACGTACGAGTCATGCCGCTGGACTCTGGAGCTTGAGAGTATTGCTCATGTCTGATGCGGCTCCAACGATCTTCGCGATTATTGTCAGACTCCATCTTGACAGGAGTGCTCAAGCTAGAAGCACTTGAGAACTGGAATGAAGGGACAGATCGATGGGAGACGAGGAAGTCGGGATTTGGTTTGATAAATGGACTAAAACGACTTGCGGTGTTTGGCTGTGGTTCCAGGAGCGAGGGAGAAGGGCTCGTAATGTTTGGCTCCGACTTGATGCGCGGGAAAGAAGATGACGGCTGGATTAAATCTTGGTAGTTCCCTGAGTTCATGTTGGTGGCTCGACGATTGATAGTGCCGTCTGTCTTGAAGAAGGCCTGCGTGTACTCTGGAGAATGAGTCGAGGGTGGCTTTCGGTTTGATTGGATGGTCTCATTATTTTGCGCCCATTCCTGAGCCAGTTTCTTTGCAAGCTCTGCATCATTCTTTTCTTGGGACTTTCTCTCTTCAAGTGTTTTCCAGTAATCGCGATCTTTCTGTGCCTCTTCTTTCGAATAGCCTCCGAAAAGAGACTCGATCAGTGGGTCGTCCAGGTCGTCACTGTCGAGGCTGTCGGTAGAGTAGGCAGGAGAATTCGCGGCTGTTACCGCAGAACTCGGGGTGGTCCGATGGGATTTGTACGAAGAAGGTTGTAAGTCGTCACCTAGATCGTAGGCCGGTCTCGGTCGCTTGCGGTCAACCAAATCAAACTTTGGTGGTGGCATGAGGTGATCTGATCTGTGGAGGGAGGATGACGGAGCGTCGCCAGGTGTAGAGTCGGAACGACGGTTTTGGTGCAGACTCGATTCCTCTCTCGAAGAGCATTCACCGTCACTGTCGGCGTAGGTTGAGCCCTGTAACGCACGGAGGCGCTTATTCAACTTCCTCAGGTTGGAACGGATGATTTTGCTGGAGTCCTCGGTGTCGGAGTCGTCGCCTTGGAGTGACTGAAGAAGACCCTTGTTAAGGGCGATGTCATCGCGGATGTCTTCAATCTCGGCAGCGACAGAGTCCATATTGTCATCCATCGTGAGGTGATACGCGGCCGAAGGAATTTTTGATAGGCTGTTAATGGGTTTGGGGTTGCGCAGGCATCCTTATGCAGGGCAACAGTTCGCGGCCAGGCGGCCAGGCGGTGTCAAATCGGCTGTTGCATGCAAGGCAGAGAGAAGAGGGCGATGATCGATAGAGAGAGAGGGATTGGGTGGACGATGGAGAGAATTTGGAAGAAGAGATGGTGGCGAGATTACTAGAGTCCCGGTTTCTGTTGATTCACTTTGCCCGCACTTGGACATGGCGTTGTCATGGGAAGTGGAGGGTTGCAAAATGGGTTTGAAAATAGGTTTTCAGCCGCTGCTGGCAACCAAATTTATGGGCCACTTGGTCTCTACAATCCATAAAGAGTCGCAGAGCCAGATTGGAAGAGTGTGTTTCATTATCCATACTTTTCTCGTTGTTCCCCGTCATACAAGGCCAGTTGCTTGCGGCTCGCTGCTCGCTGCCTTGGAAGCGAATAATTTGACGCGTTTGCTTCCAAGACGCGTTCCACTTCAGTGAGGGTCACGTGGACCTAGAAGATTCTCCTCCGCCTCCATCCCTAATCCCTGCCATATTCGCCTCAAGATTCAACTTGCCTTGCGTGCATTGCGTGCATTGCGTGCCTTGTCACGGCCGCCAAATGGAAGGCATCGGGCGTGCTGCGCCGCCCCAATGGTAGATCTCTCGACCAGAGTGAGGCTTATAGTCTATTGAACGGAGACCGAGGCAATGCGAAAAGCGAGGCGCAGTTCGCTGCTTGCAGGAATTACTTACTGGGTACAGGAGTTGTTGTTCTCCAGGTCTCAAAGAGGGGCTGGGGGCTTGGAGGCCGAGGCGGCTCTCAGGCGACTCTTAGGCTCCCAATCCGTCGCTAGGGCACAGGCCCTTCTACTCTAGCAGTGCCTAAACCCCTTCCCCGCCATTAGATGCTCGCCCGGAATTCTGGGTCAAATGCCTGATTCTCTCCGAGCTCCGTGTTTTGAAGCAATCCCTCCGCCATCTCTGCAGCCGCCCGCCCGTCACTCATGGCTGATCAAAGCCCCTCCATGAAGCGCGTCTCTAGAGCATGTACTTTTTGTCGTGCCCGCAAAAGCCGATGTGATCTGTAAGGCCCTCTTTCTCCCTGTTCATCACCAATGGTTGCTGGCTTGCTGTTCGCTGCCTCTCTGCGCGAGTGTCGCGCTGAGCAAGAGTGGGACCCATGTTGCTATGTCCCCCATTCGCCTGCGACACCAACGATCCGGCTACTGTGCCTCGCGCAATAGCCGCCCGTCGGCAACTTCACACTTGTTTCTGCACAGAGTCGAGTCCTTTCGTTGACGGTGCCTCAGTGAAGCTTCCGGCGGCCAGCCCCCGTGCGGGCGATGCAAGAAGGAAGCCCGCGATTGCATCCTAGGCACGTCCAATCGAGGCGGAAGTCGAGTCAGAAAGAAGAATCTCTCTGCCACTGGCTTGTCAGCCCTGTCCAACCCTCCACCACTGGCAACCGGACATGAAGGTGGTGCAAGATCCCAGCCACTACCTCCGCCGCTCCTTCAGCCTTCGCCTCACCAAGAGATCTCCCAGCCTTCGGCCAGCGCACCTCCTGCGAACCACACCCCGGCTGTCAACATTGTGGAAGATGACGACTCAGCCTCCACTGCGGACAGTACCATCGGAAATACCATCCCCCGGAATCCCTCAGATGCGTGGCAGCTATTGAAAGATGTTGCAACTCGAGAGGCCGACCATTTGCAGGCAGGAGGAGACATAGACACCCGTGGTGACCTATTGAACCGAGACGTCGCGAATGGCCAGCGGCCTGGGCCCAGAGGCTCGATCAATGGCATTCACGCCGGCATCTCGACGTACCGTCTGGTAAGAGAAGGCTACCTGACGTCGGAAATCGTCCACATGTTGGTCAGACGATATGCTGAGCATTACCATCCATACCTCCCTCTGGTCCCTCGGAAGTACTTTGACCCAGCCCAACTGGATCCATTTGCCGCCAACGACAAGCATCTTCTTACGGCAGTTCTCACCATTGCATCCAAAGACCTGGTCGAGCAGCCCACTATTCATATCTGTTGTTCTCGGTACATGCATGACCTGATTTCGGGCATCGCAGCAGGACATGATTGCGATGTGGAAGCTGTGGAGGCCCTACTCCTACTGGCTGAGTGGGAACCCCAAGGCCTGCGCAACCGCATTGAGGCGGTCGGCAGAGGCGAAGAGGATCGATCGGCGTGGATGCACGTTGGGATTGCTCTTCGCACCGGCTACTTTCTAGCGCTCGATAGAACAGCCTTTCGAGAATCCACCGAGGAAGCAAGTATGGTCGGACGGAAACGCCTGGCTTGGGCCAATTGCTATGTTTCCGATCGCCTGATCTCGATGCGGATTGGAAAGGCATTCTGGTCGAGGGGCCCAGGACCGATGACTGGCCTGTCGTCCCAAGACTTCCCCTCGCTGCAGCCCTGCAACCCCGGCGACGAGGATTATGCCAAAATCATGCAAGCTACTCTGGACTTAACACAGCTGTACTCCAATGTCCACGACGTCTTGTACTCGGGGATGCGGACAAGCGGTCAGATGATGCTGATGGGCGATTATGTTAAATACGTCGACGATTTCCGAACTGCCATTGCGCGCTGGAACACCACTTGGGGCAATTTGGCATGCTCGCCTCACATCAAAGTGACGTTGCAGATGTCTTACGAATACCTCTGCCTCTACACGAATGCGTTCGTCTTCCAGGCTGCCATATCCCAGGCCATTGCCAACCGACCCAAAACCGACCCCCACTCCCTGAGAGAACATGTGCGAAGTGTCTTCAGCAATATCGGCGCCATGCCGGATGCCCGTTTCATCTGGGCTAGCGTGGGTGCTGCCAAAGCGTATTTGACGCTTCTCAGCTCTCAGATCGACCCGGGCAGATATCTGCGGTACTTGCCGTTGCGATACTACTTGTACAGTATCTACTCGGCAGTTTTCCTGTACAAAGCCCGGAGCTTTGGTGTCATGACCGACATGGAAGCACGGCAGGTGCGACAGCTTGTGTTCCAAGCTATGGATGTGCTCAAGAGGGCTTCTGTGTCTGCACAAGATCCGGGTTCCCGGTATGCTCGGCTTCTGGAACTCCTTTGGTTGAAGCCCCCCAAAGGGAACACTCAAGTGCATCATCAGATGCAGTCTCCTGCGGTGTCTGACACGCAATTGTCCTCTGGGGGCAGCATCCGGATGGACGCCCAGGGATACATGCAATATAGCCCGGAGAACGACTTCTCGTGGCTGGACCTGGAAGCCGTGGGAGACTATGTCTCCGGGGAGCAAATGTCTGTCACCGGCGCACATGTTCTGGCGCCCGTGGATGGATATCAGGCGTCACCCACGTTTCTACCACACACCCAGGGAATGCAGTGGCAGCAACCCAGCAATCCAACAAACTGGCCCATCGACTGGAACGGCAACCTGTTTTTCTGATGGAGAGAAGATTATTGGAGAATGAACTCCCTGCCAAAGCCATACCTGCGCAGTTCTAGCCGTCGGGCTCTGAATCTTGGGCCGCCTTCAATTACCGCCAATAGCCGACGGGTCGCGGGATGGAGCGACTTCCCCTCACCATGCGAGCACATCGGCGCAGTCACCGGTACCGATGGCTGTCACCCTGTCGATGCATGAGCCTCTAATGTCAAGGCACGCCTCCGGCCCAAGACCACTACTTGTCTTTGGTTCAAGTTGCAGTCCCGTCAGGCTCAGACACCAGCTTTGCAACCCGCATCGAGTATGTCCGTCAACAATGAATTAAGAGGCAGACTCGCCTTGATTACTGGCGCGTCTGGGGGGTAAGCAATATCCGTTCCGCATTCAAGCCATGGCAGACTGACGCGTGTAGGATTGGTGCTGGCTGCGCGCGTGATTTGTACCTACAGGGCTGCCATCTCGCCCTGACGTATTCCAAAAGCAAAGGAAACGTCGATACCCTCATCGCCGAGCTTCAAGCCTCCCCCTCTGACCAGAAGATCTCATCGCACCAGGTGGATATGGGATCGACTGAGGACATTGAGAGCCTATACAAAGATATTGAGTCGCAGCATGGCCACGGCCCAGACATTCTGGTTGCGAATGCCGGGTATGGGAAGCGAATACCTCAGATCGTGGACATCTCGCTGGAAGAGTGGGACTATACCATTTTGATCAACTTACGCGCCCCCTTCTTCCTGGCCAAGCTAGCGGTGCCTCACATGGCGCAGCAGAAATGGGGACGGATCATCATGATGTCGAGCATTGCAGGCTACGGGGGCGGGATCAACGGGTGCCACTATGCGGCATCCAAGGCTGGGCTGATGGGAATGGTCAAGAACCTGGCGCAAAAGCTGGGCCCGGACGGAATCACGGTCAACGATGTTGCCCCAGCCATGATCGGCGAGACGGGCATGATCCCCAATGCCAAATTCCTCGAGGGAACCCCCGGCGACGTCAAGAACATACCTGTTGGCAGACTGGGAACCCCCTTAGAGGTGGCGAACGTCGTGACGATGTTGTGCAAAACGGGTTATCTGACGGGCCAGAGCATTGTTCTGGCAGGAGGATTGAAGTAGAGACCAGATGTATTTGACGGCGGTGATACTCTACTGCCATGCATCACACATCTATCCGTCTGCCTGCGATAATTGCCCCGGGGTCAAAATTGTGCCGCGCGTTGTGTGGCCCACGCACGTGCCCACAGTGACCATCCGTGCCACTGGCATCCCCCACCTTCCTCGGCACAATTCAGCCACACCACTTGGCCGCACTT
The DNA here is from genome assembly GCA_001599795.1 of Exophiala calicioides. Taxonomy (NCBI): domain Eukaryota; kingdom Fungi; phylum Ascomycota; class Eurotiomycetes; order Chaetothyriales; family Herpotrichiellaceae; genus Exophiala; species Exophiala calicioides. Next base: position 4,062,187 of record BCHZ01000005.1, on the reverse strand, counting down.
GCCATACACCGCCACACACCGCCACACACCGCCACAGTCTGTATATTTCTTCCACGTCGAGCCGCAGTTGGCTTCCTCCAACATTCCATCCCCGCCATCTGCCTCCTCCGGCAGCTCCTACTTCTCCTATCCTCTCAAATGGATATATCCTCCAGTCCTACCTCGGAGCGGTTTATGGAGCTCACCGTGTCTCCTTCCCATCGATCGCTCCCTAACAGCATCCACCAGCCGATGCCCAATCCGCACCTCCTCCACGGCGAGGCGAAGACATCGGCGGTCCAAGGCGAAGACACCATTTCCCGCCACCGCATTGCGTCCACCTTCGACACCGAGAGCCAGTCCCCGACCCATTTCTCTTCCACCGACCCCTTAGAACTCTCGCGTCGATTGAAATCCCGCTCCGAGCTCGACCGCATCACAGCCAATACAGCGCGGAAACGCAATGCCATCTGCAACCCGCTGACCATAGCGGGCCAGTCACCGCAACAGAAGATCACCGAATTCTACGAGTCGCAGAACGAGCAGATCCAGCGGCTGCTGAAGCCCGTCGACGAGCATGTGCGAGAAGCGAGAGACATCCACGCATCCAACCAGCTGCGCTACCAGATTGCCGTGTACGGCAGCTTCGGGGCCAACATCATCCTGGCCGCCCTACAAGTCTACGGCGCCATCTCGTCCGGCTCGCTCTCCCTCTTCACCACCATGGCTGACGCCGTCTTTGACCCTCTCTCCAACATCACCCTGATTTTGTCCAACAAGGCCGTGCGGAAAGTTGACGCGCGCAAGTTTCCGGCCGGCAAAGCTCGGATCGAAACGGCGGGTAACATAGTCTTTTGCTTCCTGATGACGGCGGTGAGTTTCATCCTCATCGCCTTCTCGGTGCAGGAGCTGGTGCGCGGCCACGAGAGCGATACCAAGTCGTTCCACTTGCCATCCGTCATCGCGGTCGCCACCGCCTTCTGCACCAAACTAGCTCTGTTCCTGTACTGCTGGACGCTGCGGAACCAGTATTCTCAGGTGCGGATTTTGTGGGAAGACCACCGCAACGACTTATTTATCAACGGCTTCGGTGTGCTGACCTCGGTCGGCGGCTCCAAACTTCGATGGTGGATCGATCCCGCAGGTGCCATCGTGCTGTCCGTGCTCATCTCCTGTCTGTGGCTATCCACATCCTATTCGGAGTTCCAGCTCCTGATCGGAATCACTGCCGACACGGAGACTCAGCAGCTCATCACCTACGTCTCCATGACACACAGCGAACACATCAAGCAGATCGACACCGTCCGCGCCTGGCACTCCGGGCCCCGTCTCGTCGTCGAGGTTGACGTCGTCATGGACCAGGAGGAGAGCCTGAGGGTCAGCCACGACGTCGCCGAAGAGTTGCAGATGAAGCTCGAGAGCCTTCCTGACGTTGAGCGGGCCTATGTTCATGTCGACTACGAGACCACGCATAAACCTGAACATTTTTTGAAAAAGGAGTTATAAAGCGCCACCAATGGAAGATCCTGCAGATTGACGGAATTTTAGGCTCCCAAACGCGGTGAATTCTTAGAGCTGGCTAGATGTTGCCAGAGGTGGAACCGCGACACCTGGGAGAGTCCCCCGGTATGGGGCTTGCAATGATCTTCGTATCGGAATGTCGATTTAACCAAATGATGACCATGACCGGGACATGACCTATCAATATTATTCATATCGAGGCCCAGAAATCCCCCAGTAACAAATAATTCTATATCCAATACAATTGTATACAATTCCCCTCCTCCTCTCCTGGCTGGATGGCCCTTGGATGATTGACGTCGTGGGAACGAAAAGAAGTCTATCGGACAGCAAAATCTTTTGACTGGAGCTTTATTTCAATTTTCGAGCATTATCTACCGTCTGAACAAGCGTCTGCCTCCAGACTCGGCAGTTCAACTCCGTTCACCGTCGCGTGTTCGAGGAATATTGCATGTGCTGTGGATCAATTTATACACACACAGTCTTGCTCTTGATTCTGTGCAAGTAGACAGATGCTCGCGGCCAAGATGACCAGCGTGCATATCGACTTGGGGGCCGCCGCATCATTCTCCTCCTCCTTCTTTGTCGTGCATGAAATATCCATCTACACACGTTCCAAAACCCTTTGACGTCGACATGTTCGACCATTCCTGTTGCCTCCCTCGGTCCTGGTGCCATGCCTACTCCGCTTCCCTTGTGCCTATGGTAGTCCGTGTCGTAGAAATCGTGCTCATCTCAACGCCTCCTCCGGTCCCAGCAGCATGCAAAGTGGCTGCCCCAGCTTAAAAAATGAATAAAACAAATGGAGAATGCTCACAAAGTGACGCCGGACCCAACCGTTGCAAATCCTCGGGTTGGATCTGACTCGCACAAACATTCCGCCGCCCATACCATGTCATCGACGTCGTGCCAGCTCCGCCTGGCAATGGAAAAAAAAAAAAAGGAGAGACAAGCCGAGTTGGCTTGAATCGAGTGTGGAATTCAATATACAAAAAAAGATGTTAGAAATGCGGCGTCGTTGTGGAACCACCCACTACTCAGTGTTCTTGTCCCATTCCAACTGCCGCACAGGTCAATTGAGGTTATCAGCCGAGTACGGCTCATTCGCAAGCTATTTTCATCTTTGGCCCTGGAACCCCATCCCTTGCTGCTGTTGCTGGTGGGCCATCATCTGAACCTGCGCCTGTGCATTCTGCAACTGCATCTGTTGCATCTGCTGAGCTTGCTGTTGCTGCAGAACCGCCATGTTGGGATTGACGTTAACATTCATGTTCATCATCCCGTTCATGTTCGGCATTCCACTGCCTTGCTGCTGCGCTTGTGCCTGCGCCTGCGCTGCCTGCTGCCGCAAATGCGCCTGCTGTTGCAAGTGCAGTTGGGTCATTTCTTGCTGGCGCTTGCGGACCTGAGTCATCGCAGCCTGCTTGGCTTGCGTCTGCACTTGTTGCAGCTCGTTGGCGTTCAGCATGGATGTATTGCCGCCGTACCTGGCGGCAGCTTGGCCGATGAAGCGATGGGTGTACGCGTTGAGGGTCGTCTGGTAAATTTGCTGTAGTTGCGGGTTCAGTTGGCTCCGTTGCTGTTGCTGCTGAGGGACTCCGCCCCCCATCATTTGACCTTGGGCCTGAGCTTGAGCTTGAGCTTGAGCGTTATTTTGAGCCTGTGCCTGTTGAGCTTGCGCCAGCAAGCGTTGCTGTTGCTGTTGTTGAGCGTGGGCCAATTGAGCGGCGTGCTGCTGCGGTGTCATCAAATTGGGAGCCGGGGAGCTGTGATTTGGCCCTGGCTGCTGCAGGTTTGCCATTTGGACTTTCATTTGCTCGGCGACAGATTGGTTGTACGCCTTCTGGCTTTGGCTGGGATTTGGGGACATGTGTTGACTCTGCGGTGTTCCTTGCATAGCCGCTTGTTGCTGAGCCTGTTGCTGTACTTGTTGACGCTGCATGGCTGCTTGTCTATCTGCCTGGGCGTGATGCTGAGCTTGCATATGCGCAATTTGAGCCTGGGCCATTTGCGGGGTGCCATTAATCATCTGGTTCTGCATGGCTGCTTGCTGTTGTAACGTGTGTCGGCGCTGCATCTCTGCAAGTTGCTGAGGGTTCATGGCTCGAGGACCTCCGTTCGGCATGTGTCCCTGCATTGCAGCTGGCATCATCTGGGGGGTAGGCGCCACCATGCTTCCGTGAGGACTCGCTTGAGTCATATGCTGCGCGGGGGTTCCTTGTCGCATGATGGGAGTTGCGTTCCTAGCAGCAGGCGTGCCATGAGACAGCTGTGGGGTACCATTACGACTCATTTCTTGCCCGCTAGGGACTCTAGTCATGGGGGCACTTGGGTGTCCATGTTGGACAGCCGAGCCAGGTCTGGGAGGGGATCCATGTCCCTGTTGAGAGCTCGACATGGTCATATGATGCATGCCTTGAGGCGCACTCGTCACGACGGGAGAGGAGGCAGCAAGTGGAGTTCCTTGGCGAATGACAGGAGAACCACGTTGCTGTGCGGCCATCATTTGGTTCTGCATGTTTGGAGGGATGCCGTTCACTTGTTGCTGAGAAGGAGGCCTTTGACCGGCTTGGGCTTGTGCTTGGGCCTGGGCCTGGGCCTGGGCCTGAGCCTGGGCCTGCGCTTGTGCCGATGCTTGCTGTTGCTGTTGCTGTTGCTGGGCTGCCAGCAACTCTTGTTGCTGTCGAGCACGTATAACTCTTGCTTCGTTTGCCCGTTGCAATATGCGCTTCTTCTCCTCCTCCTGCATGCGTTCCTGTTGCCCTCTTCTGGTCTCGTCTTCCAGAAGCTGTCGGTCTTTTTCCCGCTGTTTCCGCTCGGCAATGTCTCGCTTGATATTGTCAAGGGCATTGAATTTCTCAAACCGAGGCTGGAAGGAAGTCGCAGCTTGGCCTTCCGCGGCACCTGCATTTGCTGCACTGTTGCCACCGGAGGTACGCTCGTCCATGATGAGCATAAAGCGTTCTTGGTCTTTGGCTTGGGCGTCATCTGCAGCAAGCTCGGCGATTGTCCGTTTACGGCTCTTTGGCGAGGGCGGCGGTTCGTCATGAAGCGGATCTCTGAGCATATTTATCAGAGCCTCTGCTTCTTCCAGGCTCTCGACCGGGTCCAGATACAAGGGAGGGGCTGTAGAGTTCACCACTCGGCCTTCGTATTCAAGCATATCCTTTGGGTCGATCCTCAACTTTTGCTTTTTGGGTGGCGGACCATCCTTTGCGGCTGCTGTTGGGGTGATGCCGGAAATTGGGGTTTGGGGAACCCCGGATCCAGGCGCCCTGCTGTTGACATTTGCCTGCGACTGTTTCCGGTTTAGGGATTTTGGATCTGGTGCCATGGCATCGATGACCAGATCCATGTGCCGAGACAAGATTGTAGGGCGGAGTCCGACATGGTAGATCTTCGGAGGGGGCTTGGTGGTCTTGGGCAGCATGTCGATTGTGTCGTCCGAATGCAGTCCCTCTCTCGTATCGCTAGACACAGAATCCCGGTGTTCCTGTTTCGTCGGGGGAGATCTTGCAACAGACTGCTCTTTGGTGGGGTAAGGCACGTAGGGAGATGGCGTGATGTATTGATTGTAGTTGTGTATGGAGAAAGGTTTCTCGTCGTCGGGAGCGGCCCCAGAGGCTGCAGCATCCTTTGCGACCGACTTGTGGTCCACCACCCGAATAATGAGCCAGCCATCATAGTATTTGATATCTGATCTTCGAAACTCTTCCACCATGTCATGCGGAATGGTTCCCTTAGCTAGGTGCTCGATGAAGACGCGCATTTCCGACTGATACGGGAAACTGCCTTCTTGTTGATCGAACCGGAAATTGGTCTCGTGGAGGTGGACGGTCAAAGATGGCGGGCAGCCCTTGAATTTCCGTAGAATGTGGCCTTCTTTGGGAACTGTGAAGAAGCCGGCTCGTCAGCGTCACCCTGCAGCACAGGCCTGCAACAGAGAACATACCATATGGCTCCGGATACTTCTTAGGCACCCTTTTATCCAAAGATGCACCATCCGTCGCATTGTTCCTGGTGGTTAGCCGTTGTAACCGTCTATTTGGCCGGGCTACGCCATTTGTTGTCGGGCCGTTGCTCGTGGCAGACGTGGGAGTTGGATTCTGGCCCGGAAGGGTTTTTCGGGAGCTTGAAGGTGACGATGAAGGTGCATGCGGCTTGACACCATTCATGTTGGTCTGTACGAGAGGCGCAGACGGCTTCTTCATCTTGGTGGCGGTCGCAGTGGGTTTGGCCATGACCGCTGCCATGGTGGCGGATTTTCCCAACAAATCAGGCTTTCCTGCTCCCCCAAATGTCTCTCACTCTAATCCGAAGCTGACGAAACCTCCTCAAAGGGTCCTGGGTGGGTTTGCGACGTTCCTGGCCAAACGCGCATCGTGAGGGGCAGACCAGGTCGGGAGAGGGGTGGTGGGTTGATGGGTGGTGAATCGACTCGATTTCCGGATATCGGTGATTCGCAGGAGCGAGCAGAGCCGCAGAAGAATAGAATATCGGCCGATGATGATTGTAAAACTCGAGGTGAAGATATGGGTGATGGCCAGGCGCAGGACAGACGCGGTCTGAATAAAGGTCATCGTATGTCTTGGCGCTCTGGATATGGAGAATCTCACGTGCCCTGGCCTTGCGCCTTTCCCTGGCAGTGGTTCGACTGGGCAAGGAGCAGCTTTCATCTCTTCGATTCTAAAAGTGACACCCTCGCGTGGTTGGCGACGCTGCTCCTACACCCCTGCAGCTCGGAGGATGCGCAGAACTTTCTTCCAACCCATTTTGGAATATTCAGGAGAAGTCTCCCCCTTTCTCTGGCCTCGCTACCTTATGCTTCGGCCACCTGGTTGGTTCCCTCGAATTAAGATCTCCTGGTCCGCCATATCGGTGAGGGAGAGTAGCCACGCACACATAGCTGTCTATTTGCAAGATTGATTCCTAAGCAGTAGCGGGATCCTTATGCGAATGAGCAGAGAGAAGCTTTCAATTAAGACCCGAGACCACGGTAAGGAGGGACTCGAAGAGCCTGCAGGGTTGATTTGGACCCGAGGGCACGAATCGAGTCATGGGCTTTCTGCATATCAAAGATTCAGAGTGGACTACGATTGGGATTTGAGCTGATCTACGATTGTCTGGAGCAAGCTCGGGTCGGTCGGACAAGGCTGTCGGACAGGCGATCAAACCGTGAAACAGTGAGACCGCCATCTACACATACGGTGGGAGATCTTGATGGTTGTCGTCGTTAGCCTCTTGAACATTCCTTGAAAGAGATGACAAGACACAAAGCTAAAGAACAAGGAATGGCACTGGAACCATGGCCACAAGAGCTTCAATACTATTACTCTTCTCCCTCGTCGTGTGTATTCCACTTCCCTTTGACCCGGGTCCTCGCGTTCTCTCACTTGTCCTAGTATTTTGCAAGCCGAACCGAGTAGCCTGGTAATGGCAAGTCCTGCCTCCAGCTCCTATATCCCGCAGTCGTTTATCGCTTGCTAATATACAAAGGCGGTTCTCTTATCCCGAAAATAATAACAAAACCAAACTCACAATCCCCTTCTCCATCGAGCTGGCATGCCATGTCCGTGTCTCATGTCATGTCGTCTCTCTTTCTCTGCTCGTGTGTGCAATTCTTCTGTCTCTTTTTCTCAGGATGTTCCAAGATTCTGGAAGTTTCCCATCCAGTCGTCCAATGGAATCCAAGGTGCTGCTTTTGGTCGAAAATATGAATATGGTACATTTCCTCCGTCCCTTTTCTCGTCTGCGCTGTGTGGACTTGACATTGATTGGCATGTCACGCATACTAAGTTCATGTCGTGCCATGACATGCCTGACTCGAGGCAACCAGCCCACATCACCGCAGAGTATTAACCTGCCCATCCCAAAACCCCGGCGGCAGTTTGGGGATATTGATTTTTGGAAACCCTAACGCGATGCCACTCCCACTCCCACTTGCACCCCTCTTCAAGGTGTGCTGCGGACTCGGCGTTGCTGGTGGCGTGGTCGAGGTCTGCGAAGGTTGGAGGCTCGTACTCGCGGGCTTTTGCGACATGTTATCGAAAGTCGTCAGGCTTTCGTCGAGACCTTGCTGGAGCTGTACGCGGACTGCCTTTTCCGAGTCGGATTCAGTTTCTGCGATGGTGACATCGGCTTCTGCATCAGCGTCCACTGCAAGTTGCGGAGGCGTGGTCATTAATGCCGGAGGGGGAGGAGTGGTGGCAGTACTATAGTCCTTCGCCTCGCCACCATCGCCGTCATCCTCCACCACATCGATGCCCATTCTTTGATCGTCGACAGGCGTCTGTTTAGGCGTGGGGAGGAAGGCCGGAACAACGCCACCGGCCATTCTGGCCCAGAAGAGGCGCTCCCTCAACCGGATAAGCTCCTCCCACGCCTCCTCCTCGTCCTTCTTGTCGCCCACTTTCACCACCCCCTCGCGGACCATGCGCACATAGGCGACCAGATCCCCCACCCCGCGGACCTTCTCCAGACAAAGTATGCATACGGACCATTTCGTGGCACCCTCGCCCTCGCGGACGCGCATGGCGTGTGTCCGCGGATTCTCGCCCTGCTTGCGGTTCTCACCGCAGAGAGCGCAGGGCGTATATTTCCCGTACAACTTGATGGAGGCTTCGGGAATGGGCTCAACGATGAGCGTGGAGTCGCCCAGTGCGGATATTACGCTGCGTCGGTTTAGCCACGAGAGCGCCGGGGAGAGGTCGAGGCGGAGGGTCGGTTCAATGTCCTCGGTGAGGATGCGCTTGTAGAAGCGGGTGTCTTTGAGAGGGACAGGGCCCTTGGTGTCTGGGTTCGGACTAAACGACCCCGGGATGGTTGGGGAATTGGCCAGTTTGGATGTTGCGAGTTGGGAGACTTGTGATAGGTTCGGATTCGAGTTGTTGCCCAGTGACCCCAGTCCCATGACGTTCAGACCGCCGTAGGAACCCGATCCGGCGCGTGATGGGGTGTGGGAAGGGTTATGGGAGCGGTAGTGTGAGGTCTGTACAAGGTTCCTGAAGTCTTCATATGCAGGAATGTCGACTCGACAGAGCGGCTTGACGAGATGAGTCAGCGTGGTGGAAGGACTGGGGACAAGTTCTCCGTCTTCGAGAGTAACCGGGGATAGGTTCATTGCCTCGAGGAGTCGGGCGAGATTGCCGTCTTCTCTTGCGGCGCCTGGACTGGAGGGGGCAAGTGATACCCGCGGAGAATCCAGGTCCTTTCGATAATCGGGACTCGATGCGAATTGCTGCATGAGTGTTTTCAGCTCGGTCAATTGTTCAGTCTGAGAGGCGATGACGGCTTCTCCGTCCTTGATCTGATCTCGAAGCTGCTGGTTCTTCTTGTCGGTTGCATCGCGTTCTCGGTTGGCCGACGCCACCATTTTATTTGCTTCGTCGAACAACGAGGCAGTCAGATTCTCCAGTTCGGATTCAATGCCTCGCTTTTCTTGCTGGACCAGTGCCTTTTGTCTCTTCTCTTCGGCCAACTCGGCGGAGAGCTTGGTATTTCGGTCATCGACGCTTTCTTTTGTCACCAAAATCCCACATGCCAGTTTCGCTTCATAGGCGCTCCTTTCTGCTTCGAGGCTTGCGACTCTCGCCTTGGACGCCTCCAACTCTTGCCTTGTCTGCGCGAGGGTGTCATCGAGAGTGGTCTGATGGTTGATGGCACTGATCAGTTTGTCGCTCAGAGCTGCGACCTCGCTGTTCAGGTCGGGGTGTCTCGACGATTCGGAGTCGGACCTGGAGAGGTCGGACGTGCTGGCGTTCCGCGGGTCTGCGATGGTTCGAAAGGATGCCTCCGGAGAGGCGCCCTGGCGCTGGGGAGGCTCCGGAGAAGAGGGCCCATCTACGCTGGACATGGTGCGCAGATTCGAGGTGGACTTTGCCTTGGAAAGATGATCGCGAGGGGATTCGGCGAAAGGCGGTCCAAGGGAGATGGAGCGCGAATGTGAGAGTGGTGAAGCTCCTAAGAAAGCGCCATGATATATCCAACCATTCATCTGGGATCTACAGCGTCAAGGTGACGTCCAGAGGGAGATGGGGCTTTGGGCTGTCAAGATTGGGGTGACAGCGACGAGTTTCACACAGCTGTCGTGTAATGCATGCTGGTGACGGCCGAAGTCCGCTGGAGAACTGCTCAGGGAGCGCGCAATCTGGCAGGAAACGAGCAACGCGGTGGAGTGCGGTGGTGGGCCGAAGATCAAGGCCAAGCGGTTCCCAAGAGTGACCTGGGCGGTTGAGGGATAGAACTTAGAAGAGATGAGAGAGGAGAGATGATGTCCTGGAGTGCCTCGTGGCGTGGAGAGTCGGCACTGGGGAGGACCGGCTTGGGTACCGAAGACTCAGAGCTTAATGGAATACTGGACAGTGGACTGGAAAGTAGGCCTAGCAGACAGTAGGCCGAGGGCCTAGTGGACAGTAGGCCTACTAGGTACCCAGTAAGTAAGTATTAATGGACAGCCGTCAGCCGGCTGCCGAAGGACTCCACGACGCCCGCGGCGCCGTCCACTGACATGTCTGACGAAAGACCGGTCAAAGCCACGTCACGGCCCTCAGTTGAAGCGAAATGCACCCCAATTATTATTATCGAGGTGGTACGGGGGAACGGGCTACCCAGTAGTACAGGCACTCGGGGTCCCCTTAGGTGGTGGGCGGCCCCGAAGCCCCAAGCATTCTCATGGCTGCCAGTGCCAGACTGCCAGTGGTTTGTCAAGCCAGGCCCGCGACCGTGCGCCCCTTCCGAGTCTTTCGTGCCGCTGCAGCTGGATCCATCCTCGCCATCCATTCGTTGCGACTGATTGCCCCGCGTACGGGACTGCATTTCAAACACTGCAAACCCATCCCGCTCACTTTGAGCGTCCCTCATTCCACGAACGCAACATACAGACCCAGAATGGCAGACGACGATTTAGCACAGGTCAGTCACTCATGCGTGTTCCGGGTCCGGTCATTGACAGCCACAGATCCGCGCAGCGCGGCTCGCACAATTGAAGCAGCAAGGGGGGGCTGGCGCAGGAGGGTCAGGCAACGCTGGTGGAGACGAGGAAGAACAAAGACGGCACGTGTTACAACCGGCCACCGCGAGCGTGAACCACAGCTAACAGCGACTGCAGGAATCAGGAGTCGGAAGCACGCTCGTCCATGCTCAGCCAGATCCTCGAACCTGAAGCCGCCGACCGACTGGGCCGAATCCGGATGGTCAAAGAGTCTCGCGCAACCGACGTCGAGAACCGTCTCATCATGCTGGCAAGATCGGGTCAACTGCGGCAGAAGGTCACGGAGGCCCAACTCAAGGACATGCTTGCGAGTCTTTCTGAGCACGAGAAACAGTCGGGCCAGACGGTGGAGAGTGTCAAGGTCGTGCGGAGAGGCGGATGGGACGACGATGATCTTGATGACTTGTTGAACGAGTCTTGATTGCCTGGCCTGCCCACAACCCAAAAAGAAATCTTGGAGATTGCATATGATACCCACGACGCCAGTGTTTTTACGGCCAGCATTACGAGTGTGGTCCAGCTCCAGCTCCAGCAGTCGTGCTGCTGCTCTTCGCGAGCGCTGCCTTTGCAGCTCTTCTTTCGTCTCTCAGCTTTCTCCGGATCGCCCTCAGATCTGGAGGCTGCTCAATACCCAGTCGCTTTCGCAATTCAGCAACATCTGTCTCAAGTTCCTCCTCCCAATACACATTGATGAGGTCTTTACTCCGCCAACCGTTGGAGAAGGCCCAAGGGAGGAATATCTCGAACATCCGCTGCCGCTCCGACGGCTTCAATCTGATGATGGCGGCAAGACTCAGCCCTGTCATCGGCAATCCGGTGTTGGCGAATTCAAACGCCTTCAACCCAATCTCTCCTTCGACCCAAACCGGTAGTCCAGTCACGGCGTGGAAGAAGTCATGACATTCCCGGTATCTCTGCATCACGTACGCCTCCTCTTCGTCATCAATGTATCTGACCGCGTCTCGTGTGTCCGGCGTAACCCCCTCGCGGTCCAACCATGCTGCATACGTTCTCCCCACGCTGTTCTCCGGTAGCTGTCGTAGTCTCTCCAGCGACATTGTCTTCGACGTAATCCTAGGCCGGTCTCGCAGAATCCGTCTGCCCGTGGGGTCGGAAAGCATCCGTCTCCGCAGCCAGCTGATAAAGAATGGCTGTGCTGTCGCTTCGCCACATGCAGCTATCATGTCGTGTCGGTAAGGGTCGACAAGCGATGTAATGGCGCTCCCGACCGCCAGGCCGAGTCGCTCGACGCTGGTGAGTGGTACATGGCCCGGGTAGTTTGGTGGAGGGCGGTTGAGGATCGAGAATGGTCGTCGAGAGGGGGTCAGGTGGGAGCGTGCTTGGTGGCGGTTTCGAGAACGAGCGCAGCCGGTGCAGATGGGCACTGAGGTTCTGAGAATCGAGGATAGCAAAGCGACTTCTTGCGGTTTGCCCGCTAGAGACAACTTCATGTTAGCACAGCCTTGTTGGACACTACGTTTCCTAGGGACAACTGTAGGTCTCCGTGCTGAGTAGTTGAAGCGCGCTGAATTCTTGTTCGTCGACTGGTCGGTGGAGTGGCGTGTCGCCGAATCACCTCAGCAGTCAGGATATCCATGTGGGCAATGGGCACTTTTTGGTGGCTCAACTTTCCGCCAATCGGGAACCATCTGTTCCTGTGATGGAAGAAAGATGGAGGCGTTACGGAATACGGAGTAACTATGATCCGTATTACTCCGTACTGAGTACTTCGGCGTTTGAAGTCACTCGACATATCACACTTGGGCTCTTCTCATACCACCTAACAATCTTTGTTTTCAAGCCGTCCTTATCATGATACTACAGGAGCCATCTGAAGAGTTGCCCCGTGGGTGATCCAGCACCGGAAACCCGTTTGACCGTTCTTACCCCAAACTTTGGTGTTTTAATCCAGGAAGATCGTCCCATGGTAATATTGCAATTGCACCAACCCCGCGTTTTGCCCTGGCCATCGACTTCCACGCCAAGTCCGAGACATCGCTTCACTCCTCCCAGCTTTAACTCACCTTCCTGTACCATATTAAATCTATCCTTATACAAGTTCATTCGTCTAGTAAGAGAGGACCGCTTACCATGTCAGAAGTCAACGAGCAGCGGGAACTCAAGCGTGTCCGCCAAGCTTGTCAAAATTGCCGGTCGGTGTTCCCCTCTGCCCAAGGTCGCTGCCGGCGACGATGACGATGAACCCCATGATACTATATACTCTTCGGCACTACGTGGTGCAATGACACTCGAATAACTGGCTAAAGACTTAATAGCCGCAAGAAGACGAGATGTTCGGGCGAGAAGCCAACGTGCTCCTTTTGTATCAGGCTGAATCAGGAGTGCTGTTATGACGAAGGTCCTTCGTATTATCAACGTTCTCAAAGCACAAGTAATGCCCAGGTATTTCCTCGATTTCGTTGTTTTGCAAGTTCGCCAAACTCACCCCCCAACAGGAAATCAATCTAGCCGCGAGAGTAGCTCTCCTGGAGTCAAAATTGAGCCTGCTCGACAGCCATGGAACTGAGTAGGTTGCTTTTCACAAATCGACAGTTAAGAGATGATTACTCCTAACCTCCACCAGTATATCAATTTCCCTGGGTGGCGAGGGGTCTACGAAACCCAGAAAGAGGAGAACACCTACACCGGATGAACACATCCCTTCCGACAAATCTACTAATAGCCCAGATTCGCAGACTCGAGTATCTGAGATGAACAGGCATGTGCACATTTCTACCTCTCGCAACTTTCGCTTGCTGATTAGCAAAGGAATTTCACGGCGCTCCCCCCCAAACCAGTCCTCCACTCAGTTTTGCAGTCATATTTTCAACACTGTCATAACCAACCTTACACTTTTTTTCGGCCAAATTATTTTTACCTTCAACTGAAATATGGAAATCTTCCTAACTACCTTTTGATGGCCATCCTTGCTATAGCAGTGCGTTTCTCGGACGATGAGTTCTTTGAGGGAAGGCAGCTGGAAGTTATTGAGAGCTTTGCACGTACCGCCTGGAACGAGATCTTCGAGAAGTCTTTTTCCGAGGACTACGTGCTGGGGATTCATGCGGTTCAAGCAACAAATATCTTGGCTGTTGTGGATTTTACTGGTATGGATGTTATCTTTCCATTTGAACGCAGAGTGTAACTGACATGGCTCTCGTTCCAGCCGGCCGTCACAAACTTGGCTGGGTCAAAATCGGTCTTGCGGTGCGCTTTGCACAGAGTCTCCAACTAGGAACAGAGCCCCCTCAGAATTTATCAGCTGATGAGCAAGACGAGCGACGACTTACATTCTGGTCAGTCTACTTGCTTGATAGATTAGTGTCATGTGGCACCTACCGCCCTCCGACCATTTCAGATACCGACTGTACCGTTCTACTACCATCCGATCGGCCTCAGTCCACTGAGTCAAGCTCGTCTTTGATGCTCGACTTACGAACTCTAAGCGATGCATCTAGAGATGGAAAGGAGTATGAAATGGATTATTTCGCTCAAACGATACTCCTGGCTTCAGTCTTAGGCCGAGTTGAGAGGCATTCTTTACAGCACCAAAGCTCCAATGATCCATTTCCTCCATGGGACTCCCGCAGTGATTTTGCAGCGATACACAGCACTCTGCTCAACTTCGAAGCACACTCTGACATAACGAGGGTGTCATTTTCTGCCACAATTGGGCAATGCTTCACGGCAGACGGAATTCTGGACCATCAATCTGCAGGTCACTTTGTGTTCTCGACAATATTATACCATGTGAACCAGTGTCTTCTACACCATCCATTCTTACTCCGAACGAGATTTGAGTCCTGCAAAAGAAGAGTTCCTCCCAGTTTTCTCCGAGAGACTCTGCGCCGAGGCCGAGAGCACGCAAATCAACTGACAGTTGTCCTTCGCACCATCCAGAAGCATGGCCTTACCTTGTCCAGCTTCTATGCCTATGCCGTAATGGTAGCGGGATCAATCCATAAGCTTTTCATGCACCATGACGACGAGTATATTCGAGGGACTGCGCGCCAGATGCTTGAATATTCGGTTAATTTCCTAGAGAAGGGTCAAGGGATTTGGAACCACTACCCAAGAGTTGTATGTTGCTCCTTAAACCTTTCTCTCTCTCTCTCTCCATTCAGCTGGCGTTGATTTTCTTTCCACCATCCCAAACATTTTTTGTATTGCACCTATTTTCGCTCCTGTCGTTGGTGGTCGGTTGTCGGCTGACTAGATGACTCAAGGCTACTGCCCTTCGAACCTTCCAACCCAGCGCAGTTTCAGCGAGAGCACTGGTCAGTCCGGGTCCCCACGAGCAACACGTAGCGGAAGCGAGTCTCGATATGATCTGGAATCTCCTCGACTATGGGTGGTTATCTGATCCTGCAAGACCTTCCACGTTGAGTGAACCCTCACAAGAGTGGCCACAAGAACCCAACTCTAACGCTGAGATGTGGGACCAAACCTCATTGGCGGTAGCACCTGAATCAACAGTACCGAAGAGCGTCACGATACCTTCTGGAGACGGATCCGCCAGAACCTTGGGGGGCTTCGTCAATTCCAGGCCTCCTCTGGCCCCGGATAGCATTCCCTTGGACTTCATGACTTTTCCATACGATACTGAGGATTTATGGCCAGAGATTTCGGACGAAGCTGGCCTGTTTTCTGACGGTATGGCTGCACCGTCGTTGTGGACACCTCGTCCTGTCGACTAAACCATTGAGAAACCATCTTAGCGGTTGGACTGAGTCTTCATCGACCTCGCAGCTGTTGTTTCTATCTTCTTGTCAGGTCGAGGGGCGGGAGGCGCAGGGTTCTATATCCAAGATTAATCATGCAGTCTCAGTGACTACCATCCTTCGCCCTACAGGTAGTCCGCGGCTGCGCGCTTTAAACGACAAGAATGATTTCAGACGCAAATCGGACTCGGTTTGCAACAAATGAATTGGATATGGTCAACTACCCACTGGCCAATATGGCCAGGCGCGACAGCTGGCATGCTCAAGATACACTTTGCATGTGTTTGAGAGGCCAAAAGCCTCCGCCTGCACGTGATTCAGCACGGCCCGTCCTTCGGATGAACCAGGTGCACGGGATCATACTGCCCTCAACTAATTCCGCATTTAATTGTGGCGCAAGTATTCTAGACTGCAGGGGGTGGAAGAGCGCCGCCCTTCTCTCTTGCCTCTTTGAGCATATGCTCTCTCTCTCATTCCTTTTTCAGCACGCATCCCCCCTCCCCACCCACCCCCCGCGGGCCGATATTTCAATCTTTGAGTAGGCAATACAAATGTCAACCGGGTGTTCAAAATCCGAAATGTCAACATTTGCAACCCGGTGAATCGCATTTGGGATAAATCTGTCTCGGGCTATGATAATGTCAAAGATAGAGATATTATCCTC
The DNA here is from genome assembly GCA_001599795.1 of Exophiala calicioides. NCBI lineage: Eukaryota > Fungi > Ascomycota > Eurotiomycetes > Chaetothyriales > Herpotrichiellaceae > Exophiala > Exophiala calicioides. Next base: position 4,046,313 of record BCHZ01000005.1, on the reverse strand, counting down.
CGGATACAAGTCGGTATCAACCATGTTCCTTGCATCGACGATTTTCCTGGGTCGAAATACTTAAAGTGAGTCTCAAGCGGCCAAGTTATCGGTATGAAGAACAACAGGCACCACCAGGGCTGCACAAGTTCTAGGTCGCACTATTATCGGACTGACCACATGGTCATTTGTAGGGCAGATGTCATTCAGACTCAGGGACAGGAATTAGCCAAGGTGTTCCAGGCCCATCGATCCTTGTCAAGGAGTCCTGGGGACAGAGCGGGGAAGCAGATGTAGATCCGGTAGGCATGGGTTGGTCAACTTCAGCCCCAGACACAGCCGGGATCCACTTATCATGGAAAACCCTTGCATTTGCCGGTGCATTATGAGTCGGACATTCACATCCACAAGGAGCTACTGATGTTCAAAAGAGCAAGGATCATGATAAAAGGCTGTGCCAGGAAACTTTCCCAAGACTCCGGGTGCCGGTGTTTCTCACTGCCATCTGTGCATCTGTGCAATGAGCGACAAATCAAGACCTGAATGTCAAGAGGCTCGCGGCGGGAGAAGAGGCACTGAACTTGGGGAAGGCGCCGAACAAAAGGATGAAGTTATGAAGAGAGCCGTCACTCGACCACAAGATGGCGTCTAGTATTGCTGACAGGCGATTCCTCCACCATCATGCCATTGTTACATCAAAAGCAAGACGGACCAGAAAACACGGCCGGTGCTCCTTAAACCAACATTAGTCGTCGGCCTCGGTAATGTGTACGATTTCTGTGGGGACGGTTTCGTTCCGATTGGCTGCGTCTGCTTTCCCGAGACCGATTTCATGGGGGAGGAAATCCATGGAGTGGCGATGAAGTATTTACATATCTCCCGAAGGCTTCACAATTTGGCGACTGTCTCCAATCCATCTGAGAGTTACTCTGACGAAATCGCCTTTTCCGACAAATCCACACAAGATGGGATCTTTTGAAAAGCAAGACAACGTGAATGTCAGCCATCCTTCAGGGCCAGATGGAAGCGACCTACTGACGCAAAGTGAGCTCACAATTGTCAAACTGCGCGACCCCCTTCCTCTATTTCCACGATGTCATTACATTTCTTTGAGACACATGATCCCTCTTGCTGACCGTTGGGTCGTCCGGTGGCAGTTGAAACACAAGGCAAAGGCACCCTGAGCACTGTTGAACTATCGACATTAGGTCTTGCTCAAAAGACGGAACGAGACATCGGTCCCCTGGATATCATCTGTGTGGGCTGGAATATCTGCAACAGCTGGGCCGGAGTGTCAGCCACCTTGGCCTTGACAATTGCTCAAGGGGGCACCGTTACTCTGATTTATGGAATCATCGTCTGCTTTTTCATGGTTGGATGCAGTGGTTTGACCATGGCAGAACTTGCATCCGTGTACCCGACTGCCGGGGGACAGTAAGCAATCTCTGGCTCCATCCAGAGGCATTTCCTGACGTTCTTGATTCTAACAGGTATCATTGGACTTCGATCTTGACTCCAGCCAAGTCCTCTCGCTTTTTGGTCCGTCTGAAGCTGAATTATCCTTCGAACATCATGGGGCGCCTTGCTGACTTCGTCCTAGAGCTATGCTTGCGGGATCACCAACGTCTATGCCTGGGTTGCCACCACCGCCGGTATTGCTATCATTATTCCTCAAGTAATCCTCGCAATGGTCATATTTTATCAACCTGACTACAGCCCTGAGACGTGGCATTACTTCGTCGTCTTCCAAGCTGTCAACATGGTTGTCTGCATTCATAATATCTTCACGTTGAAAAAGACCATGTGGGTCAATGATGTGTCTTGTGAGAAGACCTTGCAGAACCTTGGTAGAGTCGATATGCTGACTCTTCTACTAGTCTTTCTCACCCTGATAGGCTTCTTCGTCATCATCGTGACCTGTCTCACACGCTCCTCTACCAAGCAGGACAGTGCGTTCGTCTTCACAAATTTCGTCAATGACAGCGGCTGGACTGGTGGCATCAGTTTTTTGACGGGCTTGATCTCTCCAAATTATATGTACGCAGGCATTGATGGTGCGATCCACCTTGCCGAGGAATGCAAAAACCCTGCGAAGGTCGTTCCCAGAGCAATTCTTAGCACCCTCTGTATCGGCTTTGCCACGAGTTTCGCATTCGCCATCGCCATGACATACTGTATTGCAGACTTTGACGCCGTTCTCGGTACAAGTACAGGGTATTTCACCCAAATTTCCTCGTTAATGTGCACCTTTCGTTAACAAGACCACAGTGTTCCCATCTATGAGATCTGGTTCCAGGCTACCCGCTCCGAGGCCGCTGCCACAGTTTTCATGGCCATCCTCCTCACTGCGGCGACTGTCGCGCTAATCGCTGTCCAGCAGACGGCTTCACGACTCACATGGTCGTTTGCCCGCGACAACGCCCTTGTCGGGTCCAAATACATCTCCCGAATCCATCCCTCTCTTGCTGTTCCCGTATGGGCACTCATCGCCAACGCCGCTATTGTTTTCGTGATCGGATGCGTTTTCCTCGGCTCCTCAGCTGCATTCAATGCTCTTGTCGGAACAGGTCTTGTTCTCCAGCAGGTGACATACGCGATCCCTGCGGCACTGCTAATGTATCGACGCCGATCCCGGAAATTTCTACCGCACACCAGACCATTCAAGCTTCCTTCTCCCCTAGGTTGGGCCGCCAATGCTGTGACAGTTGCCTTTGCGGTTCTTGTGGTCGTCTTCTATGATCTACCAGTCATTCTCCCGACGACTGGATCGAATATGAGTGAGTTATTACTCCTTTTATTCCTGTTTGGTTCCGGCGTGCTAAGTTTATTCAGACTACACCTCAGCCGTGATTGGCACCATGGCCATCTTTGCTGCTATTAATTGGCTGATATATGCCAAAAAGTCATACCATGGGCCCAGACTGGTAGAGAATTAAGATCAGACTTCCATTAGGCAGTCGGGTCCGGTGAAGATGATACCATGGGAATAGAAACAAAACTTCTTGGTATTGAGCAACTTTGAGTGGAAGGGAAAGGGTTTCGGGTCGTATAGCTCTGTTCTTATAGGTTGGGAGATAGGAAAGCACCCAAAATCAGCTAAACAAAGAGGAAATTTGGATTGAATCCTTGCAAATCCCTAGCTCGATCAGTGGTGAACACAGCGGTGACCCTTCCGCCACTGGAAGGCCCTACCTAGCTCCTTGGTCAGAGGAAGGCTATCCCCAATAATGGCATCGCTGAAGTATATTGAAATTGTAATTCAACTCGATCCTGCTTGGCCAGCTTCCTCTTCCTCCATTATTGGAATCCAGGGAGAGGCATTGTAGTTTGTTCTAAGAACAGTCCTAGATGCTCCTCCTGCGAGAGAACCGTGGCCGTAGCTACTTTCCTCGCCTGAGTGCATGCTCCTATTCTTAGTGGTTTCAGGGAAGTTAGGTTGTCTACTGGACATAGAATACGGCAGATTTACGGCCATTCGTCTCACATTGTCTGAATCAAACGGTTCCAACTAGGACTTCCGACACAGGATCTCTCCATGAGGAATGACGATGAGAGCGTCCTCCTCCTCCCCCCATTTCTTCCAAGCCTCCGAGATTCCCTTAATTTCCTCCTCGGTTGAGAACCCCTCCCTCGTGGCTGTCTGCAGGAAGCCCGGTTGCAAAATCCGACCATGCCAGCTGAGAGAAAACTGCTTGCCGCGCTCTCCTGAATACCTCCACGTGTCCCAGGTGGCCTCTATCGCATCTGGTTTAAAGCCAGCCTGTCGCGCCCACACGTGGAGACACCTACCTGCATCAGGCTCACCTCCGTTGGCTCGGGAAATCTTCTGATACAAATCGGCCCATCTTGCGAGCTCGGCGGGTTGGGGATACCAGGCGAACGACCTGTAGTCGGCCTCACGAGCGGCGACGATGCCGCCAGGCTTGGCAACTCGGCGCATTTCCTTCAAGATCCCCACGGGGTCTTTGACGTGCTGGAGGACTTGGTGGCAGAAGACAACGTCAAAGGTGTTGTCGGGAAATGGCAGAGCATTGGCATCAATCTTTTGGTAGCTGACGATCGCGGACAGGCCTCGGGAGTCGGTGTATTTGGTGGCTTGTTCCAAGACGGTCTCGACGGCGTCACAACCGATGACTTTGCCTTGGGGGACAAGGGCTCCAAGGTCGGTGGTAATTGTTCCAGGGCCGCAGCCGACATCCAGGATCGTGTCGGTGGGTTTAATGTGCGAGAGAAGGAAGGCTGCGGAATCTCGAGCTGTTCGACGTGCATGGTCCTGGACCACGGACTTGTGGTGGCCGTGCGTGTACGATGCTTGTTCCTGGTTCGACATGTTGGATTGATTTTGTAGCGTGATCGGAAGGCCGGGATTGCGACTGTCTGCTGCTGCGACTCGACGCGTTGGATGTCGAGCGGTCAAAGGAATGCAAGAGTGCTGTGTCAATTCAGATTTGTGGCCGTGCTGGATGGATGTATATTTATGTCTGAGCCCGCAGTGAGCGTCGATGTTGACGGCCGATATCGGCGAGCATTTCAAAGGAAATGTGACGCAAAACGGCTATGGAGTAACCTACCTAGGTAAGGACCAGGGCACCTCTCCAAACAGCGGGGAAATGCAGTCAGAAATTGAAATACAGGAGACTTGATAGGTTCGCACAGAGGACGGATGGGCGTTAATGTTGGACGTTCCCCTGACCGATATCACGAGGAGCACAGAAGAGGAATCAGGCCGCAACCGGCAAGACCTAATAAGCGAAGATCGACTCACTCCGGATTGGTGTCAACTGGTGACTCAGATGACTAGTCGGAACCTTCACAGCGTCGTAACCAAGGGGTTGGGATGCAGACATAGAGTACTCTCTGAGTTTTGATCTCGATGATGATCGATTTGGCCTGGATGGAAATCACAACAAGTCTGACAAAATGTTTGCTCGGCATCATGCTGGAGGACGGACGAGTCTGACACGTCTGACACGTCTGATTAGGTTTAAGTAACCAGAGTCGCATATATTTTTGCCGTCAGACAAAGGTCATTATTTATGCGCAAGCAACCTTTCCCCAAATCTTCGAGTGTCAGCAAGCACCACCAGACCACGCTGTCACATTACCTTGGTTCGCCGCGGTTTCGATCTATGACAGGATTCCCAGGCCCCGACCTCGCCATGGATGTCTTGTCCCACGTCTTTGGCACTGTCTGCGGCCTCTTCCGCTGTTTCTTCTTGATGATCTGGATCGAGCCCTGGACAAAGCCCCGTCGTGTCAAAGACGACAAGTCCATCACGACGTACGAAGACTGGCACGCCTGGCATTTCGAGCACGACGCCATCCGTGGAGTGGATGACTGGGTGAATGTGGACCGCAACTCGGCCTACGACTGGCAGATTCTCAGAAGCCTCAAACGCGATCTCGAGCGATGCCGGAGACTGGGGGACGACCGAGGCCTGTGTGGCCAGCTCAGAGCCCAGAGTGCCCGGAATGTATGTCGAATCCTATCACCCAGACTGTACAGGAAATCACAGGTCCAGACCAAACGCTTGATCCATGACTACATAATGGAGGTCCGCCAATGTATCGCCTACCTCGCTGAACGCAATCCCACTGTGAACGGCAATGGAACCACCGTCGTGTCGGCTCAGGAGAAGAGACAAGTTCTGCAGGATATGCGTACTGCACTTGGACGGACAAGCCTCGTTCTCCAGGGGGGAGCTATGATCAGTATGTGTCATCTTGGGGTGGTCAAGACTCTTCATCTCCAACGACTACTCCCACAGATCATCACAGGAACAAGCACCGGGGCCCTCGTCGCCGCCATTGTCTGTGCTTCCACTGATGACCATCTCATCCATATCCTTGAAGGAGCCCACATCAAGCTCGATGCCTTTGGCCGCGCCCGAATCCGCCGTTCCACGAGCCGGCTGACTACCTGGCTCGGATCGACGTTTCTGGCAACCATGAGACGTCGATACAAGCGATATCGCACGTCGAAGCATTTCTTCGACATTGATGTGCTCCAGGAGTGTGCACGAGACAATGTGGGCGACATCACCTTCGAGGAGGCATATGCAAAGACTGGGAGGATCCTGAACATCACCATCGCCATGTCCGAGGTGGCTGGCACTCCTCAATTGCTCAACTATATCACTGCACCACATGTCTTGATCTGGTCAGCTGTGGTGGCGTCCATCGCAACATCCAAAGAGATGTATGCACCGGTACATCTGCTCTGCAAGGATGATACGGGTGAAGTGATCCGCTATTTCGCTGCCGACTTCTCCGAGAAGGAATGCAAGCGGGAGGCTTCGGTCCATCCAGAAGCTCCGTTGCAACGAATCGGGGAGCTCTTCAATGTCAACCATTTTATCGTGTCACAGACGAGACCGTATGTTGCTCCTTTCATTCACCTCCAGAAAGTTGCCGACCATCACCAGCCCCTTGGGATTTTGGTAGGCATTATCCTGGGCGAACTACTACATTGGCTGGAAATTCTAAATGGTTTTGGCGCGCTTCCGTACTTCCTACAACGCGTGTTGATGGACGAAGTGGTCCCAAGCTTTGCCGCGTGGTCCAAGATCTCGATTACGCCTCATATTAGATTGTGGGACATGGTCAGCTTGTTCGACACTCCAACTGAGGTGAAACTACAGAGGTGGAGTACCCGGGGAGAGCAATGCACATGGCCGTATATCTGCGAACTCAAGTGTCGGTGCGACATTGAACTGGAATTGGACGCTGCATACGCCAGCATTCGTCGGAGAGGCTTAGCGACGCCAACAGCAGCCGCGATCTGAGGCCGGATGTCGACCCCTTGACCGTGAACGCTTCGCTGACACATGTGATTGGTGGCCGGGAAAGCAAGTTTCTCCAACTTGTGGCTGTACCACATGTGGCGCTCTCCGATCTACAGCCGATTTATCGGAAGGCTTGACGGCTTGCATGAGAGTGACATCATATCATCAGCCCAATGATCACATCGTCGACCACGGCGAGGGACGCAGAGAACCCTGAAAACGGGCGCGGCCACCTCCCACCTCCACTTCAACTGCAATTTCCTTTCGCCATTAAACATTCCTCTTCCACATCATGTCTCATTCAGCGTTCGTCATGTCAAACTCACAGCCCACGACAGAGAAAAAGCATCGAGGCCTCGGCCGTTTGCTTGGGAAACGAGACAAGACTCCTGACCCCCCCGCCGCCCTCTCTGACTCTGCCTACGGGAGCAGCGAAGCCCCCAGCGCAGACAATGCCGAGGGGAGAAACACACCCGAAATGGTCACCGCGGAGAAGGACAGTGAGATTGCCAATATCGACAAAAACAGAAACCTTGCCTTGAAGCCCTCGACAGGGGAGGTTTTTGACCAGGATACGGGAGAAGTGGTGACCGTGGTGACAACAACCACCACCACGACCACCACCACGACAACAAGAGGTGGACAGAAACAACAAGACGTGCAACGGGATGTCCAGCGAGAAGTCCAGAGCAGCAATCCTGGACGACCGCCGTTGTTGGAAATGCCCGCTGGGTCTGCTCGACCCGAACCCTCAATGCAACCTGCGGTGACTGCCACAAATCCACAAGGGGAACTCCCTCCAGGGGTGAGCGTGGGGCTACTCCAGGCGGCGTCTCCTCCGGTGCCCGCAAGGAGCGCGATGCGGAAATCGACTGAAATGCCTGGTGACTTCGCCGTAAACTATGGGCCTGTCAGCCCTGTCGACGCAACTTTCCAAGGACACTCAGGCACAACCCCTCCGACAAGTCCGCCACGGGCCAACTTCAGTTATCCCAGTCGATCTTCTCTGAAGACGTCAGATCAGCCACTGAGGCACAATCAAAACACCATCAACGACCTCAAAGCCGCAGCCAAGGGAATCCATGTCAGTACCAAGCCCCTGTCCCCCGAACCGGAAGAATGAAACCCCAACTAACTGTAATTTTAAATTCAGGGCGTTGGCGAGACTCTACGAGGAACGCTGAGCTCGACGATCGATCGCCGCTTCCCGTCGAAGAACCCCGACAAGGCCGCCCGGGTCAACGCGCGCAACGACGACATCCTGGACAAGGGCCGAACCGAGATAGAAGGCATCCCGGGCGGATGGCCATCCCATGAGGCAGAAGAGGCCAATCCCGGATTGGCTGTCAACGACCGGCCCCCGGAGAAAGCTGCAAGCATTGGGAAGCTATTCAAGAGGAAGCCAGTGTTAAATCAAGGTATGGAAACGAGATACTGAGAGAAAGGGAACTGTACATGTGTGGCTCAGCCTGTCCTTCTCGTGGGGCCAGGTTCTTGGTTGTTGATATTTGTCATTGTTTGATTTTGCGGGATACCACCTCTGACGCATTCTTCATTTTGCAGAAACAACCGAGTCAAATGGCGGGCGATCACGTCGGTTCTTCTAGTGGTGGGTCGAGAGAAGTTCGATCCCCTGTGGATTGGCCCGCATTCTGCGTTACGGATTTATGAAGGAATGAAATATGAGGCGTTTAGACCGTACGCGTCCTAACCAAGACCTATCGCACCTGGTAGTCTGTAATTCTGGCGAACGCAGTCAAATTGTTCATGTCACCTCAATCAGTCCGCAGTCCGCAGTCCGCAGCCCGCAGTCCGCAGCCCGCAGTCCCTCCCTCCCACTGGCATAGCTCATCTCGTGAAACGCCTCGGTATGCCCAAGCCGAACGAGGCGTCGCGGATGCCTATCCGCGGGACGTCATTCCGATTGCGGCGGTGTGCCTGGGCCGGAGACTCGAGTTACAAATCGATTGGCGAGAAGATGGCAGAGGGAGATAGGCGAAGCAAGTACTAGTGTGTGTGGAAGGTGGATGCCAGTTGGTTGCCTTGTGGTCAGCCTGGTGGACGGATGGTTCGCAAGAAGCGCAGGCTGCCTTCCCCACCAATCACAAGGCTGCCTCGCCTTGCCTCGACTGACACCCCCTACACTCAAAGTCGCAATCTATCGACCATTCCTAGTCTCTTCAAAGAAGGAAGGCCACACTTGTTTCCTTCTTCTAGGCAACCTCGGTGCCTCGGCGGCCTCTTCTGTCTCTGACTCAACACCATCTTCCGCCTTTCGGACCCTGTCATTCCCATGGTTCCTTCGGACTCTACCGACAAAGTTCGTCCTACAGAGGATAAACCACTGTTGCAGAGGAAGATCGTCATCTCAGGCAATCCCGACTACTATTTGAGCCCCAAGTCCCTCTCATTTCCCGTTTCTTCTCCTCTAAATTATCCTTCCCCCATTCCAATTGACACCCTACTTCACATTCTTGTTCTTCCAACCCAACACAATTTCACATATCTACACTTATGCCAGCAGCAAGCAGCCTTGACAGCCTAATCGTTTATCCTACTGACCTCGAACGTTATAATGGTCATCACCAATTACGAACGTTCGAATTGCCTCGTGCCCAAGATGACTATTCAACCAAACTCCTCGATCCCAAGTCATCTTCCAATGACATCGTTCAGTGGCTCCGTCAACCTACTTCCAAAAATCATCCTGAAGATGCCACGATGAAAATACTCCTGATCCAGACTCATAATCAATCGACAACTAAGAAGTCTGACAATCTGATATCATCCCAGGACATCAATACAGTTCGGATGGACCCACAAGGACCAAATGCTCATATCAATAAACATGATCGACAAAGACAAACTGAATTTATCATTGAAGTCTTTAATAGTATGGATCTCCCTCTAGCTGCCTTCGGAGCATACATCAAAGCTCATATTGCTTTCATCTGTGTTCCTCCAACCACTACCACCACAAATTCGATGTCAAAGAAAAACCAAACCAAAAACTCGTCATGTACAAAATACTATTGTTCAGGGACGAGTTGGACTATCACATGGTCCTATTGTCCCACTTTTAAACATACAACAGCAGTCATGTTCCATCGTGAAGGCGACGGAGATGAACGTAAAGATGAAGTATTGGCCGACTTGTTGCGTCTCCAGACCCATTTATCTCACCCAATGTTGCTGGGATATATTAAGACCAAAGTCTCACTGAGTTTCACATTCGACATGCTGGACGATATGAATCGAGAGACATTGGCCCTGGAGCAGGAAATAGGTTTCCCCACTTGGAACTGGGTACTGGACCGCATCGAACCAGGTCGTGGGGTTGGGGACAACCAGGATGAAGCTGTCGAGGGTTTCAATGTGTTGGCGGGAAAATTGACGAATATCCGTTTCCGTCTCCGTACTTTCCAGTTACAGATCAAGTTCATTTCGCGATGTAATGCCAGACATCGACATAATCTCGAGCAGGCTGCTGCCGTCTCTCCGGCATCGACATCATCTTTCGCTGCGGCATTACAGGAATGCAACGAACTCGATTCTTTCATGGATGTCATGTGGGATTATACATTTGTACACCTGTATGACGCCGATTCACTTGGCGAACGGTTGCAAAACGCCATGGCATCGGTATTCCAATTGACAGCACAGCGTGATTCGCGAGCCAGCCTAGCTATCGCCGACATCAACAACGAATTGGCCTGGCAGGGAAAGACGACGAATACTTCGATGATGACAATTGCTTTCGTGTCGTTGCTCTTCCTACCTGGAACATTTGTTGCTTCTTTCTTCGATTCGCCCATCTTTGACTTTCCCATGCCGTCAGCGGCGGCGGAGGAGGCGTCGTACCAGCACCAAATCATTGTGGCGCAACCTTTTTGGATCTATTGGACTGTCAGTGGGGTCTTGACGCTAGGCCTTGCGGTGGGATGGATGAGTTATCTCCGCCGTAGGAGGGACATGGATCTCCGAGAGCGCGACGGCGAGAGAAGGCGGTTCCGCGAGAGAATTCGGCGGCGCCTTGTTGGTGCTGCGGTAGTAGGACTGCCAGATGATCCGAGAGAGACTACCGGTATCAGCCGAGGCCTCAAGTTCAGTCAGGAACCACCCGACGCAGAAGCTCCGAGAAAGGTCTTGTCGTTCCCTTTCACGAGGGTGAGAGAAAGAGGGTCACCGAGGGGAGAGAGAAAGCAATGGTGGTTGCACGGAACTGAATTACACGGCACTGCGATGCCGGCTTCGGCCAGGTTCACGGCTGCCGCCCCTGCTCTCGGCGATGAGAAGTCTGGGTTTGGGAGATATCTTGCGGGCCGCTCGTGGTCGACTGAGAAGTATGGCGTGTAATGGGTATGGTCTGCGTGGGTGGGAGGGGACCTCTTGTCACGGCTTTGCTATGGTATGGAGTATGTGGTATCTGTGGGCCATTCTTTGTATGGTTTAGAGAGACATTGTATCTCCTTCGAGCGATTTTGATGTTTGACGATTGACGATTTAGTTTCTCGGTGGATTCAATGACCGAGGAGAATGTATGACCACGACCAACAATAGGACCTGGGCAGATATAAAGACAAAGATGCCGAACCATGCAATAAGATCGGTCACTTTGAACATGTATCGCAGCAGTAGTGCTCCAGCCTCCAGAACCTGTTGAGGTGATCTGAAGAAAAGATGAAACTCGTGACGAGATTCGTCGTGGATGGTGGCGCAGCCCCGTCCAGGGAGTGGTCGAGCGGACGTCACGGCACGTGATGACAGTCTGAACCAGATATGTTGACATCTTGGGCGACCGACATGTTTGATGTTGACGCTGATGTTGATGCCGACACTGATCTTGGAGAATCAAAGCAACTGGACAATGAATAGTGTCATGGCATGTAGCACGCGGACCTGGTACGAGGTATATAGTATATAGGTATTGATATTATCGTCAGTATTCTTTCAAGGTCATTGATTAAACGAAGGAAAAGCCTTGCGGTTTCCTTGTCATTCCCAGATTTCTCCTCGTATTCCCCAGAGGCAGTTAATTCCCACTTGATTTCCCGTAGGCGCCTCGTATTAATCCCCCAAATCCGTGAAGCCCCAGATTGCATTTCGTAGAGCAACTGAGTCATGCCGTGCCAATGCTAAGATTTCCCAAATCTAACTTTCATGCATTTTCGCATTTTCATCCACCTCCATGGGCCGTGGACAAAGTTCTCCCAAAAATATGCGACCCGTAGGTGCGACATCGCTCAGAGCAATCAATAAAAATCAAATCATATCCGTACATATACTTGGGAAAGATAACAACAATTCCCCCTCATAGCCCCTCGGTATAGTCCTGCGGTGCAGTATTTGCAAACACGTAATTCTTTGGCCTTTGCTGAGCAAGTTGTTGAGCGACATGAGCATGCTCCTTTTTCTGGTTGGGGAACTCGTACAGGTGGAATTCGGTTTTTCTCTGGTCGTTGTGGCAATCTAACAGATCCGATTTCGTATCTGAAGGTAAAACAAACTGTTGGAAGTTGCCGTTGAGGGCGTCGCATTGTTGCGGGTAGCCGAGAGAAGGAACATATGTTACAAGTGGAAACGAAGACAGTTCAGGTGAAGTTAGAGGGGCATCGGGCCAGCTACTGTTTGTGAGTGGACCGGCCGAGTAGGGCGGCGTGCAGTCAGGAAAGGACGCATATTGGGGAGGAGCGGAAGCTGGAGGCATGAAGGATTGCTGTGAAAGCCCTCTACTCATGTAATCCGGAGCCAACGGCGTGATAGGGGGTGACGATGTGGTGAAGGAAACATTTTGTGACGATTGCATGGAGAATGGATGGACGGTATGCTGTGTGAAAAACGGATTCTTCTCCGGATCTGTCATCTGGTTGCTGGAGACGATGTCAGGAGATAGAAGTGGAGCCGGCATATCGGCCAACGACTGCGCAGCCACCGCTTGCTGTGCCATCAACTTGTTGAAGGCCTCTGCTTCAGCAAAGCTAGAAACGCACATGGGTGATCTCTGGGCCGAACTGGCCTTGCGGACTCCTGCATATCGGGAATTGAGACTGTGGCCAGCCGACTTGACGTGGCGCACCGTGTGAGGTAGAGAGGGTGTCATAACACCCGGCCGGAATGTTGGCGAAACAGAGGTCAAGGCTCCATAAGATCTGCTCCGAAGGGAGGCGGAGGTCAGGGCAGCAGGCCGAGGTCTTTTTCGCCGAGCAGCAATATCAAGAGGCCCGCCATCTGGAGGGGGGATTGATTCCGAGGCTCGTCGGCTCGCTGTAATGCTCGGTGAACTGGCTGCCATTGAAAAATTGCCAAAAGTAGCTGCCATATCATCTGCCGACGACTCGCGACGTGAACAGGGATACGATGGCATGGTCAGTCCTGGTGATGGTAAGGCAGCCACGGCATCATTTTGCTGGGTGAGTGCGTTCGGGTTTCCTAGCAGCTCGTTCCAATCTTCCGCGGTGGCAACGAATGAATCCTGACGATAATGTACCGAAGGGTCAACTGTCCCGGTGCGCTGATTTGTGTGTCCGAGGAACTCTTGATCGAAGCCAAAATCGAATGACGTGTCCTGAAGCATAATGGGTGAAGGATAGGGCTGTGCGATTGGCTGCTGAGGTTTCCATTGTATGCTGGAGTTGGATGACTTGTGATGATGGGAATTTAGGCGGAACGGAAGTTGCTTGGGTGCAGCTGGTGGAAGCTCGGGAGGAGGCATGACATTGGTCTGAGTAGGTTGTTGTGCTTGAGCGGCCTTTGCTTGTCCTAGTTGCCGCTGCAGGGAAGCCCAACTGGCCTCTTGGGTGCTATCTGTAGGTCTCATAGTCGCGGGCGAGCAAGGGCCCGTCGAGGATTCCTTTGTAGGTGACCCCACTGATCGTGTAGGGGAGGCCGTTGCTGCCTTTGGGGTGGGGGTAGCGACCGAGTCGGTCGACTCGGATTTGCTGGAAGCATTCTGAGCTTCAAACTCGGCTTGCTTGATCTGTTGTTTGGCCTTTGCCCGGCGGTTTTGGAACCAGTTCTGCTCATCAATTAGCTTATTGTCCTCCCGCTGCTCTGTTCAGTTACATACCCCTACTCGTTGTAGCCCCAGGTTCGTCTGTAGAGCCAACTGTTTCTTCACTTGGGTGTTGGGCTTGTGGTTGGCCTGGAATTGACTTTCCAAGACCTCGACTTGCTCTTTGGTAAGTCGAGGGCGTGTCGATATCTCTTCCATGTCGACAAACTCCTCGTGCATTGCGCCTGTAGACATAAAGTCGACGAACTCGGCATGGTTGTACGGGTCATAGAAGCTGTCCAGTTGCGGTTGATGATACATCGGGTACGCTGGGTATGGAATTGCTTGATAGTACAGCTGAGGCTGATGTTGAGATAGTCTGTGGTGAGGAGAGATTCCCTCATCCTCCTGCGGGTGGGCTCTCATCATCTTGAAGAACGAGGGTGATGTTGGCGTTGCTCTGACACGGGGACGTGGTCCGGATTCTTTCAGGAAGAGAGCATCTCAGCCCAGAAGTCGTCCTGGCGATCCAGAGAAGAGTCGGGTCTGAGCGAAGGGTTCAAGGTGAGGCGAGTTCGCAGGAGAAACGAGTGACTGTGGGCGAGGGAGTTCCGAGGAAGGCGCAGGTGGTAGGCAAGCAGCGCAAGAAGGAGGGTGGTGGTGGTGTAAAGAAGGAGGGACTGTTGTGACAAGGCGCTAGATTCTAGATCTGGTAGCTGGAGAAATGGAGAATAAAAGACGGAATGAGATGCGATCGATCCCAAGGCGACGGTGTGAAAACGGCGATGGGTAGATCGAGTAGTAGTATAGTCGTGGTACGAGGAGTGGAGGATGAGATGCGCCAGGTGGGCGAAGTCGGGAATTTTAGTTTTTAGTAGGCGGGCTCGCAAGGGATCAGGCGAGAACTAACGAGGTCCAGGGCCGGGGCAGTATGAAATGGTCTGGAGAGAAAACAGAGTTGTTATCGGACCGAGAGAGGGATTGCAACGTTGTATGATGGCTGATGGCTGATGGGGAAACAGCTGGAGCAACAGAAGCGCACGTCCTCTCTTTTGATTCCCGCAATGGCAAGGTAGAGTCGAGGTGGAAGCACTGGCAGTCTTGGAGTTCATCAGTGCGAGTGCGCTCTGACTTGTGCTGGTCTTTTCATCACTGACGAGACGATGCGAGACGAGCCTGGCGCACGAGCAGGGAGTCGAGCAGAGGTCCTTGGGCCCTAGATCCAGAGGCCCAGGGAGGTCGCCAGAGACCGGAGGCCCGAGGCCAGAGGGAGGAGAGAGGCAAGGCGGAGTGGGGATAAAGGAAGAGTGGATAACAGGTATTGGGCAGTCCAAACTTCAAACTTCAGATGGGCAATACCAATGACAAGACGACAGGGGACGCCGGGGGGAGCTTGGATGGAGGCGAGCCAGTCAAGGATGCAAGCCACGCCACAAAGGCGATGTGGAGTTTTCTGACAGTCGAGGTTGACCAGGGTCCGGGTCCCTGTGCAAAGGTCCGCGGTTCTGAGCACAAGAGTCATGGCGCTTGGTGGAGAAGGGCCTTGGAACTTGGAACTCACACTCGGCCTCTCCTAACTGAAGCGGCGGAAGAGGCGCTCGGCAGAGGGGCGCTCAGCAGACAATCAAAGGTCGAAACGTCCAACGCCATGCCCACGACCACGCCCACACCCACGCCCTCGGCCTCGGCCCTTTGGCGGAAGCCCAGAGCCCATCACCCCAGGCCCAGAACAGGAGCCCGAGCCACACCTTCTCTGAGAGCCTCTCTCCAAAAGTCGTCAAATGTTCCGTTACTTTGCGTTGAGGCATTACTTTGCATGCCTCTCCTCCTGCCTTGCACTTTGAGCGACTCGGATCTCGGGTCTCCTGGGCGCGTCCAACAAGTCGAGGGAGGATTGGGCCTGCGTCGAGTGGAAGGAATCCCTGCGGGCTTTTCAAACCCGGTCGGCGCCAATGCAGGAACAGTGTGCAGTTCCAGTTCCTGGTGCTGCGAGCAAGACATGTCAGCTAACTCGGTTGAGGCTAGGCAGCAGGCTGGACCTGCAGCTCTCCCCTTCCGTCCCCTATCATGCATCCCTCCCAAGCAGATCTAACCCGTTCCACGCCGGTCTCAGCCCAAAGAGCCTCTTGTGCCACATCTGCCCACCCAAGGAGGAAACGTAGTGGGGGCCTTCCTTGTCCAAGAGGCGTTCGGGGGGAGATGAAAAACGAGATGAGATTTCCACGTCCAAAAAACAAGAAAAAAGACACGCGGAAGACAGGCAGACTTGCCCGTTGCCGAAGACCTGTCGACCTGTCGGCCTGTCGCCTGGTGTTTGACTGGCGAGTTTGATGTTGACTGCCGTGCATCCGGCGGCCACGGGTGCCAGTCTGTGCATGACGTGCCCATCCCCAGGCGCTTCCCAACTTCTCTAAGCCCCGGTTGTGCAATTCTCCTTCAATTCCCCGGCAGGTGAAACTCAAACACCTATGGGCTAGGGTGAGCAATGAATCATACGGCCAACGAATACACCGAGGATGGCGCCCGCGTATACTACCTCCTGTCCTGCCTGCGCTGGCCATAGATGCAACCGACGGTGCATGCTATCACATCATCATCAGACTCCATTTGTAAAGTGTCGATGATCCGACCTACGGATACCGATCGATTTGCACCCCCTGGACGATCACGCCTCCTCGACCCATCCAGCCATCGACTCATACGAAGCCATTCCGAGTCCTTGGTTGTTGTGTTCCCTACCCTGGTCCGAGTCCTGCCCGAGACCGCCCTTGTACCCTGCTGGAGGAACAATCGGCGCACAACATAATTTGGTACCTGCGGCTGTGGCGGAAGACCTCGCAGTCGCCAGAGCTGAGAGGTGTATCCACACCTGCACAGACAGGATGCTCGCCCACTCATTGGCCACCAAGCCAAATCACCACTCATCCATCGCTGCGCACCCGTGTCACGAACCACCCACCACTCAGCATTATCCGTTACACGCCTTTCTCCGCGAGGAGTGCAATTGCAACCCTCTCGCCATCCATCTCGAGACGCGCGACAAAACTCCGTCTAAACAGCTTCCAACACGTCGCTGGCTTCTCTATGCAGGGGGCTTTTATGATGCAAAGCCTCTCAAGCTGGTCGTTGGCTTAGTTCGTTGTTGCATACTACAAGCGGTGATCAAGATGATGATGATGCATTGATAGGCGTGCAAGTGGCCTCGTGTTGCCTCGTACCAATTCCAGATTCCCTTCAGTGCTACCTCTGGCGAGGAGTTGGCTACACAAAATCAGAGACAGCAATCTCCAGTGCAGGCAATCGACCACGGGGGGAATGCTTAGCCCATCCGCACCTAAAGGCAACCAGCTTTCTCGTCTCCCAACTTTGCAGCTCCTCCTGCTGACAACCCCGGCTGTTCAAGTCAAGGCTCAGGGTAGGCCCTCGGCACCTAGGGACAGGGATCTCGTCTCAGGTCTCCTTCCATCATTGCTTTTGCCTTCCTAGGCTCTAGACTCTGGGATGCGGCCCATCCGACTCCTCGTTGCCATATCTTCCGATCTTTCGCTTACTTCCTCTCTTCCGCCGAGCCCGGCTCTCTAACCGGTCATGGCGCTACCCTTTTGGTTCATGAGTCTTTAATCTTCGATGTAGCCTAGCCTACGCCAATCAGCTTCTCACGTTCCACTTCCTCTCTCTCTCCCCCCAAGAACTGTGCTTTTCCACTCTTGTCGACGTCGTCGACGACACACCGTGCACCAACACGCCGGCCCGTCCATGCCGATTGCTTGCGACGTTCGAGGCCGTTCCTCAAATAGTCTCATGGTCGCTCTAGACGGGTATTTCGCGTATTGAGCCTCTCGCCTCCAGGAGGATCCCGTTCCATAACTGTACATTCCAGCCGAAGGGCAGCAACCGTGCGCCTGTCTTCTGGGGATCACAGCGGTGAGACTCTCACGGACTCTTTCTATAGGGCTAAGAATAACCGAGTACCTGTTTGCGACGGTCAAGGCGCATTTGCTCACAGACGTGTTCTATCTGCAAAGCTGCATCATTTTGGGATGGAACGGTTGACCGCAGTTCCAGCACCGCATTGACCATCAGGTTCGGCGCTTTGTCCACTTCACCCCCAACCGTCACCTCCTCAACTGCCGCATGACAGTTATCTGTCGCCCTGGTGAGTTGTCGCTCAGTCCATCGAGTCCATGGTTTCGCGCCTGTTGCCAACCAGCAGAGTTGGCCATGCGATTGAAGACGGGATGCTTGTTGCTGCCTGTGGCTACCTGTGGTCCCACGCCGTGACACAGCATCCACTCTTACTACGATTGTGCAATTAGCAGCACGAACATTGTAACTCATCTGTCTAACCTCTTGGCCTCTCTCACATGACTGTCCGTTGGCGCAGGATGAGGGGCTGCCTCGATGTGGCCAAACGATTTGACACAATGTGGAGGACTGCTGTGGCCACTTTTCTTACCTGCCTACGAATGACAGATCCGAGATTTTCATGATCTGCTAGAATTTGGAAAAACTGAAAGTCCGCGCAACGTCACTCCTCCCGCAAGACCGAGTCATGTTACTTCCCCAGCAAGATCGTCAGATGTGTAATGATCAGTCGGTTGTGGCGTGACTGCAACCTTGGGGGCATGCGGGCCTTTCCTGAGGATCACCGCCTTTCCGTCCATCGGGCAGGGTAGTCACGGTAATAGTATGTCTCTTGCTCTAATCGAACCCAAACGCCCTGCTGAGCCACACTGAGTAACCACAGAGGTGCACACGATGCACAAATGGTCAACCTCGGCATCATGCATTGACCAAGGCGTTTGTGATCTCGATTTGTACGACCTGATCTCCAAACTTCTTCAGCGTTACACTCTTCAGGTTCTGTACAATCCAATCGGCTCCCGCCTCTTTCAGCTGGCCAATGGTGTGGGTGGTGGCCAAACCAAGAACTTTAAAGCCAGCAGCTTTGCCTGCACGGACACCTGAAGGAGAATCCTCAACCACGATCATGTCAGAACTTTCAGGCAAGCTGAGCCTCTGGCGACCAAGTAGGTAGCATGCCGGATCGGGTTTCCCATTTTCAACGTCCTCTGCAACCACCACACAGCGGGGATGAGAAAGCTGGAGCACCTTGATCCACCCATCGAGCAAAGCCCTTGTAGCCGAAGTTACAACAGCCCAGGGCGCATGGACAGCCTCAAGACTGGCGAGAAGCTGACGGGCTCCAGGGATTTCGACCGCATCCTTGCCAAATTCTTTGGGTATTAAGCCTTCTTGATGGCTGATATCTATGGTGATTATTCAGCGGCGGGCCCAGACTGCAATCGGTGACGGACCTTACATTCCCAGTTTGCCTTGGAGGGGTCGTATATCTTGAAGGTGTCGATGCTTCTCCTACCATGCGACGTAGCGAGGATGACATTGGGATCAACTCCCATCAGCGCTCCTTGCTTATGCCAATGTTTTACAATGGCCTCGGTGCTGTCGATGATGGTGCCTACGTGGTCAGGTCAGCCAGGAATGGGTTTGGACGGAGGAATGGCGCAACCGACCGTCAAAATCGAACAACAAGCCATGGGCCGAAAGCACCTCCGGTGGTGCGGAGAAGGAATACTGATGCTCTTCGATGGAGCCCATGTTCAGTATTATATTTGGGAGGAGAGGGAAATATTCAAGTCTACTGTAGTCTTTCCGAGTCGTCTAAGTCTATGATCTGGGGAAGTCTTCATATCTGTCGCTGTCGTTGTTTGAAGGCAGGTCTTTTATGCCATCCGGAGTGCGGCAACGTTGCCTGGTTGGGCGACTTTCCGAACCATCTGTCTTGGCGTCCCGCAGTCGGTGCCACTGCGGTGAACTTTTTCCGAGAGCGAAGAACCGACATCAAAGAGCGTCAAGCAAGCTCGCTGCAGAACATCTGCACTACGGATCGTAGTCATGGTCAAGTCATGTGTGTGAGCCCCCGTCCTTTCGCTTGGACTACCTAACAGCATGCAGTCTCCAAGTCCAAGCGGGTGCCTGTCCGATTGCGCCATAAAATTGAAAAGGCTAGTGCTGCAAAGCAGAGGAAGTTGAAGAAGGACGCAAAAAAGGTTGGTAGATGCCCTTTTACCAAAGCTGTCAGTTTCTCACAGTCATCAGAGTCCACAATGGAAGTCACGCCTGAAGAAGGACCCGGGGATTCCCAACCTGTTCCCTTTCA
This sequence comes from Exophiala calicioides, assembly GCA_001599795.1. Taxonomy (NCBI): domain Eukaryota; kingdom Fungi; phylum Ascomycota; class Eurotiomycetes; order Chaetothyriales; family Herpotrichiellaceae; genus Exophiala; species Exophiala calicioides. Next base: position 4,026,377 of record BCHZ01000005.1, on the reverse strand, counting down.
AAGAGAAGATTCTCGAGGAGATTGAAGAGAAAAAGAGGCAAAAAGCAGAAGCCGCTCAGAGACTACGGGATGCAGCCAAGGACAAGAAACGAGGCGAGAAAGGTGCACAGACTATGGAAGACGACGAGGATGACGATCTAATGGAAAACGACGACGATTCACTCGACGAAGACATGGATGAAGATGCACAGCCAGACAAAGACGCAAATCCTCTCGCTGCTCTGGTGGCATCCGCACAAGCAAGGGCGGCAGATTATGATGGGGGGGCACTCACAGGCGACGTAAGCGCAGACGAAGACGAAGCCAACTACCCCGGCGGAGTTCAGCTTTCCGAGACCATGACCACCGACCACCGAAACCCGGATTCGTCGAGGAAGGCATTCGACAAGATCTTCAAACAGGTTCTTGACGCCGCAGATGTGGTTCTATATGTCCTAGATGCTCGAGACCCCGAAGGCACCAGGTCACGTGAAGTGGAACGACATATTATGGCTGCTGAAGGGGGTTCCAAACGCTTGATTCTTGTCTTGAACAAGATCGACCTGGTCCCGCCTCCCGTTCTCAAAGGATGGCTAACCCATCTCCGGCGATACTTCCCTACCATCCCTCTCCGGGCGTCGAATCCTGCGCCAAATGCCCAAACCTTCGACCACAAGCAACTAACGCTCAAAGCCACGTCAGAATCACTCCTCCGCTCCTTGAAGTCATACGCAGCCTCCAAACAGCTAAAAAGATCTATTTCGGTGGGCGTCATCGGATATCCCAATGTCGGGAAGTCGTCAGTCATCAACGCCTTGACCTCCAGATTAAACAAAGGAAACCAAAGCTTCGCATGTCCTGTTGGAGCCGAGGCCGGCGTTACGACAAGTTTGAGAGAAGTTAAGATCGATGGCAAGCTCAAGGTCCTCGACTCGCCCGGGATCGTTTTTCCGTCCTCCGTCGATGGCGAGGACAAAGAGAGCAAGCAACGAAGAAGAGCAGAGCACGAAGCACGGCTGATCCTCCTCAACGCTCTACCCCCGAGCCAGATCGCAGATCCGATACCCGCGGTACATCTTTTGGTGTCCCGCCTGTCCACTTCAGAGACGTTGTATAACAAATTTCTATCACATTACGGCATCGTTGCGCTGGGGCCATTTGCAAAGGGGGATAAAACGACTGATTTCCTCGTTCAAGTTGCTCGAAAGCGTGGTCGGTTGGGGAAAGGGGGTGTGCCTAACCTCTACGCGGCGGCGATGACAGTAATCACGGATTGGAGGGATGGCAGAATCCAGGGCTGGGTTGAAGCGCCCATTCTCAAGGTTACCAACGACACAGATATGGTCGAGGGAGACGGGGATCATGCCGCTGTGGATGCCGGAGCAGATCGAAAGGAGATCGTCAAGCAATGGGCCGCTGAGTTCAAACTTGAGGGACTCTGGGGTGAAGATGGCCATGACACTGGGAATCCAGTCGCGAATGATGCTATGCAGATAGAATCCTGAATGACTTGGAAATGCGTGGAGTCTGGCGTTGGGACTGGGACTGGGACTGGACGTGCAAGACATCCCAGGAAAAGTGGCCGCGTGGCATGGAATAGATCTCTCCTGACACAAGATGGATGGAATTCACTTCGTTCTGAAACCTTCCTTTTGAAGGGCATGTTGAGCTGCAACGTGGCTAGCCTTGTGGGCTGGAAGTGTAGGAAGGTTTCACGCCCGCATTGACAATTTACTTAATATTAAATGGATTATTGGAACGCCCATCATGCTCGCGCCGCGTCCCCCAAATCAACGCGTGTCTTCAACAATCCCCAGCATCATTCCACCTTGGTCTCTCGTCCCCTGTAGCTTGTGAGATATTTTCTCACCTTTTGAATCCCTATTTGCGTCTGTCCATCAGCGTGAGCCTCAAGAAGGACGCCGCTTGTTGAAAGCCCCCGACTACTCAACCTTCTCCCACCACCGAAGCCGAATCCTCTTCGCAAGCACACAAGCACGAGAACGAAACCAGGATACCATACATCAACAGGCTCCTAGACTGTAGCAAAGGCGGCTGGGAAATAAAAGCAGGAAATCCCGCTTTCGACTGACTGCGATTGCGTCCTCCACTTTGGGTGGCTTCGGTGCGAAGTCCATCAATTGACATCAATTGAAGAAGAGACTACACTCTCCAGGTCCGATTGACAGAAGCAAACCAAAACACACAAGTTCTGCTGCTGCATACCTCCCACCCTGACAGCACGTTCTTTCGTTCGTGGTCAGCCACAACACCCATCCTCGGCAATAACAATCAGAGCCTCTCTGCCGCAAATACCACCATGGCACCACGGAAAAGCACCGCCTCCACGGCCGCAGCAGACGCGAATGGCGACGTCTCTATGGTCTCCAATGCCACGACTGCGTCTACACACGCGCATCCTAAGTCATCCAGACAATCCGGTGGAAGGCAGGATGACAGCGTTGGAATTGATGTACGTTACTGCAATGTGCCCCTCAAAGAAGAGCAGGCCCCGACACCCCCTCTTATTCCCGCCGAGATCTACGGCCTACAGGAAACTGACACGCTCAATCATCTAGGACCTCCTCCTCCCACGGACCCTCATATCGCGTCTCGCCCGGGGTGTACTACCCGCCAACACATCGATCCAAAAAGACGCGACGCTGGCGCTGACGAAGTCGGCAACGGTCTTCATCTCGTACCTGGCGCACCACGCGAACGAACAAACGACGAAGAAGACGATTGGGCCACAAGACGTTCTGAACGCGCTTAAGGACATTGAATTGGCCGGCATCATGGAGCTGGGGGCTGTGGGGGAGGATGGCCGGCTTGGGGGACGTTTGGAGCGGGAGATGGAGATCTATGAGGAGCACATGAAGGGGAAGAGAAAAGGCTATAGGGATAAAGTCAAGGCGAGAGAGAGTGTCGGTGAGGAAGGAGATGTGGAGGCGGAGAGGGGTGAGCCGAGCAGTAAGAAGGTAAGGAGGATGAGTGAAGAAGAAGAAGAGGATGCCGACGAGGATGACGAGGAGCAGAGAATGCTGGAGCAACAGCTCAATGGGACCGGGTTGGAGAACCGTAGTCCGGTGGGAAAGGACAGCAAGGGGAAAGGCAGTTCGCCGGCTTTGAATGGAAAGGGAAAGGCTGTCGAGGAGAATGCCGACTCGGAGCCAGAGGATGATGGTGAAGAGGAAGGTAGAGATGAAGAAGAGGACGAAGACGAGGACGAAGATGACGATGACGAAGAACGAGATGACGATGCTGACGACGACGATCGAGATGACACCGACGACCGGAACCACACCAACGGCCGAGGGAGGATAGGACTTATGCCCGATGGAAACGTTGAAATCAGCAGTGAAGAAGAGAGCGACTGAGCCAGATTGACCTGCTGTCGATTGATATGGAGTTAGCCGTGCAAGGAACGACAACTCGAAAAGCCGTGCCTCGCCAGATGTTGGACCCCCTTGGATTGCTCGATTGATGAATCGTCCACAAGCGTCTGACTCGAAAGAAAGGAACAAATCTCATTCGCCTCAACAAACGACTATGCGACTCGAGATGGAGACTGGTCTAGCTCTCCTCCTTGCGGTAGACCGGGTCAAGCAAAACTGTACCCCATCTGCAAATGGGGAGAGTCTGCGGTTGATCCGGTATCAGAGTGGAAGAGGGGCGCCATCCCGTGCCGTGCCAGCTGTGTCTCTGGTTAGCAATCGAAAGAGAGGAAAGGCCCATGTTGTTGGATATGTGTACACGGGCTAATCTCAATATACCCTCTCCTTTCCTTTATTCCCACCGTGCCCGCCTCCTTACCGAGCAAGACGTAGATGGGCAACCTTCCTCCATCATCGACAAGTTACGCTGACTAGTAAGTAGTAAGAAGAGGGGCCATGCCATCGACTTGAGCAACGTGACGGTCTAGGCTAATTACCATTAATGCATGCCTGAAACGTCAAGGCAGAACTTTCTCATTGATCTCTGATACACTTTCAATCGCTGAATTCCTCCGCTTCGTGGGCACAGCACGCACACAAGGGTTGGCAAGGGCATGGGTCAATGCAGACAGAATCAAGGACTATGTGATACAGTAGGCTCCAGAGCAGACTACTCTGTTTCCATTTGGTCCGTGTTTTCCCCTCCCACAGTGTCTTTGACCCCGTCCAGAAAGACCTCGACAGCCTCACCACCACCTAGAGGTACACCGCCTCGCCTCATGTATCCTCCGTTGCGAACCGGGATATTGAGTGCTTCACTGATGCTGGGGAGACCACCGTCTCGCAATGCAATCGTCAGACTCGATAGGCTTTGCGAGAATTGAGGTGACCGCAAAACCCTCCGGAGAATGTCCTTTTTTTGATCCAATCCCAACGCTTGTTCAGCGGCCTCAATCGATGCGTGCTCCGTGTTCAAGGCTGCCATGTCGTCTGCTTCTTGAGCCAAGGTCACCAGCGCAGGCGGTAGATATTGAAGCAACCGATCCACGAGCTGATTGTCCGCCGAGTCAATCCAAGGTATTGTCGATGTCGGGGTAAGTAAGTCTGCAAGTGTGGTGAATAATTTCTCCTGGGGAGCAGACTGTCGACCTTGGTTTGTACCCATCGACTGTATGAAGTTTTGGATTATAGCGCTTGCGTCGAGATCACCAGCCCTACCTCAAAAAAGTCAGATTGCGTTTCCCATGACTGGCGGAGGCAAAAAGCACAACATGGGTGCATTACCTACGCTCGTCCGCCATCGGCTCCGCCTTCTCTCGATTGTTCGCCCTCTTCACGGATGTCTCCTCCAGTAGCACCAGGACCAGCACCACCACTAGCCGATGGATGACGATCGATATCATGATTCGTGCCCTCGACGTCTTCCATGAGCTCGTCGTCTTCATCAGGACCATGTTGATCTCCAGGTAAATTTCTCAGTTCTTCAAGGGCGTTCACCTCCTCGCCTTGCAGCAGGTTATTCACTATCTCACCCACTTTCAAATCGCGAGCACTGAACCATGAGGGGTCGAACTGTGGATGTTGGCTTCGTGATTGTAGCCAGAAAAGATGTCTCTGTGAGCTGGAAGAGAATTTGAGAACGAATATTCGTCCGTTGGTGGGGTTCTTGGGATTTGAAGGATTCTCGGCGCTCGTAGGGCGGTATGGAGTGAATGAGCCATCGGCTGGGAGCATCAAAAGGTCCAATTCGGGGTTGTCGAGTAGAGCGGTCCTGGGTCGCCAGCAGAGATGGAGGAGCTCATCTTCCTCATAGAGGTATAGGTATCCCGGAGTCGGGATCGGTTTGACTTTGGGAGGGGATGAACTGGTCTAAAATCTAGTTAGCCATTTGAGACTGGTAGCAGTCGACAGACGGGGTTCAAGGTCGAGAACAGGAGGCTCCAGCACTTACGTCGAGATCACATAGTCCTGCTCCAAAGGTGAAGAGGGGTGAGATGGACATGATTGGGAGGGTAAGCTTTCTCAAACGTAGTGTAAGTCGAGGAAAGGTGCAATTCTGAATTCGCAGACGAGATTGTTCGAGGGATCAAGCAGTGTACCACTGGGAGGTGGATTTGCTATAATCTTGTTGACGCATGCTCTCTGGCCTGGCGCCGCAGTGCAAACCAAGCAAACAATGTTATGTAAGAATCCACGTGACTGCCCACAAATCCAATTATTCGCCGCACCTGCCTCGGGCAAAAACGCCAAGCCCTTTGGTGGAATTTGGGATCGCACTTTCACCTCCGGATGAGTCGCTCTTTACATCGCAGAAGGCACGACGACAATTCCCTGCGAACCATCACCTCAACAATCTCTCAACTTCGTGGCAACCATGAGCTCAGTCGAAGCGAACCCGGCTGTGGTCAAGAAGTTCGGGGCTGGCACTCGCTCCGTGCCTCACCACTCAAATAAGGCCCAGCGATGGTACGCCAGCGAGGATACAAAGCAGCCCAAGAAGGTATGAATCAGTCTACAAGCCAGTACAGATCTGGAGTGCAGGAATTCCAATCTGGAGGCAACTCACCGACACGTCCTTGGGAATCCACGCTGACTCGTGTCTCACTACAGGCTCGCAAGAACCCCCGCGACAGCAAGCCTAGAGCCTCTCTCCAACCTGGCGCTGTCCTCATCCTCCTCGCCGGTCGCTTCCGTGGCAAGCGTGTGATCCTCCTCAAGCAATTGAAAGAGGGCGCTCTCCTCGTCACCGGACCCTTCAAGATCAATGGAGTTCCTTTACGACGAGTCAACTCCCGATACGTCATTGCGACATCCACAAAAGTCGACATCAGCGGCCTTGACAAGTCGACGTTAGACAAGATCGCTAGCCCAGAATACTTCGCTCGGGCAAAGAAAAGCCAGAAGCAAAAGGGCGAAGAAGCATTCCTGAAACAAGGAGAGAAGCCAGAGGTACGTTACTATCGAGCGTCTTTTGTATGTCCCGAGACTAACGACGTGACAGAAGAAGCAGCCCGCATCCCAACGCGCAGCCGACCAGAAGACCATCGACAAGCCCCTCCTTTCCGCCATCAAGAACGAGGAATTCCTTGCCAGCTACTTGAAATCCAGCTTCAGCCTGAGACACGGCCAGAAGCCCCACGAGATGCAGTTCTAGACGACTCGGCCTCTACACTCGGGGCTGGTGGTGGGAGTGGGAGATGCCGAGAGGGAGATGTGGTAGAGGGCGTTATGTTGTATGCTTGCGCGGTGACCTCGAAGCAAATTTCTCATTTGCAGCAAAAAGACCATGATAGGCCGGATGGAGCATGATGCAGCCATGAGGGGAGAATTCCATGGACACATACATGCTGTACTGTGCTATTCATGCGGCACAATCAAAAGACACAGAAAACCAATACCAATGGATTGATTGGCAAGAAAAGGATTCCCCCGATGATATGCCATGGAATCGAGCGTCGGGATTCTTTTCAGCCTACTAGACAAATGAAACCGACATGAGATCTGCGAACTTCTAATGACTGCTTTAGCATGTGCCGCGTACTGCCTTGGTCGGTACCTCAACTGCTCTTCTTTCCAGCCTCGTTGATGACCACAAGCGACCACTTGAGACTGAAACATGGGAATCAGACCGGTAGAATTCACTAGATATGGATTCTGTTGCAGAAGAGAAAGCATCTTAACTTTTGACAAGTAGCGAGATGGGGTATTATCTATCTCGGTGTTGTTTTGCTGTCGTCGAGTCATGAGATTATCACATATATTGTCCCCCTGTAGTAAATTGACATAGTTGCCGACAAACAAGGCAATGGATGGCATTGCAAACCGCCAGCTCAACTGTCACATTCGCTTCCGTGCCTCAGTAACGAAGACGACAACGGTTCGACGCCATATATGCTCATTTCATCGCTTTTCCCTAACCTCTACCCTCGTCCCTTCTCCTCGTACTCCTCCTTGGCCCTCCCACAAGACCATCCCTGGCTTCGGCGACCTTGCCGTTAACCTTCCTCTTGGCCTTCTGCTTGGCCTTGTCCACCCTGGCGGGAACATCGTGTTTCTCAGCCTCCATCTCGAAATCGTCGATTAGGTCGGCGCCAACACTGGTGCCCATGATCCAGTCGACGAGGCCCCATGGTCCAAAATTGCCTTCCCCGTCGCAAAGGACGTGCGTGTCGGTCCGCCGGGCAACACCACCAAGGATGAAGTTGGTCGGGACCGTCGAGTAGCCCGAGTAAGCGAATGTCTCCTCCAGGCTGATCAGGGTCAGGTAGACGATGTATGTCAGCAGGTGAAAACGGAAGAGGATGGCAGGTAGGTATGTCGGAAGAAAGGCGCGTGTGAGGTAGGCCAGTGGGTGGTCGTACGAGGCCGAGAGCGGGAAGGGTGTGGCGACAGAGTGATACCAGGACTGGTGGGCGCGGCAGAGGGCTGTGTCTGCCTCATGGAGTGTGTAGCGGTGCACGGTGTAAGCGATGACTTCTCGAAATAAGTAGCCACGGATGAGATCCTTGAGGATTCCGAAGGGCGTCGGAAGACTGGTGGTGACGCGCAAGGCTGAGCGGATCTGGAGGACCTGTGTGAAGAGGAGTTCGACTAGGGCTTGGACAAGAACGGAAAGGAGGATGTTGAGAAGTGACCAGCCGAGCATGCGCAACAGGCGGATGGTCCTTTGGCGAGAGGCGTCCTTGAACGGCAGGGCGTCGGTGCCCAGGGCCTTGAGGCTCTCCGCCGCCGAGGGCAGCATTGCGTCAAAAAAGAGGAAGAAAGCCGAGGGGAGGATGTAGAACAGGATGCGCACAGCGAGAGTCGCGACGACTTCGACGCGAAGCGGCGGGTGGGAGAGCACGAGCGTCGACCATGTGAGGTAGAAGAAGAGAAGATTGAGCGAGGTCGAGTAGGATGTCATGGTGGGGATGAGGAGGAAAGACAAGGACGAAAGACCGGTGAGGGCGTTCATCATGGTGCGCAAGGCTGTGTATGTCCCGGTGATGGGGGATGTTGCGTAGTTATACACCACCGAGGCGTACGAAGGCGGCGCAGGGCATGAGAGCGCATTCGGGAGGTGGGAACCCCAGGACTGGGGTAGGTAACAGGCTGGGTGGTACGAGGACATTGAGAAGGTCAAGGTTGGTGACAACGGGAGGTGATATAGGTTTCCTGGCTCATATGGAGTACGAAGGGCATGTAACGGGGGAGGGCCTGAGGTACACTATCAGAGTGGCTGGTAGAGAGTTGGCTGGCGTTGATGGTGAACATTGAGGTGCAAGAAAAAGGCACAACTACGTCATGGTGGTCATGGCATGTGGTACTCACGTGAAGCCAGTTTAATCACGTGCCATGATGAATGTGGTGTCTTGGCGTCTACGACCTTCAAGCCTGAGCCACAACTGCACCTCAGGCTCTGCCTGCACCGCCACACTTGGCTCTCCCTATTACCACTCCCACCATCCTCCCCAACACTGCATGCATGTTACTACGTTCCTGGGCTGGAGTTTCTCCTTTCTCTGTTCCACCGGAAGTAAATTCGTCGATGCATGCCATGCACAGTCCCCGTGATAGGAATTGGGGTGTCGCCAATAGCCCCCACACCTATGACTTTCATGACTGCCTCCGAAGGACAACGCTGTAGTCCCCGACCCTTCCTGGGAACCTGTGGGGGCGAAATTCGGGCCACCTCTCGCCGCACCCGACCTAAGAAACTGGGCCTGCGAAAGACAAAAAGACGCAGACGCAGACGCAGACGCAGTTCGATGGGGACTGCCTCCAGGGAATGCCGGTTTTGGACAGTCTAGCTCCTGTTGTCCTGTTGCGGTGTTCGTCTTTGTCGAGTATCTCGAAACACTGGGCCAAGTTCACTCACCACTGTCCGTTCGGAGGCTGCCTTTCCGAGAACTCTCCTACAACCCACGCACGCCACAGTTTGGACGGCCAGTCAAACGGCGGGAGTGGGAGGTAAAGTAGCGACCAAAGCGATTGCAGGATTGGATCCAACCCCTGTGCATGACGCCGGATTTGCTTTGACCTGTCATCTCAACAGTGCGGGGTTTGCATCGCGCAGGGCAGAGCGTGGGATTCATTCGGATCATTCGGTTGGATCTCCAGAGCGAATTCTCTCGCTACCGCCCTACCACCTACCCTTCACACACATTTCCGCCGTCCAGTGTGGTCAATTGCACCGTCGCGTGCCAAATGGCCCAGGATGTGACTGTACCCTCCCCCCTCTCCCAACACGCCCCGATCACAAGATCGGCCAGGGTATTGCTACGATAGATAAATACCCTCCCCCTCGCCCGGCTCGACTCGACTTGGCCCTTGATAGAACCATCATAGCCTGTAGGTGTTGTGTGTGATTCAAGGTTTCGGAGAGTTTCAATTTTGTCCTGTCTTTGTTCTCAACATGGCTGACCTGACCCTCCCCAAAACCCAAACCGCTGCTGTGGTTCGAAAGCTAGGCGAAGAGGTGGAATTTGACGACAACTATCCTGTCACACAGCCTGGACAAGACGAGGTTCTTGTCAAGGTCCTATACACCGGCGTTTGCCAGAGTGGTCAGTTGAGGCCAGGCCTTCCTACCCCGTCACCTCGGTCTTCTGCGGTTTGCTTACAGTTGACGGTCAGACCTCCACACCAGGGCAGGGACAGCCCCCGGTCCTGATGGCCTCCCTATAACCAAGATCAAACTTCCTCACGTGGGTGGGCATGAGGGAGTAGGGCGTGTTGTGGCCTTCGGACCCAACCTCTCGCCCAGAGAGCACCTCCAACTTGGGACACTGGTGGGCATTCGATTCGCTTCCCGAGTCTGCCATGAGTGTGAATATTGTACCAGCGGTCGAGATCAATATTGCGGCAACGCAACGAACCATTTGCACCATGAGGACGGCAGCTTCCAGCAGTATTGTGTCCTCGACACCAAGCATCTGACCACGTTACCACAAGATATTGATCCCCAGGTGGTCGGACCAGTTCTCTGTGCTGGCGTCACTGCATACAAGGTAAGTCGACCATTCTGACCGACCAGGAGGCCTGTGCTGAAGGAAGATGATAGGCTGTTGTCAATGCGAACCTGAAAAAGGGAGAGTGGCTTACGGTGGTCGGCGGGGCAGGTGGGCTCGGGCACTTTGCAGGTAGGTGGTCTCAATTTGGATACAAAGGAGCATTGGAAAGGGAGCTGATCGAGCGACAGTGCAATACGGCCTAGCGCTCGGAGCCCGAGTGCTCGCCGTCGACGCCGGCGCAGAGAAGAAACAGTTTGTGGAGTCGCTCGGGGCTCAATTTGTGGACTTCACTCAATGCAAGGACGTGGCAGAGGAGGTCCGCAAGATCACTGGCGGGGGTACACACGCAGCTGTCGTCACGAGTGGCCACCCTCGTGCTTTTACCAACTTGGTTGACATGATCAGAATTGGAGGCTCTCTGTGCATAGTAGGCATCCCGCCAGGAGATGTTTGTTTGAACACGCCCATCGCAACCATTGTCATCAGGGGGCTGAAAATCCAAGGCAACCTCGTGGGATCGTTGAAGGAGACGCAAGAGGCGGTGGAATTCGTCCGGAGTGGGAAAGTGAAGCCACACATCCAGATTCGGCCATTCCGCGACCTGCCACAAGTGTATGAGATGCTCGAAAAGGGCGACATCCCGGGTCGGATTGTGCTGCAGCTGTGAAGGCAGCCCGCGGCGGTAGGAAGACGAGAGGCAGGCGGCCAGGCGGGCGGCGGTGTCTGTGGGTCGCCTCTCGCGGACATGCATAGGGATCACGATTGCATATTCTGCCAGGATGGCCTCGCCGGAGGGAGTGTATGCAGATGGTCGCTCATTGCTCCCATCGGAAAGGGTGCCAGGGTCTGCAGGAGCGGCCCTTCTCGCTGACGATTCTGGCTGGTCTGCCGGTTCTTCTGCTGTAGATCGCACCGTGCAGCAGTATGCAGGTAGCTTGCAGGTAGCTTGCAGGGAGTTTGCAGGTAGTTCGCAGCTCGAATTCACTGTCCCTGCGATTCTTTGGCCGACCAGCGTAGGCGGCCAGGTGGCAATGCGATGCAGAGCCAGGGCCCGTCGGCCAGCTGCGTGAACGGCGTGCCAGCATCGCCTCTGCAATGATGCGGACCGAGCTGCAGAGAGGCCTTGACACCCCACGACACCCATCGACCCTAAAGCGTTTCTAGAGACTGGCTGTGAGAGTTGAAGGGATTGCCAGGGCATCCTTGCGAAGACGTCGTGTCTATCGCCTGTTCACGACTCCCAAGGGTCCACCTCCATCACCACCAGCGTCGCCCGGCTGGTGTTCGACGGGTGACCGACTTCACTTGGGCCAATTCGGCTGTTCAGAATCCCGAGTCGAGCTGTGTCATGTCACATACCTCACGATGGAGACATGTCTTTCCGTCGCTGCAATGTGGTCAGTGCACAAGACTGTGGCGTCGTCGCCAGATGCAGCGCTTGGCAACGCCGACGACTGTCCTGTCTGGGGTCATGATTCGATCGTTGGAGCCCTCGTTGGGCCCGGCGTTGGCATGCCAGGCTGGCAAGCTGGGTCGGCTGGAGCGAGGTGAACTGACAGATTCCCTCTCGCATCCCCCAGCTTGTCCTATCACGCTCGGGCCGGGTCCACCGGTGGATGTCCACCGGTGGATCAGCGTCGAGCTGAAGCCACCCACCCATCAGCTCGCCCGAGTCCTGGATCATGTTTCCACCTGCACCGAGCATTCCTTTATCCGGCTCCTCCATTGCTGGAACCCGGAGGCACAAGCGTTGGTCGGAAAGAGCCATGAACCTACCTCAACCCCGTTGAGGTAGTGAGTGGGAGAGGGCCGAGGGGCTGCCAAACACGCCCGCAGCGACGTCAAGTCTCGTGTTTGAGTCAGCCCTCCCGTGGTATGCATGAGGGCGTGTCAGACCAGGGATGCCTGCCCGACTTCGAATCTCGGGTTTCCCACCACACGCTGGGCCGCCTTTTCTCAGGAGCATGGGAGTCCCTTGACCCAGAACTGCGATAGACGCGCCGCCATGCAAGCACTTTGTCGAGCCATGCACGCAACGGCATATATTTGCTTTTATCGCCTGTCGCGGTGCTGGGGCCGTCGGCAAGGCTGTCATAGGCGGGTTTCCAAGTCCACCCTTGGGTGCTTCGTCTGGTGCTTGGTGCTTGGGGCTGGGATCACCCTCGGACACGAATCGGGTCGGACGTGTGCTTGGAGGAACTGGGACACATGCAATGGTCTGGATCCAGGAACAGCCCTTGCGCTTGAACGAAGGTTTGGTTTCTAGACTTCCCGCTCTACCGCCCGTCGCTGGTCTTGTTCGATTCGGACCCGCAAAGCAGGCTGGTTGGTCTCTCGGGGCGGGCAGAGACCAAGAATCCAAAGGGACACATCTGGGATCTTGACGTAGATCTCAACCCTCGCTCTGACCTCTTTCTGGGACGTTGGTCGGAAGAATTGTCCCTTGCGGCAGGCCGGGGCTCGACGGGCCACCCCCATCCATCCTGGACTTGTTCCAGTTGGGACTTCTCGAGCCTAGTGTCTCTCTTTCAAGGAATTCGAGCGTGCCCTGGCGGGCTATTCGTGTGAAACTTCCTGGTCTGAGCATCTCCAGTCCATGGGAGTGGGGCGCGCCTTGCCTTCTCATGAACCGTTCTGTGGACGGCACATTCCAGGCACCTTGCATTCATATACTTCAAAGACAACGCGCGCTGCGGACTGACGTGGGAGGAGAAACTCCTTGAAGTTCGCCTATGTCCCTCGGTTTCTGTGCTCAGGAACATCCTCTGCCATCACTCCAACTGCGAGGTCTGGCGGATCAAATGGAATATCATAATACTGCCGAGCTTGGAAATAGTCAGTGGTGACAACCAACCCTCCACGAGCCGGGACCACTTGCTAATACCTCTCAACCAGTGTCGCCCCCCGGTAATGCAGACATCAAGACGGAGGAGAGCCCGTTCGAGATTTTGCCTCAGCTCGAGCCAGACTTTGAAGTGGGATCCCACCTGGGGTTTTCGGCAGCAGACTGTCCGTCGCTTTCGTCGAGCTTCTTCTCCGACTCCTCGACCACCGACTCTCATGCTGGCCGCAGGCCATCGCTGGTATCCTGCAGCAGTTCGGCCTCGCCGAACATGTTCTTCACGCCCCCGGCGCAGACAACAAGCCCTCCCACACCCATGTTGGCCGATCCAACCATGCAGTACTCTTGCAGGCAGTACATGAAGCCGGAAGCCTATCTCTTCGACTGCCAGCCCATCTTTCACCTCCAGGACGACGAGCAAGACCCCCAGAGCTGCATGTGGATGGATAATACGTGCTCCGTCGATGGCCTCACCATGCTGACTGGCATGCCTCAGATGATGATGGCCGAAGGTGTTCAGTTGTACCACTCAGAAAGCCATGGTCTCAGCCTCGCGACGGCCAATCCGGCTCTCACAAAGGCCATATTTGGTAGCTCATCAAGCCCTTCCGCCATGCACGCGGCAGGTCCCGGCCTACTGCCCTGGAATGTGTCGCATGCAGAGCCACCTGCAGAGACCATTGAGCCCAGTGTCGCCTTCCAGTACCTCCTGCCAAGTTCTCCCTTGTACAAACTCGAGCCTTCAACCCCGGCCCATGTCCTCATGCCTCCATCCGCCATCCTCAGTAGCAGTCCGATGTCAATCGTCTCGCAGGCAGTCTTTCCGTCGCAGCTGGACATGGAGGAAATCTCCTACGACTCGCTGGAGCAGAGGATTGGCGAAACAAAGTGCCATCGGACGAATCCAGATCGGCTGTATCGACGTGGATATGAGCGCAAACGGCTTTCCGGCGCGACGGCCAAGCCCAAACCGGCGGCGAGCAAGTCCGGCATCAATTGTGACCTGGTTATCCCGCAAAATGAATTTGCCTGCGGCTATCCCGACTGCATTGACCGGACCACCGGCAAGCAGAAGCGCTTCAAGAGGCAAGAGCACAAGAAACGACACGAGAAGACGGTCCATGAAAAGTCGACGAATGCCGCCTACAAATGCTGGGTGCCGGAATGCAATCGGCCTTTCTCCCGAAAGGACAATCTCAAAAGCCACCTAAGAAACACACATTCCAAGAAGCCAGGCGTTCGGGGGAACCGTTATGTGGCCACGTTGGACAAGACCAGCGAATATTATGACCCCGAGTGGGTGGGCGAGCTTGACCAGCTCGGGTATCCCCTGCTGTGAGACGCGGGGCGTGCACCAAGTCATGGCGGCTGTCAGTGAGAGAAAAAAACAACTTGGACACTTACTTCTGCTCGGTGTCGGCGAGAGTGTCCCCACTTTCGGGTTTACCTATCGTTGTTTATCCAGTGAAAATATCTGTCTCTTGCGATGCGAGGGAAAAGCTCCCCTTGAGGTATGGTGGCGTTTCTCAAAAGTTGGGCGTAGGACGCGCGCGTGCGTCCATTTGCGCTGGTGTTTAGGGAGGATGTCTTGGAGGCATGGTGGGTTTGGAGACGGGTTGGTTCCCGTGTACGAGATATGGGCGTTGGTCAACAGTATTTGAGTCGGAAACAAATCGAACGGCCCCGTAAAAGAGTCAAGCTTCATTTTCATCCGTGAACAAGTATCCTCAGATAGTGCATTCTCAATTTCAGCGATGGTTAGGTAATACGATCTTAGGTAGAAAACACCGCCGTCTATCTCTCCCCAGTCCTCCCTGTCTATTTAATTGTGGTGGTAGTAGGGGTAGTACCTGGCCTAAACGTAGCTACAAGGCTGCGAGCCCCTGAAGCTTACTAATTTGAAGTTCTACTGGGGCTTGGTGCTTCCTTTGGCGGTCACTGCCTTTCTGAAGAGTTTGATTCGTGGCATCCTCAAGGTGAGAGTAGGCCTAGGTGCTGTCAATGTCATAGCCTGAAGCTGAAACCCTCTCATGATATAAACCAGGCAGTAATATACAATGCAAGCGTCAATGTTCCTGATATCCCAGCTGTCAAAGAGCACCAACATATCTTACAGGTTGCTATAATACACAATAAAAGGTCGACCTGAACCCAACAGCCTACTCTTGCCCTGAGGCATGGCTGACGTTGGTGGATTTCTCCAAAATCTCTTCTAGACCATTGGTTTTGCGTCCCTTTCGCCTGAATCGCAGGGGTCTCCCCGACCACGCACCAGACAGGGCTTGGGACAGTCTATCGCGGCCACCAGAGCAGTGACGCCTCTCGTCCGATTCACTTTCTGCATCACGCACCATTTCTTCTCTTTCAACCTGTGATTGGTGTGAGGTGCGACCTTGCAACGACGCGAACGAAACATCTGAAATGGCTCGATCCGGGTCCGTTGTTGATTTCGAATCCATGAAAATCTGTTGGAGGGCATCAGTGGCGGCCCTCGGGGTTGAAGCCACCGGCTTCCTATCGATCCGCCTGGGTACATAGAGAGGAATCTTGGTATAGCCCGGGAGGTCCCCCATGCCAACCTCGATGTCAGGGGAAAATGTCAGACGAGGATCATCTTCGCTGGTGACATTAGATCTTGCTTTGGACACCGGGCGCACTGTGGATGATGTGGAGGGACGAGCGGTCGCGTTGAAACCGTTCCAGACAAAATCAGAACACGGATTAGGTGCATCCATATATACTACTGGTAGTCTTCGCAGGGCCAACGTCGTGCTGACCGAGAAGGCGGAATCTGTGTTGGTTCCCGGACGAGATGCCGGTTGGGAGCTTCGACTGCTACTGGGTGCGGAGATATGTTTTACTGAAACACTTGACAAACTGGGTCGGCTGAGGCGTCGACGTCCGAAAGCATGACTTCGCATCTCTTCGACGCTTCCGATTGAAGGGCTTCTCGCTGGTGCATGTCGAGAGAATGATTTCAGCGAACGCCGTCCGTGAAGGAGGCGATCTTCTGCAACGTGAAATGAATTTATCGTTGATGAAGATGCCGCATATGCAAAAGTAGGGACCGTGGTGAAATGGCGAGGTACTCGCTAAAATGTCAGTCTTGACATCAGTATTCCATACGCCCAAGCGGGATTTACCTCAGGATTTCCAGAAGACGAGGGCGGGAGCGTCCGATCCTTGTCCGATATTTCATGCAGATCTTGCCGAATAAGAGAGGATATCTCAAAAACTCGTTAGGCTTATTTCCATGCCCCCTGTTTTGTCCGTACCTTCGGCATTTCATCTGAAGATGTGGTTTTTCTTCTCGGTTTGCAATCGTAGTCCAACTGTTCGACATCCATGTCAGCAGGGAAGAGAGGAGATGTAGATGTGCACCCACCAGAGATAGATCCACATCCTCCATATCAGAGTCCTTGCTTGTGGGATTTTGCACATACTCTTCAGTCGTGAGTTTTAATGGTGGGGGTGGTGATGAAAGCTCTGGCGTTGTCGGCTGAGACATGGCTCCATGTGTTGAGGGATCCGGCAAATCTCGATCTTTTCGAGCGAATAGACTACTTGGTATGCTTTTCAGTCGGCTCGTCATTCTTCTCAAGCGTCCGGAATTCCCAGTCCAGAGACCGCCCACTCCCTTGCGCATCTCGAATCTGCGTGGCTCCCCTTCCTTGCTTTCCTCGCTTTTGGGGGTCAAGATGGCTTGGTCATCGAGGGACAGTCTTGTCGATGTGATTTCATCAATGGAAAGGTCAGGATGGTATGCTTCTGGAGCGGTAGAGGTGCGGAGCACGCGTGGCCATAGCTTTTCGGGTATGTTGTCGAGGGGCGAAGCCGGTATACTGCTGGTCCTGGAGAGGTTCGAGTCTCTGTCTGAGAGTATGGGTCGTCGTACATTGGGGGAGGCTTGGGAGGAATTCGCCCGTCGCAAAGGCGAGTCTGATGGCGGCCGTTTGGTGGCTTGAGTCTTGCCGTGGGCGTTGTGATGCCGAGTCAGGAGTGACAGGCCACGGCTGGAGCTTGGTGGACGACCACTCGGTCCCGCCCCGGCCTCAAGCATGTCGATGTAGGGGACTTGTCTGAGAGAACAACAACAATAGCAGCCTGGGTCCTGAAGATTCCCGTCCACGCTTCGCTCCGCAGTGCAAGTGAAAAGCAAGAAGCGAGAAGGTCCGCGGCGTGCAACGTCGGCAGAACAGAGGTGTCAATGGACCTGGCGGGGAAGGTGCGCTCAACGCAGAGGCACAACTTTGCACAGAACAGGTGAATAAATAGACAGCACCTGCTGTGGCATCACGGCCGAACCCTCAAACACGCAGCACCGAACAGACTGGCAAGGAGGGCTGCTGGACAGATGGACAGTGCGAAGGTCTGTCACACACTGGAGCACTGGAGAGAGAGAGGCTTCAGATCATCTATTTCAGCGTCCTTTCAGCGTCCTTTCAGCGTCCTTTCAGCGTCCTTTCAGCGTCCTTTCAGCCTTGCAGCCCTGGCTTCTTCTTCTCGGCGGTCCTCCACCCCCCGCAAGAAATCCATTCTATTGAGATAGCCCTCTTTTGCCTTGGCATGTGTATCCAGTTCGTCCTTGAGACCCTCGGCATCGACATGTACAGCCCAGTCCATCTTACTCTTTTCCACAACATTGAGTTTGGGACCTTTGAAGTTGGCGCCCTGGGCATCTTTCCCAACCCACGAAGCCTTGAATGCCTCCAGATTGCTGAAGTTGGGGTCAAACCGTGATATCTTGCGAAGGGGTCTCTGCAATGCCTTGCCATCCGCTGTCGCCATTTCGGGTTTGGACGACTGTTGCTGGGCTAGCCAAAGTTGGGCCTCGGCGGAAGCCTTGAGGACCGTTTTTTCTTCCACATGGACCTCACCTGCAAACTTGTATATTCGTTTTATTGTGATCTTTTCCTCGGCATCGGTGGCGGGGACGTTTTCCTTGTTCACATGGTCGCCACCAGAGTCGAGCTCTGTGGAATCAGACACTGGGTGGGCCTGGCCTGGAGGAGGTTCGTCTGCTGCGAGGGTCGGATTGACTTGTCGAGGGCGATTCATTCGTTCCCATATTTTGTCGACATCAATTGTGCTTCCCTTGCTGGTAGCTATTTTGCTCTTTTTCCGCTCCTCCTTTTCTTTTGTTCGCATGGCACGCGTTCGGGCACGCCATCCATCGGAGTCCTCCCCTCTGTCTTCCACAGCGTCACCGCCCTGCTTTCTTTGTTTGCGGCGTGCGCGTGCGCGTGCCTGTTCCTGTTCCTTGATTGTCAACTCATCTCCCGAATCCAATTCCACGGCTATCTCATTGGGGATGTGTGCAGTCTTCCGCTTCTTCCGAGGTCGGCCGGATGTGGAGGGGTCATGTGGCTCTTCATCGTCGGAGGAGGAGATGAAATTGTCACCAGCCAAGGCGTCTTCATGGAAGTCACTGTCTGCTTCCTCATCGTAGTCGTCTTCCATGGCCGTATCACGCTCTTGGGGGTCGGCCATGGTGACGGCGATGGCGACGGTGATGGTCTCACCGGGGTTGTGTGAAGTCCCTCCCAGTGACGCGTCGTTGACGTGCAGGAAGCAAGAAAGGCGAAAGTGGTGGCCGCGGCGACAGCGACAGGGATGTCAAGTCGACTAAGGACGGCGGCTTGCGTCGAGGCCAGCGTAGCTAAGCGAAGGTGTCGCCCCAAAAGGGAAATTTAGGCGAGCACGACTGCGTTCCGCTTTCTAGCTTCTTTTCTGCCTTCTAGCTTCTGCCTGCTAGCTTCTGCTGCCCTTCACTGAGGCTTCACCTCTGCGAATCTGGCTTCGTTTCTTCATTTCATTATTATTTCCACCGGTCATGATTTGTACGGATCCTCTGTTCCGTGGAGGGGGCCTGCCGCTGCCAATTAACTCGGCACCCTCTCCATTTGACAGTGTCCAGCTTCCAAGCGCCAAAAGTGACGGACCAAGAGTCCCAATCTGGAGTTGAGCGGACACCATGGGTTCACCAACCCACAAATGCCCTCAAAGCTCTTCTCCAACTGGATGGTTCAGTCTTGGAAGAAACGTGGCTAGCGAGACCCTTTCAAATACCCAAGTGAAATACGCTCGACCCCTTACAAGAACATAAGAAGTCGCCTTTTCTGAAGTCTGCCAAATACCATCGCAAGCGAAGTCATGGACCTCACTTTGCCTCTGAATCTGTGCCCTCCTTCCAAGTTCCTGCCCTACCGCCGCTTGTGCACAATGAACATTACTGATCCTTCTTGATTTTGGTGTTTCTTGGCCGAGTTGGATTTCGCGAAAGCAACCTGGTTAGGCGAAGCTTGGGCTCGGCTCGGCCGTAAGTCCCCAACACGGTTCCTCCACGACTCCTCTATAGGTTCCCCACGATCATCTTCGCGCATCATACCCGATTTGAATATCCAGAAAGGCTGTCGCCTATTTCGATACTGACACCACGCCCTGGGAAGGATTTTTACGGGCTTAGGGGTGAGACGCGGATAGATTCAAACCAGATCACCGAAGGCGTTTCCAAGCCACCCTCGCCTTCTTAAGACTTCAATCGAAGGTAAGCAGATTAGGCCATGCCCATGAGCATATGCCATGTTGTTTTTGACTTACGGGAGAAAATCAAAGCAGGCTGATCTCTATTTCACTCGACCCTGTATCAGAAGCCATCTACTATCAAGATAGTTCGCAATGGGTGTCACTTGTAACGGAGTCCAACCATCTCACTACAAAGATTGGCCAAACGCACTTGGGGTATGGATGCTTGTTGCAAGCCTTGAACGGAGCTGACAGTTTGATCTGATAGTTCGACGCTCATTATGAAGAAATAACACCGGTCGAGCTTCGTGTCGAGGGCGACATACCAGCATACACTGCAGGCGTTCTATTCCGAACCGGTCTTGGACCCAGGTCATTCAAAACATCCAAGGACAACACATTCAAGGTCAACCACTGGTTCGACAATTTTGCTCAAATACACCGCTTTCAGATCCATGAGCCACAGCCCGGGTCCCCAGTAAGGGTTACTTACAACTCACGAATGACCAGTGATGGTTTGATCGAGAAAATCAAGAGGACGGGAACACTTGATGGCTTCACGTTTGCCGCCAAGTACGATCCATGCAAATCTTTCTTCCACAAACTGCAATCATTCTTCTACCCGGCCCAGGAACCGGCTAAGAACGAAGTTAATGTCGGAGTCACCATGTCGGTCAATTTTCCTGGCCTGTCCAAAACCGGAGAGCTGCTGGAAGGCCCTCATGATGCGAAGGAAGACATGACTTTATGCAACAAGACTGACGCCAATATCTTCCAAATGCTTGATCCCCAGACACTCGAGCCCATTGGTCTTGCCCATCAGACAACCCTCCACCCAGATCTTAAAGGAGCTGGCAGCGGAGCCCACGCCAAATCTGACCCCGGCACCGGCGACATTTTCAATTACAACCTTGACTTTGGTCGTACTGGCACATACCGAATCTTTCGGGTCTCTGCATCTAATGGCAAGACCTCTGTTCTGTCCAAGTTTCATCATGCAGCTGCGTATCTGCACTCCCTCTTCCTCACAGAGCATTATGTGGTTTTGTGTGTCTGGAACTCCTTCTACCAAGCCGGGGGTGCTTCCATTCTCTGGAAGCACAACCTCCTTGACGCGATGTCATACGATGCGAATCTGCCAACCACATGGTTTGTGATCGACAAACGACCGACAGAAGAAGGTGGCAAGGGCCTGGTGGCCAAGTATACATGCGATGCCTTCTATGCCTTCCACACGATCAACGCATACGAAGTGCCATCAAGCAATGAGAAGAGCTCAGTGGACATCGTGGCTGATATAGTGGCGTATGAGAACATGGACGTGCTCGATCACTTCTATCTAGACAACCTGATCAGCGACTTACCCAAGGCACACGCACACACTGACTCCCTGAGCCCCAGTGCGCGCGCCGACTATCGACGGTATCGCCTGCCTTCAATCCCATCGTCACCAAAGTCAGCAGCTTCTCAAGCGGTATTGGAACATTTGGGCAGCAAGTCGGACGGCTTTGAACTTCCCATCATCAATCCCAACGTGGTCACAAAGAAGCACCGCTACATGTATGGCATCTGCGATACCGGCAAGTCAACCTTTGTGGATGGATTGGTCAAGTATGATGCAGAGACTCACTCGACCACACGTTGGAGCCAGCTGGGCCAGACAGCCGGAGAACCAATCTTTGTAATGGATCCTGATTCTGCGGAAGAGGACGGCGGAGTCTTGCTCTCGGTTGTCCTCGATGGGCTTATGGGCAAAAGCTATTTACTTGTTCTCGACGCTAGAACGATGGAGGAAGTCGGACGTGCACATGTCGACGGTGTGGTGGGATTTGGCTTCCATGGAGTTCACGTGAAGTCACGAGAGCCTGTTGGTGGATACAACGGACTCCATTTCTGATAAGAATTGGATTTGTACTGCCAGGAGGAACCCCAATCCTACCCTACCGTGCCTACCCTACAGGCGACGGGGCCTACCCCATGGAACACAGGCACGTGAGGCACATAAGCCACGTGAACGCCTCACGTGCCCTCATTTCAATTTTAGTTTTTTAGTTTTTATCCCAGCGTCAAGGTTCAAATCCAATGACATCATGCATTTGCCGGCTTCTCGGTGATGATTGGTGTTAGTTGCATTTCTGAGGCTGGGATTCCTTACTTTCAGTGTCGAAAGTAGTTCAAGTATTGCGTGAGGGAACTGTAATTCGTTCCCTAGAGCTAGATCGAGATGCTCTGTAGTTTAAGTACGTTCGATAGGTGATGACGTTGTGCTGGTTACGAGACGTGGCTGTGGCTGAAGCTCCTGCTTGTTCACTCTTTCTTTGGCGTTTCTCTCAATCACAGCGCACCACATTGTTCTCTTCCACTGGAGCCCCAGTCCTACTGGCGAAATCTGGCCCTGATATGGACGTCTTCTGCTGTTCCCACTCCTTCCTTCTTCGTCTTCAGTTGTAAATACACTCTTTCCACCCACTCATCTTTGCCTACGCGCCGCACGCGACGTGCAGTCAATCCAAGGTGCTCGCAAATTCTACCTACTCTCTTGACCGACCGCCATGTCGTTAAAGGAGGCGTTCAACTGGTTCGGTGCGAGTACGTCTGCTGATGCTCCAGCTGTCCACATTACAACGCTGCCTGCAACGTTCTTCAAATTCCCTCCATCATCCAAGCCTGCGACAGTTCCGCCTCCGACCGACCACCCAACCCTCGCCCATCCATTCACTTTCCCCCCCGACCTATACAATGCACTACTCTCTCCGAATGTGCCCATCACTGTCGCTCTGGTCTACATGTCCGTTGTCAGCCTCTGGAATTCGGTCAACGCGAAGAGGAAGTACACACCATGGGCAATAAGCAGAACTCGCCTGTTCAAGATCTTTGTCGTCCTTCACAATGTCTTGCTGGCTATATACTCGGCTTGGACTTGTGTTGGGATGATAAATGCCCTGCGCTTGTCCATCCCAGACCTGGACCAGGGATTCCACCTGGCCGGAGCCGTTGATGCTCTTTGCAAGATGCACGGCCCAAGAGGCCACGGCAATGCTGCGACATACAACACAACCACAGGCGGCTGGACAATATCCAATCGACAGTTTCACCTGGCTGCGGATAACCTAGGACCGGAGAGCACAGACGTGGGCAGAATTTGGAACGAAGGGTTGGCCTTCTACGGGTGGTTCTTCTACCTCTCCAAGTACTACGAAGTCATCGACACCTGTATCATCCTAGCCAAGGGCAAGAAAAGCAGTTTTCTGCAGACTTATCACCACGCCGGGGCCATGCTTTGCATGTGGGCTGGAATCCGGTACATGTCTCCTCCGATCTGGATGTTTGTGTTGGTGAACTCGGGCATTCATGCTATTATGGTAAGTCGAGCGCTCTGAATCCCTGGGCAAGGCTAACCGACGATAGTACACCTTCTATCTCTTCTCTGCGCTCGGCATTCGAGCTCCCAAACGACTCAAACAGTCCTTGACTACACTTCAAATCGGCCAATTCATCTTTGGAGCCACATACGCCTTCGCTCACCTCTTCATCGCTTACCAGATACCAGTGCGTGTTCCCTACATTTACCACCTTGGGAGTGTAGCTTTGAAGGCTGTGACAAAAACACCCCCCGAAACTTCCTCGGCCGCATCGAGCGCAGTTGTGACTGCATCCGCCAGTATAGGAGCCTGGTTGAAGAAGGTTGCGTTACGCGCAGCCGGTCATGAGGGTCCGGCCGAAAACGTCGTCAACGATCAGGGCCGGCCATTCGGAATCGATGCTATTCGCATTGCCGAGGACTTGGTCTCTAGAGAAGAGACGAGATATCGGGACGAGTTACAATGGGTGAATTGTCTAGACACAAGCGGCCAGGTGTTTGCCATCCTTCTCAACTGCATGTATCTGGCCCCATTAACTTGGTTGTTCCTACGCTTTTTCGTCACCGCGTACTTGAAGCGCGTCGAGAGGAGAAGAAGTAGTACGGCCAGCGATAAGGTCATTGCCGCGCGACAGAGTCTCCGAGATGCTTCCAAGGGAGTTGCACGCCGACTCAGTGAAGCTGTGGAAGAGATGCATCGCACTTCCGGCGACATTGGGGATGACACAGTGATTGTAGATGGGGATGAGGTCAAGAGAGAACTCAAAGAAGAAGCGGATCAAGCAATTTCGACTCTCAAGCAATTGCCAGAAAAGCTCAAAGAGAGCGTTGACCTGGAGAAGGTGAAGCGAGACGTTCAGCGTGACGTGGAACAGGTGCGGAAGAACCTACAGGATGCCGTCGACAAAGTTAAAGCCGCTGCTGCAAGAAGGGGCGAGCATGAACAGGATGGGAAGACCGAGGCGAAGGAGGAACCGGCCAAAGACAATCTTGTCGAAGCAGTGGAACAAGCTATGGAGAACGTCCAGTCTTCTGCAGAGCCGGCCAGCAAAGCGCCTATGAGCGTTCCTAGCGAACAGTCGAAAGAACAGCAGAAGTCAACACCCAAAAAAGCCAACAAGAAGAAGAATCGATCGAAAAACAATGCAGCCGAGACAGTTCAGACAGCCACAGATCAGAAGAAAGATATGGCGGCGGAGACAGCTGAGACGGCCGAACAGGTGAAAGCGACCTTACAAAGGGCTGTGCAACAGAAAGATCAATCAGCAGGCGAGGCAGCTGAGAAGCTCGGGAAAGCCACAAGTCAAACGCAGGATGCAAAGGCCGAGCCGACAGAACCGGCGGAATCAAAAGCGGACGAGAGCAAGTTGGTAGTCAGCCAGTCGAAACCAGAAGTCGCTCGGGAAGAGAAGGCCCCAAACGGAGATGGCACCGGCGCCGAAGAGGCGACTGGTCAAATACCCAAGCCGGGGTCAGCGAGCAAGAAGGGTAGTGAAGACTTGGACTCGAAATAGGTGAAGGGGGAGGGAAACAACGGAGGCTGGGGCATCTCGCGACACAACCTGCGGCCGAACTTGGTAAGAACAGCGCTATGGGCTAGCTTGGGGCAAAAGTTGAAGGCAGCGAGACGTAGAGGGAGACGGCAAAAGGCCCATCATCAATACTTTGAATCAAGGACCTCGAACTATGTCTTCCCAACTCAGAGGTGAACATCTCGGGCCAGGGATCGCAGTAGAAGTCGATGGGTGTTCTATTTCCTGTTTATTGTCGCTTTACAATAAAAGATCTGGCGCTCGGCTCAGATGATTTGTCTATCCATTTACTCGCTGCCGTGAGCACAAGGAACTGCCTCCATTGTATGCCTTTCAACCCGTTTTAGAGCCCATTAAACGCCAGCATGAGAGGTTCGAATGGCCAGTACCCTCAGATCGATCGTCAGATCGCGAGTGGTCGTTGTTGTGAGCCCTCAGCCCTGGGAAGCCAGAAAATGGGTAAGTAGGCGGGCGCAGACTCAGATTCCACGGTTGAACTCGACCAGCCCGCCCTGTCCGCCGTGTTCCCAGAACTCTTCTTCCAAGCTCTTGGCAGTCACGGCCTGCCGCTGGGGGAATGCACCCAGGGCCAGGGGCAACGCTAAGATGCTCGTAGAGAGGATTAGGCCCAGGTTCAGCGGCAGCACCATCCTCGGCCGCTGCTTCAACCACTCGGTCTTTTGAAGACGTACGAGGACGAGGGGCGGGATGACCATGATCGGGGTGGCGTTGAGAACGCGCGAGATGGCCGTCTCGCCGACAGCCAGGAAGGCGGCCTTGCGCGACTTGCCCAAGCTGGCAACTTCCTTGCCGGATTTCTCGCGCTCGGCCTTCTCCGCCTCAGACTGCACGGGGAAGACGTCGATGCCGCGGCGGATCTCCTCACCGCGCATAAGGAAGACGTTGAGGGCGCCGGCCGAGGCGACGGCGGCGAAGGGGACGAGGCGGCCAAGGACCAGTCTGGCGTTGGGAGACACGCGCTTCAGGCGGGGCACGATGGCATTGAGGCCCACGGCGACCGAGCAGGACGCCGACACGGCAAGGAGATAGCTCTGAATGATGGTCTTAGTGGACAGCGGCGAGGATTTGTTCGCGTTGGCGTTATTGATGGCCACATTCAGAGACTGATTGACCACCTGCCATGCGACTGTTCCGGTGGTCTGGGGAGGTCAGTGGTTGGTTGAACAAGATTGGGGACGGCCGGCCATACGGTCAGATTCGGAGTCAGCATGCCTGCCGTCACGACAAGGTTGGAGATGATGAAGCATGACATGCGGAAGGGCAGGAATACTGGTTCGCCCGTATCTGGACTCCAGTGAGCGGGTGCAAAGCTCGCGGAGGGCTGCCCTCCTACCTGGGTGAAGTGTCGAGTCCACCACCTTCTTAGCATGCCATATCTCCGGTGTCATGACTTTTGCTTCCCCCGTCTTGTACGACGACACCAGTCGCTTCGCATTTTCCAAGCCTGAGGACGAGACGAACAAGGTGCTGTGAGTCAGAGAGGTCAGCGCATGTGGTCGGGTCGAGGTGCCGGGCTGTGCTGCGGTATGTCGCTGTACCTTCAGCATCGAATAGCGGGGCAAACGATTTGCGGCCCGTCAAGGTGGCCCGCCATTTTTGCTCGTTCTTCCTCACCTCGGATCTGTTATCTGTGTCGACTGTCTGACACGACCCCAATAGGTGGAGAGGTCATATTGAGATGCCGGTAGGTCGCGATTGCCAGGCAAGGACGCTGACATGGCGGGCCAGGGCGGCCAAGGGGTGAGAGAGGGGTTGGGGACAGTAAGGATGCCTCGATCGAAGGTGGGTGAGCTGCTAGATGTCTGTCGATGAAATGATAGAAAAGATATAAAAGATATCAGAGTGAGCGGTCAAAAGGTGGGAAGTCGGTACCTGCCGAGGAAGGCAAGTACGCCGAGGCGCTGCCCGACGATAACCGCCTTATACCGACGGCTATTTCCACGACTCGGCCAACCCCCAGTCCTCAGTCCTCAGTCCTCAGTCCTCAGTACGCAACCAGGTCACCAGGTCACCCATGTCTAGTTTCAGCATACAGTCGTTCCCGAAACTGGTCAATCTCTGCGGACACATTGTAACTTTCTTTCACCCAAGCTAGCGGGCACGCTTTCTTGAATATAGCCTGGATAGCATTTCCATGTAGTAAATCACTGCGAGGCTTATTGTTGGCATAATCGTTATATTTTGAAGCCTGTTTGTAAAGACGTTAATAGTCTGTCAGACTCGACACGAATCTCGTTCTAGATCGTGCTGTATCTGGGTAAGATAAGAGCGGCAATCAACGTTAGCCACGAATGTCTAATGAGTACGGTGCACGTGTTCTCGGGCCACTTGCCGTATAAGATAGTCTTGGCAACATGACTTCCTGCGTTGGTTGTAACCTTCAATCTCAGTTGTGACCCCAGCTCTTTCGTACGTTTTCTGCCAAAGGCCGAGGTAATTGACGTTGGAGGGGACGCGAGTTTGGCGGATCATCTCGAACATTCTGACAAGTTTTCCTTTCGGCTGAACCCGCACCAAACAACAACGAGCATGAATCCTGTACAGTATTGTTCCTGCTGAGACTCGTCGTCCCTGTAATCATACCTAGCAAACCCCTACAAGAGTATCAAGATCGATCGAGGATGGCTTTCAACTCGAATCTTGGGCCCAGCCCGCAATCAACTCGGTACCGCAGCCATTGCGACGTCTCTTCCACCCTCCATGTCGAACCACAGAGTCTACCCCATCACATACGACTCGCGAACTTGTAGGTCCAGCAAGTTGGAGCTCATGGGAAATTGTTCCACCCCACGTGCGCTCCAGCGCGCCCTTCCAAGTCAGAACATAGACTGGATGTGCCCACAGAACTCCATTCGCCTCGTCGCCTCGTGTCTTTGGTCGTATAGTTTATTAGATTATGTGAATATCCTCCCGACAAGGCGTGCAGTTCGGATCAAGGATGAGGGGGAGACTGCGTGTAGCGATGTTCGACGCCGCGACCACGCGACAAGGTGGACGGACACATTCGCCGCCTGCATGGGGCGCAAGCAGCAAAATACATTAACGGTGTGAGAATAGAATAAGCAGGGAGCACCCGCATCTCTGGTGAGTTGAAAAACATCCAATATTGAACATTGTGGGAAGGTGTTGGCCACCACCCACCAAGCTGCCTACTAAATTCGCGGCTGAACCTTGCTCCCCTGTCAGGCGTGGATCCTGTCAGCTGCACGCCTGGCGCCCTTAAACTTGGCGGCTCAAGAGTCGGAGAAAGTTGCCTCACTTTACATAATTCTACCGCCATCCGAACACCCCAAACTTGAATTAGTGATATTATTTCGCAAATACTTTCCAGTGATTACAGTATATTCGACCGGATACCTCTCACTTCCATGGCACATCGCGATGGGTCCCGCGTTGGGTATAAGAGGATGCGACAGCCTCCCCTTCTGTCGATGCATCACCACAACCAAGCGAACTGAGTAAAACGATCCATATTATCCTAACCCTCTTCAACACTCTATACTGGTCACTTATCGCTGCCTGATATCGACGAAACTGAAAATGGTGTCCTGGGCTATCACCGGCGCGACGCGAGGCATCGGCGTAAGCTTCCCCAGATCAACACCACAACCACATCCTCAAATGCTAATAAGAGCATCTTTGTAGTTCGGCTTCGTCGATAATCTTGTGAGTCTACCGCTACAATTGTAGTCATGGCAAAGGCATGCCACTGACTGCGCCGCAAAAGTCTATCGATCCGAAGAACCAAGTGTTTGCCATCATTCGAAGTCGAGGCACTGCCGGTCCGCTTGAGGAGCTTGCTGCAAAGCGCAAAAACATCCATATTGTATTGACCGATATCTCCGACCCGAAGAAATTGGACCAGGCTGCCGCTGAAGTCTCTAAAGTGACGGCCGGTTCGCTTGATGTCTTGATTCTTAACGCTGGTTCCGC
This sequence comes from Exophiala calicioides, assembly GCA_001599795.1. Taxonomy (NCBI): domain Eukaryota; kingdom Fungi; phylum Ascomycota; class Eurotiomycetes; order Chaetothyriales; family Herpotrichiellaceae; genus Exophiala; species Exophiala calicioides. Next base: position 3,997,758 of record BCHZ01000005.1, on the reverse strand, counting down.
AGGACCAGAGACCAGCGCGCTACCGCCAAGTGCTTTGTGAGTGAACGGGCCTAATGCGCTTAAGAGTTTAAGTTGCTGACACTGTGCAGTCGTGGCAAGGAGGAAGCGCTGGAGAAGGAGATTAATGAGAACGTCAAAAACAACCTGATCAGCAACATCTACGTCATCAACTCCTTCCTCGATCTCGTCCGTAACGGCAAAGAGAAGAAGATCGTATTCATTTCCAGCCAAAGTTGCGACGTCGAGTTCACTCGTATCACTGGCTTTGCTACCGTGATGGGATATTCTGTCAGCAAGGCTGGCATGAACATCGTCATGACCAAGTTCGGCGCTGAATTGGCCCAAGATGGCATCAAGACACTGTCTCTAAGTCCAGGATGGGTAAACACAGATGCTGGTCAGTCAATACGCAAGTCGAATCGTGTCGGCCCAGATGACTGACTCGGAACAGCTCAAGCCGTCACAGGCGACCCGGAAATACGCAAATTCGTGCTAAGTGCATTCCATAAGCTTGACCCAAGCGTCACTGGACCGATTCCGGTAGATGAATCAGTCACCCTTATGCTTCAGCAGATTCGGAGCTTGACGGAAGCGAACAGTGGGAAATTTCTATCACTTCGCGGGAATCCTGATCAGGGGTTCTAGTCTAGAAGCTGAATGGATCTATCTTGATAGATTATCAGGACAGTGGATGGAAATGATGGGGCCAAGACCTGAACTCAGACAAATGGTGGTATGAATGGAACTCCACCAACAACCGCATCGAAAATTGTTAGATAATCGACTTGGTTCTCCGCATTGAGATCATGCTGGTTCCACACAGCCTCAACCATATGCTGAATAATATGAATGTGGCTTGATCTTCGTCTTCGTTCTTGCCGACTTTGTTCAAAGACGTCCAGGATAGCAAGGCGCTGATCATCGTCAACTGCTTCGCAGGCGATAATGAACAATGGCCACGCGCTCTGGCATGTTATCATCTTGGTCAACAGCAATATTCCCTCTCTCACATATCGTCTATGATGGAATTCTCTTCCTGAAACGCAATGGACCGCCCGATTGACATATATCAAGCATGCGAGTCGATGAAGATCGGAGACCAGAGTATTCCGGTCTATCAGTGTCGCAGATTGTACGTGAATGGGGCCAAAATCTCCCACTGCCCTGGAAATCTTCTGTTCCAGCACCTTCGTGCGCTCCATTTCAGCATTGGCATAATTCATCTCGGAGGGTGTCGCTACTATAGCTCGTCTACACGTATGCACAACGAGCTGGAGCACATCAGTTGGACAGCCGATGTTGTCCTCTACCTACCACAGTATCAGATGATGCCGAAGAAAGTGCAAAAGGCTTCCATTTACCTTTGAACCGCTTCCCTCAATGGCTCTGGGTGATCTTGCTGTTGGAGCAAAGCCGCAACCTTCATAAGGTACATTCCAATGCCTGACTGTGAACTCTGCGAGAGCCTCGTGATAATAAATCCAATCAAGGAAGACCGAATATTCTTGCCGAACCAGCTTGTGAATTGCTGGTGTCGTGTTGATAATCTTTTTCACTGCGCATAGATATATTACCCAACTCCCTTTGGAGTTTGATTCGAGTGAGAGCTGTAATCGTTAGCCGACCGTGGCAAGCCGATGCGGACCGGGTTCTACTACCTCATAATGATACAAAAGCATCGTTGCCATCAAGTTCTGAAGTAGAGTCTTCTCGTCGAGCCAGTTGATTGACTCTTTAACTGATGATATGACAAGATGCTTGAAGCGAAAGCTCTTCAAGCTACCGTGAAGCTGTAGTGATGCGAGAGCAAACACGCCCTGTAGGACTGGATTGGTCGCATCGGATGGATCTGAGAAGGCAATTCTCAAGATAAATTGTGCCAAAACCTCCTCGTCGGTTGGTCCTAGTATCAGCGATCTTGATTCGTTAACTGAGATGTTTGGTCAGTAGGATGATTGGGTCTGGAGAGTAAACCTACATACAGAACCCCAGTAGATGCGACTCTTCTCTGTTTATGACGGTGGGCGATAGATAGGTCGGGTGAGGGAATTTCATGGTACGAAGGTAACGAGCTATAGGTATTTGCCGTTAGTATCAAGCAGCTTGACAGTGTGTCGGAGGTGATTTTCACCAGAAATCCTTCCGTTCTCTAGCTCCTCCGATAGAGATATATCCCAGGAAGATGAATTCAAGAACCTCTTGACATTTGATTGAAGGATGCCCACTGCGCGGCGTGTATCTCGCGAGATTATTGCTCTTTTTCTGTCGCCGTCTCGAGGCCAGGACAACTGGATACCGTAGCCTTGACAGACGCGCCTCGCCTTCGTGCAGTTGCCACATCTCGGCCAATGCGAGTCACATCGAACTTTGCGCTCTAAGCAGAATCAGCCCATTAACGTTCGTATGGTAGCTTGTCCACTCTTGATGTGTTTACCTCTGCAAGTCCAACACCCTTTTATTCCCATGGCGAGATCCTTGTGGGCCAATCCCGCATGCTCATCCTCCAAATCGTAGAGACTGCCGGACTCTTATCACAGTCTTAATTCGATGTGGGCTCAGCCTAAATTCACGATGCGCTGTGAATCCTCTCTAGTGCAATTTTTATATGCCGGCGTAGAGTGTTCTCTTGGAATTGCTCACCCCAGTCCGCGCGGTGTAATAAAGTCATATGGCGCTGATCGGAGCAGAGGATTGGTCAGCCACCAAAACACGCCAAATCTCGGAGAAAGTTGCATATGATGATTAAGCGGACAACTACATTAAAGATTACAGATGTATGGCGTCATCATTTTCTCCACGACATTCGCGACATGACCTCCACGACGACCTCCGGCGACGAGAACTCCGGCTTCTAAGCCGGAATCATCGAGGGCCCGGTCCACGCCGAGTTTCATCACCATCACCCGCAAAGTTTGATGGAAAAGGTCTCTAGATAGACGACGCTAACCAGGGCCGCACAGATCCACCATAGACCCTACTATCGCCTTCGTCCACCGTACCCTTCCGTCGCGACGCCCACTTCGTCGATCGTAAGACCGTCCTCGATCAGATTCAGTAGAAATGTGCCATACCAGGCTCGTGGACCGCGCTCGTCGGGTTAGGCGGCGTCGGGTTAGCCCCTAGGTGTCCTACGTGATATACTACTGTGGCGGAGCGGCCACTAGGGCCCGTGCTAGTAGATCCCTGTACAGGGGTCGATCAGGTAGAATAGAGACGTGAGGCCTTGCAGAAAAGGACTTATGGACATGCATATAGGCAGGCAGACAGGCAGACAGACAACGTGGACAAGACAGGCAGTTGAATCTCTAGGATGCCTTCCTTTCTCTTCTTCTATTCTCTTCTCAGTGCTTGGTCACCACAAACCTCATCTCCAGGCTACGCCTACCTCCTCCTCCTCCTCCTCCTCCTCCTCCTCCTCCTCCYCCYCCTCCTCGGCTTCCTCTCGATCCTCAGGTCAGCACAGGGAGCCTCGCCAGCGGCTAAACGGCTCCTAGTTTGGTTCTCCTGCGGCTCCTTCCCTTATACTTGGGGATATCCTACAGGGGAGTGTTCCCAGCCGTCGTGCCCTTCCCGGCTCGACAAGAATGTTCCTTCCCCACACTACTAACTTCTGGAAAGGAAATCGCAACTCGCTATCGAATACGCGTACCGAAGCTGAGAGCGATCGTCCCACCTATAGGTGTTCTGAGTCTACGCGAGTAATACTACTCGGTTTAAGCAGAGCTATCGAGATATTGTAGACTACGTTAGGATCCCCGAGCGGCGGAATCCTACGGCCGATATATTTAAGCTTGTGCACGACTAGTTACGCGATAGTAAAGAATAGTAGATTATCATCCTTAATAACGTCGATGACGCTAGGTTCCTCCTAGAGCCCTAGTCTTGTGACTCGAACCGCACTTCTAAATAGCTACGGGAATACCTCCCCTAAAGCTAGAACGGATCGATCCTTATTACCACCCGGAGTAGGGGGGCGGCGTTGACGCTGGTGGAACCGTACGTTATCGACGTTAACTCGATGGACGAGGCGGATGCTCTAGTACTAGTTAGGAAGAAGTTGGAAGTGCAAGAGGGTGGGAATATATGGCCGAGCTCGTAGCGGCGATTGAGTTTATGCCGCTCGCTATTATTTAAGCTGCTGCTTAAATTTCCGAACGAGCGCCACGGCGTTTAATACGATAGTACCTTAAATAGTTTTAGAAGAGCGATTGTAAGATAACGAGTCTTTTAGATTATTGAAGTCGGACGGCTTCGTCGGGACTGGGATGCGAAGAATTCTATTATTATTACGAAATCATTTACGAAAGACGTTACGGTATTAGCAATACCAGGATACAAATACTCGGCGGTAATTCGTGGTTATGGTGGGACGAACTTTCATAGATTAGGGTAAGTGGAACTCACTACTGTCCTTGGGTTTCGAGTCAAAAAAAGTTCCAATGTGTCCTCACATACGAACCACTTTCGGGAACGACTGTAATTCAACTATGGACACTGCTTGACCTGCATTCATCCCTCAGCCTTGACCAGGTGGGCAAGCTCGCCGGCAAAGGCCCTTTCCCACAGCCCTCCCTTCCTATTGGCCTCCTCTATCAAGAATTTTTCACTCTCGTCGGGAGGAGAGGTTGGTTCTCTGTACCACAAATGGCCGATGGCACACTCGACGACTTCACCAGCCTTGATCTGCCCGTCCGTTCCGTCGCTGTTGCCGTCTTGCACCACCCGTCCATCTTCGTCGCTGAGCTCCTCGACTGCTCGACAAACGATGTCAGCGGTTGTGATCCATTCCTGCGGCCACGCTTCTTTTAACCCCTTTGGTGAAATCGCCGTCGGGATGAACGACGGGCAGGTCAGGTTCAGCGCGATGTTGTCCGACTCCATTAGAGGTGGCCCAATCGACCTGACTAATCCGACGAGGCCGCTCTTGGATGCCGAGTACTGCTCGCAAAGCTTAAAGGGGTAGATCGAGGCCAGAGAGCCGGTGATTACCATCTTGGGGTTGAAAGCCCCCCCAGTGGCAGCCTTGTCTCGTCTCGTCTTGCGAGAATAGTGGATGAATAGCTTGAGCTGCCACATGACGCTTGTCAGATTGATGTCTGTGACCGACGTGTCGGGCTTCTCGGGATCTCTGTCGAGATCCGTCGGACCAGTCAGTGAGTTGGTGTCGGCAATCCCAGCGTTGGCGACGAAGAGGTCGATCTGGCCTCCAGCCCATGTCTGGGCTTTTTTGAAAAGCTCCAGATTTGATTCCCAGGACGTGACATTGGTTTGGATGAAAGTGGTCCGCGAACTGTCCAACGTCGACGAGACATTTTCCCAGTTCTTGGACTGGCTGCTCGCAATAACCACTCGCCAGTCCCTGGCTAGTAGATGCCGTACGATTCCCAGGCCAATGCCTGTTGCACCCCCTGTCACAACAGCTGTTCTTGTCATGCTCAATAATACCTACCTAGGTGATCATCTGTTAAGGAAGAGAAATTTACTCGCATCAGGTATCTCTCGTCCAGATGTACTCTCAACCACTCGGGAGTTCAATTGGGACAATTCCTGACTCACTCTGGTCGTAGTCATTCCCCGCATCGTCAGGTTTGGCGACAGATTGCAGAGCTAACTGATCGACGCGGAGGGAAACGCGGGGGACAAATGGAGTTTCATTTCCGACTCTACCTCGGGACAAGTCAACTTCCTCGAGAGTTCTCGGAACCGACCCGTAGGTACCCAGTTTCTAGTTGTGCGGTACCGAATGATGAAGCAGGGATTTTGGGCCCGGATCTAACATCAGAAAGAATGAAACATGCTTTAATTGCTAGTGACAGACAATTACACAGAGATCGGTGACGCATCATCACCACCAATGAGACTGTACACGCTTCCCGCGAATAATGCCTACAATACAACGCATTCACTGGGCGTCAACACGCCACGCGGGACAACACGGTACACAGCGGCTACTTGTTTCCAGCTAATTCAGCAGTGCGGCTACCCACAATACCCCGAGCTCTCGTGTCCTGGCGGTAAGGGGTATGCTTATGGCTCTCTCGGAATGGACCAACTGCATTCGCAATTCTCTTGACATAATGGCCTTCTCGAACCTCGCCTTCGACACCGCCGAACGCTCCTTCAGTCATAAACCCTAGAGTTGGAAGAGTTAGTCGGATCAGCTGTGCGGATAGTTTCACACAATAGCGAGGATCGGAAAGAACACGGGCACGGCTTACCTAGCATCCTCCTTACACGATCAGACATGGTTGCTTCCACCTCTGGCCGGATGGAAAGGAAGTTGTTCTCCTGCTGGCGAATGTATTGTCTCATGAAGAACATGAGAATGACTGGCCGCTCTCCACTGGTCATCTTGTTGGCTCCCGTTGCATGCCACAGTCTGCTCTCAAAGACGAGCGCCGTGCCGGCTGGTCCCTCGGCCGCAACCGTTCCATCAACGTTGAAAGGATTGTCGGGTGCGATGTTGCCAAGGTGGCTGCCTGGGAACACGCGAGTGCCTCCATTATCCGCGGTGATGTCTGTCAAAAACCACATGATATTGATTCCGAAAAAGAGGCTTCGGACTGGTGGCTGGATACCCACCTGGTCGGTGTGTAGCATCATCGGTGTGTTACCGGGTCGGGCGATATTGGCACTGTAGCTGTGAACCAGAAAGTGTTCTCCTAGGTTCTCTGGGATGATGTCGTCAATCAGGGGATGTTCCAGCAGGTCGAGGAACTCTTGCCCTTTGTTGATCAAAGTCCAGATCCGCTGGTTGGGCGCCTTCGGTCCACCATCGCGAGCTGCCACGCCGGCTTCCAGCTCGCCCTCGCCTTGTTGTCGAAGCGCCTCGGCCAGAATCTGGACTTGATCCTTAGACAGGGCATTCTTAACGAGGCCGTAGCCAAATTCTTTGAAGTCTCGCCTGACTTGTTCCATGTCCTCGGTTGGAACTGGCAGTCTGGCACCCGCCTTCACCGGTAGTGGGTGTATGGGGTCAACTGGACAGATGGCATCTGCAAATTTGACGGCCACCTTGATATCCCCCTTGGGAAGAGTGGTCTCGTCAAAGAAGCCGTCTTTGAAGAGACCGTACCGTGGCTCCAGCTGGCCGTCGGCAAACGCCCTGATATACGTTGGTTTGATCTTGACCCGGCAATCAGGTTCGCCGTCATAGGACTGAAGAATCCGAGGCTGCTGGCGGGTGTCTATATAGATCGGACCGTTGTCTAGTCCCAGATCGACCTCCAGGACCGCCTGGACCTTTGTCATCTTCGGTAGGGCCTTCTCAATAATCGTCACCGCCTCGGGACGAGGGTCGTTCCTTGATGAATTGGATTTCCAGGTCGTGAATGGGTTGTATCTGCCGCCCCCGTAGCCGGGAATGCTGGCAGACCCGTTGGCAGTGCCGTTCGCAGAGCCATTCGTGGCTCCGTTTGTATGGCCATTAGCCTCATTTGGTACTCTGACGTCCATGATTCTGCCTGGCCTCGTTCGAATAGTGAGAGTGGTCTAGATTGGAGATTGGACCGTCCCAACAATACGAGGGCCTCTGTTATCATATATCTATCTGTGCTCCTGACTCTATCTCAATCCAGTCCAAGACTCTTGCTCCGGGAGTCATCATTTGCGTAGTCACCGCTTTGCCGATCCTCCCCCAGAGATTTCGGCCCCGGCCGTTACCCCGCAAATATGTAGCGACGCGGAAATCCTGACTCGTTCCACGGAAGTCCACAACATTGGAGCTGAATGGGAGTGGCGAACTGTTTCAGACAAACGATTAAGTCTTGTGGTCGGCACTGGGGTTGGGTTTCGAGGTGCAAGGCTGTGGAAAAGGAGCGAGGTCAGCCATGGCCAGTCAATCGACAATGTCTTGATTGGCTGCATTCGAGGACAGTCACGTGATACACATTTATCTGCCTCTGATTGGTTCTTGGAGCATTATCACGCTCGATTTCAATCCCCATGTTCGTTCTCACGCCTCACGCCTCACGTCTCATGAACTCTGGTCCAGATTCACCAGGTCCCTCCAACTTCACAGCCCGACTAGCTTTCACGCCCGTGTTATCTTCACCCTTCGATGTGTAACATTTGGATCTCCAAGGCGATCTTCTCCAAGTGGGTCTTGTGATACGTGGCACAACTGGTGCCAATCCGAAACTATGAGACACAATGGCCTCAATACGGCCTTTTAAGGGTGTTCCTGGGTCTAATGTCCTGCTATTATGGATATGCATTAGTTTGTTTCCATACCTGCATATCGCCAATGACGTTGTCCTCCTGTTCAGATGCGCTGGCATTGTTCCAGGACACCTTGCTCTCAGTGAACCCCTCTTCACTTGACGGTGTAGTTGACACAGTTTTCACCCCAAAGCCATCTTATTCCGCGTTCTCTGCCCAAAGTCGGGTCACAAGGTGACGATCAGGCTGATACATTTGTTAATCGAGTTTTCTCCTGCAGCTTGATCCTAACAAAATCATTGCTCAAATTGGTTAGCAACACAATATGCCTGGACCACGGTTCGAGAACAAGATTGTTCTCGTCACCGGCGGGAGCTCCGGACTCGGTGCAGCAGCCTGCGAGCAGTTCATCGAAGAAGGTGCCCATGTTTTCATCATGGATCTGGAAGAAAGATCCATCTTGCAACTCCTGGGCGACAAAGCACATTACCACAAGGGCGATGTCTCCAAGCCAGAGGACTGTGAGGCAGCGATCGCCACATGCGTCGAGAAGTTTGGCAGGCTGGATATCCTATTCCACAATGCCGCGACACCCACGCCCATGACGACGGTGCCATTCCACGACTTGGCCCTCTTCCAGCAGATCATGAACACCAACTTGTGCTCCCTGTTTTACTTAGCACGCATCGCGATCCCTCAGATGCAGAAGCAGGGGAAAGGGGTGATTGTTGTGACCGCCAGCAGCAGTGCGCTCGCCGGTGAATATGGCCTCGCGTCGTATTCCGCTTCCAAGGCCGGGATGTTGAACTTGATGAGGACGATGGCCATCGACCATGCGCGAGACAACATCCGAATCAATGCCATATGTCCTGGGTATATGCCAACTCCGATGACGGAAGGTCTGGGGGAACTGGTCAAGGTGGTCGAGGATAGCATTCCCCAGGGCCGGGGAGGTGATCCGAAGGAAGTTGCACGCACTGCACTCTTTCTTGCCTCCGAGGAGGCCTCCTACATGACCGGGCATGGTAAGCGGAGCCTCGTATAGAGTGAAAAGGCGCTGATCTCTCGTTTAGCACTGGTGGTCGACGGAGGCTGGTCGGCGCACTCTGGAGCACCGAATCTTTTGAAATACGTTCCGCAACAGGTAAAAAAAAAGTTGTATCGGGGAGGCGACTGTTTGCTGACAGGCTTCATGCTAGTTCCGATACGACGAGAAATGATTCATCGCTACAGGGCTCGGTGCGAAATTGGATCCTCCCCCACAGAGCCCAGGCTGAACTGGGCCATCCTTAGAGAATAGATACAAAGGGTGGGTCAAAAATACTTCTGCTGGAAGATGAATGAACAGGTGGTATTTCGATGCTTCTAGCGTACGATTTATTTGGCTTTGCCGTCAAGATGGAGAGCCGGCACACCTAGTAGGAGACTACTTAGGACAGTCGAGGCTTGCTCGACACGAGGGCCTGGCGAGTAGGAGGTGCAATCCATATGCCGATGGTAACTAGATCTTGACTCCACCCTAAACTGAAATTCTTCAATTATGATTGGGCGGATGAGCCATGTCAAGATTTCTGACTCGACACCACCGTCTATCTTGACTCGCCCCGTTTTCAACGAGAAAGAGCACGCTGAGTCCAATCGATTTAGTCCCACCGCCCCCGTCGCTTTGGAGGAATCGAAATCTGGGGTCACCCAGACTTCCATACTCCAGACGATGGTGGACCTCCTTTCCCTCCGTCCAGTTGCGGGAACCAAGTCAGGGCCACAAGCACTTGGTCCAGCCATCAACTACCAAACCCCGCAACCGGCTGACCGAGGGCAATCTTCAAGGCTCAAGAGGAAGATTTGGCCCACCATCGCCAGATCCATGCCTCCCACTGCTTGTGAGCAAAACACAAAACATACTGTCTCATGAGGCAGTGACTCAGCAACCTCCAAGTCATCATCTAACATCCTCTGAACAGGTTAAACACTTGTCACAACACGTCATGGTCGACCGAAGCGAGGACACTGAGCAGGGTCGAGGCCCTCGCGGGACCCGAACTGCCAGGATGACCACCGAGGACAGGAAGTTGCGCAATCGACTTTCACAGAAGGCTTTCCGTGCCCGGCAGGCCATGCGCATTAAGGAATTGGAGCAAAGGCTCGAGACCAGACCTGTGTCTGAGACTGAACGCATAGCCGAGCTGGAGGATCGCAATGCCTTCCTCGCCAGCAGGCTGTTTGACTGTCGCAAGAAGTTGGAGAGTCTGCAGGTCACTATCAAAGCCTTGTCAGACTCCACCGCAGAGGCCCTTGATATGGTGGTAAGTCTTGAACCCCACCACGGATCTGAACGTTTCGAGACGGAAGCCAGGCAAGGCTAACTGTCGTGCTTCTTTGCGGAAAGGTGAACAAGAACAAACTCAAAGAATCCCAAGAAAAGAGCGACTCAGAAGTTAGGAAGCTGAACAGAACGCCCTCGTCGGTGTCAGAGATCTCGCAAGACGAAGACCTCGAGACCGTTATGTTGGCGACTGGGCCCGATGCCTTCAGTACCACAAACATCACCACGACCGACATGGCCTTTGACGACAAGAATGACCAAGCCCATGGCACCGCGGCAGCGACAAACTGGCCTGAATTGACGACAAATTATAACGAGATCCCTGAAGATTTTCAGCAAGCTCTTCAAGCAGCAATGGGTCACGATCTCGACATCTTTTCCCCACTGGACGTCCCCGGTGCGACCAGCTCGCGTCGCAACGACGCGTCGTTCGTCGACACCGACAACAGTCGTATGTGGAATAATACGGTCCCTGACCCCATCATGCAACAACAACAACAACAACAACAACTGTCCTTCACTCTCCCTCAAATGGGGTTTGGCAACTACTTAGCTATGCCTAGTTATGGGCCGGTGCTAGTCCGTGGACCCCGCGGACAGCTGCTCAGGACCAATTCGCCTTGGTCGGATCACCTCACGACGGTGGAATATTTCTTGCGTCAGAAGTGGATGAACGTGCGCATGGCGAGGAAAAAGGGAGGTCGCCGCGACTCTTCCAGGTGAGCACGAGTCGCCCCAACGTTGAATCCAACCTAACCGCATGTCTAGTGTTTCGAGATCGGCCTCTTTCATGCTTTCATCATTTATTTGTCTGTCGTGGCCATCCATGGCTGCGTGGCACACATATACCGGTGCACACATCCCCGTCGGTAGTATCCTGGCGTGGCGATTGAGCCCAACGCCGGAACTGTTCGCCGCCATTCACCCAGCGTTCCGGCCGACCAAGCTTCAACTGAGCACGCCGCATCCTGCTCTCATCGATTGGATTCCGCATGGCGCAGTACGCGACCGGCTCATCATATATCACTCGGCGAATCCCCATTTGGATGAGCTCGTTTGTGAGATTGGAAACTCGTATGTTATGGAGATCGACCTGTCTCGACTGGTCCTGGGTATCCCTCCCACCAGAGGGTACCTTGGCGTGTGGGACCTGGTCCGTTCGATCGCCCCCGAGGCCTCGGCCAGCTCGAATGGGATGAATCTGTTCGAGCCCGACTTTGAGAACTCGCCTGAGACGATGGACGACTTCGAAGAAGAAGAAGAGCCCACACCCGCCAGCAGTCTCCCGGTTCCGGATGCTAGCATGGTTTTCGAATCCAAGTCTCTAGCTTATGAGGCTTTCAGGATGCTCGGCATGCACAAAGGACCCCATCACTTCCTAGTGGATCCGACCTTCTTCAAAAAACACCCCGAGCTTTATGATCCCAAGTCCAATCTGATGGCGCGGGGTGTGCCGCTGCGGCCTGGAGATCGCAAACTCATCACCACCCCTCGGCCACTGGATGCGGGCGTTCTCAGCCGTTACAAGGAGCTGACTGCATGGTCGTTGACCTTGTCCTCAACGATGGTTGCGGCTAATTGACCCATTACCCCAGGGTACGCAGATCGTCAGATTGTGAGGCGCAGGGCTTTCCGGGGTCGGCTTGTTCCACAAAATGCTACATCAACTTGAATCCTTTGCCTGTTGACACCAATAAAAGGCCGTCACGTCTCTACAAGGAGACGTGGAAGATGGGACACCCCGGCCATCAAATGGTCGAACATTCTACCACCGAAACTCTCGAAACCTCCCCAGCAATGTCTCCAGAGAAACTCCAGATCCACATCAGGATGGAGCACTCCCAGATGCTACCAAATCACTATCCACACAAGCTCAGAGACGTCATCTCGCGGGATCACGTAGATTGACAACCTTCTACAAATGAATTGTGATGGTTGTACTCTTGCACTGGTATTGTCTCTGGGCCGTGTGTGCTGAAACATTGAAAGAATCTGGCTCCTGCCATTCTCTCTGCTCAGACTCCACCAATCCAACTTTGATCCTCATCGGAATCATCCTGCCTCAACGGCGGCCGCGTTCCTCCATGCGACTTTTAGACCATGGAGAGGCGTGGGTGAAGGAGTCATGCAGAAGTCGGCATGGTAGTCGACCGGACTGTCACATGGGGTTTGGTACAGCTCTGCTGGAACTGTGTCCTCAAAGGGCAAGCAGTCATGGTACGGTGAATGGATCCCACCTCGCTTCTTGAGACGTATCCGTGGGTGAGAGTCTGTACTGGAGCGAAGTGTGATTTAGCGTTGCATGTGGTATTGTCCGCAGAAGGTGGGAAGTGTGTTCCTGTGTTTTTTATGCTACTTCAGGCTGAACAGTATATCCATACCGGCTTGTCATTAGGTGCAATACGGAGACCATAGAACGACAAAGTCTATCAATTCCTAGAGCCTTACTTGTCGCATCACCGACCTTGGTCCTAGCTGTCACCGTAACACTAAGTAATGACCGCCCCCCCCCCGCCCCCCCCCGGCCAAGCACCCAAAGTCCGATCGCAGCCAACCGAAACGGGATTAGTCATGGCTGGTGCGGAGTACAACGCATCCTCCTAACATTATTATCAACACGAGACTCTTTGCCCGATGAGTCTTGACTCTGGGTCGTCAATCAACAAGTCCTCACTCTTCAACCCAACCTTCACTGAGCGACCACCGTGCAACATGGCCCCAGAGAACGATTTTTCTGACGATGGTAGTATCAGCTCCCAACTTGAATGGGAGTTGGAGGAAGGGATCCCGCAAGTGGACGACCCTTTCATTCAGAAATATCTGAGCGGCCGACAAGCGCTCATCGAACAGGAAAAGAAACAGCGACATGACCATGCCTTCAAGCTGACCATGTCCCCTCTAGCCAAACAAGCCTCCAAGATCATGGCGTCCATCCGGCAGCGAGAGCTGGAAACCGTGTGGACATCCGAGTTTGAGGAGAGTCTCATGGACAAGAACGGTGGCAACCTGTATCCCGGCATGATGTTCACGCTGGCGCGAGATCGCATCGAAGGTACGGACCTGTGGAAGATTGTGGAGAAAATGCCCAAGGGCGCCTTGCTCCATGCTCATTTGGACGCCATGGTCGACATAGACTGGCTGGTTGATCAGGCCCTGGCTGAGAAGGGTTTCTGCATCTTGGCCCCCGAGGGTCTCAGCGACAGGGAGAAGAGGACGACGGGCGCCTTGCAATTCAGATTCTACTCGGATCAGGAGATGAAGAAGCAGAAGGTTTCAGGCAACATCTGGACGGCAGCGTATCCCGCCAACGTCCCTATTCCTATCCGAGAAGCGCAGCGCTCCTTCCCTGACGACGACATGACCTTTAAGAAATGGCTGATAAGTCGATGCACCATCACCGCCGAAGAGTCGCTATGCCACCACCACGGCTTGGATGCCATCTGGCGTAAGTTCCAGAGTACGTTTCTGGTCATCGGGTGGATGCTGTTCTACGAACCTATCTTCCGACGCGCCATGCAACGACTGTTCAGACAGTTGGCGGATGACGGCACCACCTACGTCGACCTTAGGGCCGCGTTCAAGTTTGAATATCGAAAGGAGGGCCAGACGACCGGGTCAGTCGGCCGATTCGATGATTTTTTCATCTCCCTCGGCGAGGAGATTGAAGGTTTCAAGAAAACGCCAGCAGGCAAAAACTTCAAGGGCGCCCGTATGATCTGGACTGCCATTCGGAAGATGGATAATCGCGCGCTGGTGGACGCAATGAAGGAATGTATTCGTATGAAGAAAAAGTTCCCCCACCTGATATGTGGTTTCGATTTCGTGGCTCAAGAAGATCAGGGCAGGACTTTGGCCGATTTGACTCCTTTGGTCTTCTGGTTTCGGAAGAAGTGTGCACAGGAAGGCGTCGACCTCCCGTTCTTCTTCCACGCCGGCGAATGCTTGGGCGATGGTGACAGCACGGACAACAATCTGTTCGACGCCATCCTGTTGGGCACACGACGCATTGGGCACGGGTATTCTTTGTACAAGCACCCGCTACTGATCGACATGGTCAAGGAGAAGAAGATCTTGGTGGAAAGTTGTCCCATCTCCAACGAAATCCTGCGACTGTCGAGCTCGATTCTCTCCCACTCCCTCCCCGCGCTCCTCTCCCGAGGAGTGCCGGTCTCGCTGAACAACGACGACCCCGCTATCTTGGGCCACGGCAAGAACGGGCTGAGTCATGACTTCTGGCAGGCGTACATGGCCTTTGAGAATCTGGGGCTGGAAGGGCTGGGGACCATGGCGGAGAACTCATTGAAGTGGTGCGCCATTGAAGACCAGAAGCCCGCCGAGTGGACGAAGGCCATCACGGACGGATACATGGGCAAGGGCATCAAGTCGAAATTGCTCAGGGAATGGAGATCCGAGTTCGAGAAATGGTGCCAGTGGATCGTCCTGGAATATCCTCTGGAAGCCGAAGAGAATGACGACGACGACGACGACGAAGATGAAGACGACTCTGAAGAAGATGAGGATGAGGATGATGACGAGGACGACGATGATGAGTGAAATGAATGAAACAAACCAACAAGCATATGATAGCGAGGATACAGTAGAGTACTTAGAGGACCTAACAAGTCCCGGCGTTAGTTCAACCCGCCTGAAGAGTTAGCTAAGTAGGTGCCTAGAGTGCCTGGAGAGGGCACCTAGGGTTTAGCCGACGGGGTGCCCGAGGCGCCGTTGGCTGTCCTTCAACCGACACAACATGAGAGCCTTTAGGGCAACAAAGACAACAGAGGGGATTTGGTCAGTCAAACGCACACAGCCCTTCTGTATCCGTCGTTCGTCGTGCTGTCCTGTTTGCCCTACGTGTCTACCCTGCCCTGCCCTGCCCTGTCCTTAGGCTTCAGCCACCCCTGCCGCATAATCCCCCGGTTTCCGTCATGCGGCGTTGGCGTGGCGTGTGACGCTTTGGGGACTGGGTGTCGCCCCACCAAAACTCCAACTCCAACTCCAGTTACGAGTGGCCCACGGGTCGATTGCATCGTTCATCGCTATCACGCATCATCAGTCGCTCTGCCTGTTTGCCCCGAAGAGCCCATGGACAATCGCGCCAGCGTTTGTCCGAACCACACATATCTTTGGACATCCTTAAATCATCCCAGCATATGTGTCAACTCTCCAGGCACGCCGAGAGGCTCATTCTCTGATCCCCCTGCAACAAATCGAGCAAACGCGCCGAGCATCTGCGTCCGGGGTAGTGAGTCGTGAATCTTTTGGGTTGATCCCGCTCATGTCACCTCCCTCAACGCCCATCCTATCACTCTCTTGTCGTCCTTCTCACCGTTAGAACCTTCACTGTTCAGCAATGTCCGCAGCAGAGCCTTAGTCTGGCCGGTGTTCCTCGGGCTAGGGAGCCGCTTCCGACCACCGCCATGGCGTACTTCCTTCCTTCCTACTTCCAGAAGCGGCTGATTCGATATGCCCTGAACCGCCTCGACTTTATCGACTCGGACGACTTCGACCTCGATAATCTTGGGGTCACCTGGGGCCAGAGAACCGTTCTGGAGTTGAAGAATGTCGGTATCAAGGTCAAACGGCTGATAGAAATCCTACAGCTGCCTCCCTCCTTCCTCATCAGCCATGCCTCCATCAGGCTCCTCCGCCTCACCTTTCCGGCAGATCTTCATATCAGCGGCATCGAAATTGAAGTAGAAGGCGTCGAGGTTGTACTGGCAGTTCAGACGGACAACACAACGGGGCCGGCAGACACATCTCGTTCAAGAGGAGGCTCTACTCCCCACCAGACAGACCGCGCCATCCCACCGAGAGTGTACTCGCCGGCAGTCCCCAATGCGGGAGGTCGACGCTCCTATGATCGCCATGGAGGCTACCTGGAATTGTCTCAAGTCATTCCGACGACGGAAGATCTGGCTGCGTCGTTCTTGCAGTCTGAGTCCCCGGGTGAAAGAGGTGAATTACAAGCCGCTCTGGAATCACAATCTCAGTACATGCATGAGTCGGTAACCTCTGACCTGAGTGAGGATGTTGGATTGGGCATGCCTGGAGGGCTGTCGCTGCCCACGTTTGTGGCAAACTTTCTCAAAGGCGTCGCGGATCGACTGTCCGTCAAGGTGAAAGACGTGAATGTCGTCTTGGAGATGGACCTTTCTACCCCGGGCGGTGTCCCAGCAGATAACTCCAAGTTCATGCTCACCATTGCTAGCATTGCGGTGAACCCTGTGTCTCAACCAGGCAAGGCCGATGCTCAACCAGGCAAAGCCGATGCTCAACCCGACTTGAGGCGGTCTATCAAGATCGATGACCTCCAGTGTTTCGTCTTATCTGAATCCGAATCCTTTTCAGAGTTCTCCAGCCTCGGCTCGCCCAAGTCGACTCGATCACGCCCCAAACTCTCACATCCTGGCGTCCGTAGTGAAATCAGCACTTTACGGAGATTGAGCAGCGCCAGCCTTAGCCAGCAATCCGATCACTCCAAGCTGTCGTCTCCTACCCTAGCCAATTCAGGGCTCGGAATCGCATTTGATGATGCAATACTATCCGACTCAGGCATCTTTGCACGAAGACCAGGTGACATTTCATTTCGAGATGATTCTTCAGACGACTCATCGCCGATCGACAATAGGGCTCGTGCTGAGAATTTGTTGGAATCGGCTCACCAAACTAGCACGGAGATGGAGCAGTCTCTGGGCAATCGAGCTGAAAACTTGGCAGAATCCAAGATGTTTACACACGACGAGGCTGAGAGTATGTACATGAGCGCAGTGAGTGGCCAGCTAGGGATGCCCGGTGGGTGGGGGTGGTCAAGCAACACAAAGGAATCCGAAGATGGAACACTTCCTCAAACTCCTGACGACTCCTCAAAGCAGCAGCCTCAAGGAGCTCCTGCTGTTGGCGAGACGTTGGAGGATTCCATGCCGCGACCGACCCCAACTAGCGATAAACCCGAGAAATCGAGTGGTGAAAGTGTCTTGGATAACACCCTTGCCTCGTTCTACCGCACTCGGATCCTCCATCTGAATACTGTTAGCTTAAAGATCCCTCAGCCACATGACCAAGCAGATTCGACAGAAGACCGTGAAGCCGAAATTTCACAACGATCAAGTCATATGTCTCAGTCCCGCCAGCTACGCTCCCGTCTCGATAGGGCTCCAGAAAGTTCGTTTCTCCACGAGTCTCGCCACGGTCTACGCCCTCCCAGCCAAGTGCGACCCATTGAGAGCTCAGACAATGCATTAAGTGTTTCAATGGGGGAGATTTCTATCGATCTCGATATCATGGTATGCAGGGTCCTGGTAAAAGCTTCTCAAGTGGTTTCAGATATACTTCCAGCCCCAGGTCAGAAGACAGAATCGTCTTCACCAACGCCCAAGGCTGTATTGCCGGAGATAACCATCCACCAAATCAATTTCAACTTTTGCGAGGCTGTGCCGAGAAGACCACCGACAAATTTGGCCGTCCAAGTCATCGAGTCGATGCTGTCGCAAAACCAGGCGCTCTTCAAATTGTCCTTCTCTTCGATCGGCTTCGTGACGCTCCCAGGATCCGAGAGGAAACAACAATTGTCAATTTCCAAGATCATAATGACACATGGGACGAGGGAAGTACTTTCATTCGTGGACTCAATCAACGTGCGAGACTCCATTGCAACAAGCGCCATGCTCCGACCTAACGACGTTGTGGCAACAATAACGGGTAATCGGTACGAGGTGCAAATCAAGCCGGTTCACATCGTTTTGGACCTCCTGGTTATCGACGATGTCCTCAGCCGGAGCGGGGGATTGAGCTCTCTTCTGGACCTTGGAAACTCCATCATGTCGACAAATACAGTGAAGGGCGCATCCAGTTCTCCAGTGCAGGAGCCCCCAAGACAACGAACCGTCCGCTTCAACGACCCTCACCCCAGACCACGAGCAGCAAGCGACCCGCTTTTGCCCTTGCCCAAGGTTGACATTCGCGTCTCCGGCTTGGTCCTCGACCTGATCGGGTCTGAGTCATCAGTCCAGATAAAGTCCTCAGCGATCAAGACTGTCTATCGGGAAAACAATGTCAAGCTGGTAATCGACGGTATGGCAATAGAAGGACCGATCCTTGGGGGTTCCAGATCAAGAGGTGACGTCTTTGCCAAGATTCGCAATATCCAGGTGCACTATTCGAACTCGCCTGACGACGACGATCTCGACAGACTATTGTCTCTGATCACGCCTTCCAGTGATAAATATGACCAGGAAGACGAGATCATGGTCGACACCCTACTCAGACAACGTCGCAAAGGCGGCGTGCTGCGCCTCACTGTCGGAGATTTGCAGGCTGGGGCTGCTGGTTTGCATTGGGTACCGCATCTGGCAAAAGTGGCAGACGAAATCTCTAAACTTTCGTCAGTCACTAAATATCTTCCTGAAGATGACCGCCCTGGTGTTCTAACATTTGCGCTTGTCACCAAACTTGATATCCGATTCGATGTCGACGAGAAGTTTGGTCCTCTCCGGCTCAAGGCTGATCTTATCGAAGGAGCCCATATCAATGTCCCGTCGCTCGCTGCCGCTCAGGTCGCCACTTGGACTCTGTCGCGTAGCGATACTGATGTGCTGATCGGCGAAGTGATCTCCCAAGACAAGACTGTCATGGGGCCTCCCATGTTCATGTGCCGATTCATCGCCGATGAAATGGAGCCGACTGTTCGAATGAAACTCTCGAACACATGCATCGAATACAAGGTTCCAACCCTTGTGGCAATAACTTCACTCCTGCAACGTCTTCAAGCCGACGAAAAGGCTAGTAGCCAGAGTCCGGCGTCGCAGCCATCGAGTTTGTCATCCTCCACTACTGGAGAGACTAACGTTCTCTCGAGGAAGATCCGAGTCTCGCTGACGTTCCGGGATTCTGCCATCGCCCTGAATCCAGACCAGGGTGCTGCGAGAGGCCTTTTTGTCTTAACCGACGCCGTGATTCGGCACGAGAATAAAAAACGTGGAACCCAAGACAACCTCGAAATCAAGAAAGCATCTCTACTGATCATCAATGACGCTGCAGCTGCTGGGCAAGACATGGGAAATGCAGACCATAAGCTTTACTTTGATCAGAACGACCAAGTGCAGCAGCTGACAAAAGCTGGGTTTGTTCCTGTCGGCTCAATCTCGGCAGCTTCCGCCATTGTCCATGTTGTGGAAGACAAGCTTACTCGCCAGTCTCATCTGGACGTCGAATTCCGCAACAATCTTCTCTTTATTGAAACATGCCCCGATTCTACCCAGACGTTGATACAGATTCTCAGCGGCCTAGCACCTCCTGTGCCCCCTTCCAAGGTGGCCAAGTTTCGCACCGAGATCGTCCCAATTGAGGACATGTTGGCTTCTTTCACAGGGAATGCTTTCGTATCGGAGCCTGGCCCAGAGCTCGGGCTTCAAGCCTCGCGGAGAACCGGCGGCGGTCAACCCTCAAGATATGATGACGAGGAGGAGGATGATGGTGACGAGGAATACGAAAACGAGTTCACGCCACACATGTACCGCGACGCGGACGATGCCGATGACGAAATGACTGCAAGCTATGTAGAATCGGAAATGGGGCGGTCTGCAGCATCTGAATCAATCCACATCGCGCCAGTCAATGCCACGGGTTCTGAAGCCGGCGATTTGGGCGAAAGTATCATGATACACAGCATGCTTGACTTTAGGACGGATCATTTTGCGCCCCAAACCTCGGTGGGCGGAACTGCACATCGCTGGAACTCGACACAAAATACCTACGGGCTTGCCAGCGATGCCATTTTCGAGCGATCACCACTGAAGGTGCGAGTCAGGGACGTCCACATCATCTGGAATCTCTTCGATGGATATGACTGGCAGAAAACCAGAGACACGATATCACAAGCGGTCAAAGACATTGAAACCCGAGCTATGGCGAGGCGTCCTCGGAGCAGCAGCCGAAATCCTGTGGCTGATGAAGAGGAAGAGTCGGTGATTGGAGATTTCTTGTTCAACTCGATCTATATTGGAATTCCGGCGAATAAAGACCCGAGAGAATTGGCGAATGCGATCAATCACGACATTGACGACGCGTTTAGCGAAACAGGCAGCTACGCCACTGGAACAACCGTGACTGCAACCACCTCTCGCCGTCCGTCAGGCCCCGTCCCCCGCCAGAAGAAGCTCAAGCTGAGTCGGAGCAAGCATCACAAAATGGCGTTTGAGTTGGAGGGAGTCTCTGCAGACTTTGTGGCGTTCCCTCCGGCGAGTGGTGAGGTGGAGAGCTCAATCGACCTCCGGGTCAAGAAACTGGAGATCTTCGATCACGTCCCAACCTCGACGTGGAAAAAATTCGCGACTTACATGCAAGATGCCGGTGAACGCGAAGTTGGCACCAGCATGGTCCACATCGAACTGCTCACTGTCAAACCTGTAGCTGACCTGTCAGCCTCGGAGATGGTGCTCAAGATTTCGATTCTGCCCCTTAGGCTGCACGTCGACCAAGATGCGCTGGACTTCTTGACTCGCTTCTTCGAGTTCAAGGACGAGAGCGCTCCTCCATCTAGCGGGCCATCCAACCCCCCATTCCTACAACGGGTAGAAGTGAATCCAATCCGGGTGAAACTCGACTTCAAGCCAAAGAGGGTTGACTACGCTGGACTGCGTTCTGGCCGGACGACCGAATTCATGAACTTTTTCGTCCTTGACCGAGCAGATATGGTGATGCGCCGAGTGATTCTTTACGGCGTGTCTGGCTTTGACCGACTAGGCATCATGCTGAACAACATTTGGATGCCGGATGTCAAACGCAATCAACTCCCAGGAGTTCTTGCAGGTCTTGCACCCATTCGACCGCTGGTCGATGTGAGCAGCGGATTGCGAGATCTGATTGCGGTTCCAATTCGCGAGTATCGCAAAGATGGAAGAATTGTTCGGAGCATCCAGAAAGGAGCGTTGGCATTTGCAAAAACGACGACCACCGAGTTAGTCAATCTGGGGGCGAAAATGGCGGTCGGAACACAGCAGGTTCTTGAAACCACCGAGGGCCTGTTGGTAAACCGAGAGGGCCAGAATGATGCCGGTGCAGATGAGGACGGCAAGCACCAGATCTCCCTGTACGCGGATCAACCCATTGGGGTGATGCAGGGTATGAGAACAGCCTATGCCAGCCTCGAGCGGGATATGTTGATCGCAAAAGATGCTATTGTGGCTGTTCCAGGTGAGGTGATGGCGAGCAGTAGCGCCAGAGGTGCTGCCGCAGCCGTGTTGAGACAGAGCCCAACCATCATTCTACGGCCGGCGATTGGAGCCACGAAGGCAATTGGGCAGACATTGATGGGCGCAGGCAATACACTGGATAAGAAGAACCTACGCAGAATGGACGAGGTGAGTCTGCACATATACCCTGCCTTACAGCGGCTGCGAGTCTGTTTCTGGATCTTACTGACTGGTGGTTTCAGAAATACAAGCGACATTGAACAGGGCTGTGCGAACCTGGGCTCGATGGCACGGTGTCATTTCGTCTCGACCGCGTTCATAACCGTGGGCTCCTTCAGGCTGTCCAGCAGCAGGGATATTAGAGGGCCAGAAAACGGAGGATGTGATGATGATGCAATTCCAACATAGTACATGGCGCCTGAATCGACTTTGCATATGCATAGCCATGGAGTGGGGAAGTCAGGTATTTCTTTTTGCCTTTTGCTTTTTGCTTTTTGCACTTGGGCGACTCACGAACGCACCGAATGAACCGAGACGATCGACACGCAACAAAACTTGATAATGATGAGAGCAGATCCCATGGAGGATCGAATGAACAGAATGTGCCTATGGCATGGCGTTGGGGGATTGTTATTGGATCAGACCGGGTTGGGAACAAACATACCTAGGTATTAGCTATCCTGTCAGTAAGCTAGCGAGTCAGTTCGGTACGACAGACTGTCTGCTGGAAGAGGCTCGATAGGAAATGTACATCTTATTCCCTCATGGACGACCTCGTGATGGTATTGTGCACAGCTGGTGTCTTGTCTTACTGGCCGGTGCCGGTGACAATGCGCCTTGGTGTGACCAGGCGAAACGACAGAATGGCCGAGAAATTGCCCGTTGCCTATGGAGATAGTATACTTTGAAGTTTGCTGCTTTGCATGGATGGGCTGTGTATACCGGACACGTCGCTTACATCGGGCCCTGGCGGCAAATGTGTCACAGGTTGGTTGGAGTCAAAGTGCGCCTCGGCAGTGAATTTCAATGGCTGATATGAAGCACCGAACCGTTGAAACCCGTCGAAACCCGTGTCAACCTCGGTGCGGCCTAATAGAGCCCATGGATGTGGCGGATGGCTTTGAAATTTGAGGCGGCGAAAGCGCTGGTTGGCTGGAAATTGATTGGATGGATCGTACTAGTACGAGGCTCCTCCGCGGCTCCGCCTAGCGCGCTAGAAAAGGCATAGTCAGGCAGTGCAGGGACACGGGGCTTTACGAGGCTGTGCTAAAGGTGGATTGTGGCCCTAGGACTTCACTCGGCATCCCAAGCTCTGGGGATCTTGAAGGATCTCTGCCCCCTCCACCCCTCCACCCGTTCACGCCACAGGTCATCTTGCACGTAAATCCTACCCGTCGAGGCGAATCCAGGGCAGACTTCAGCTATGCTATGCTGGAGGGGGCACGAGGAGGGTGGTAGCATTCTAGTTTTGATATAAAGGCTTGTGGTCGTTTGGATGCGATCCAGGCTGCTGTCAATTAGACTCTACCGACCAGTTACTAGTACTTCACATCCTCTGGTTTGACCATCAAGCAAACAACTTGAAAGAGTCAAAGACACAGTGCCCCTCTTCGCGGCTGCCCTGACATCACCAAAACCAAACTTCACTATTCCTTCTTCCATCACCGTCGCCACCGCCAAAATGGAAAATCCCATGTATCTCTCTCGCGACTCCTTCCACTCGCAGACATCCTCATCTTCATCGACGGCCTATTCGCGAGCCCGACATTCTCCCATGGATATCTTCAGGAGCTTCAGCTCCAAACGATCGAGCGCGTCGCAGAAAGCGGCGCCGAGCCTCCAGTCCAACGCCGGCAGGCGCGTCGGCCCCTCTGGCAACAGTCCCTTCAACACTCCTCCACCAACGCGAAGACCTGCGGCCATGGTGCCCCCACCGTCGTATCAAGAATCCATCGCCCGCCCTCAGAACCCAGCAGGTCACGACCCCGCCGCCGCCATTACGAACGCACCCGCGGGCGATTCGCCCTATGCCTTCCTCAGCACCTTCGACACTGTTTTCCTGATCGACGACAGCGGCAGCATGGCGGGTCGCAGCTGGCGAGAAACCTCGGCGGCCATCAGCGCCATCGCCCCGATCTGCACCACGTACGACGCGGACGGGATTGACCTATACTTCCTGAACCACCGCAACCCACACTCTCACCTCGGCGGCTACACCAACGTCACGACGACGGACGGGGTGCAGGCACTGTTCCATAGCGTGCGACCACTGGGCGGCACCCCGACCGGCACCCGGCTCAACCAGATCCTGAAACCCTACCTCGTCGAAGTCGCCGAGTCCCTCGAGCGACAGGCCCATGGTCACGAACCAACCCTGAAGCCATTGAACATCATCGTCATCACCGACGGCGTGCCGAGCGACGATGTGGAGGGCGTCATCGTCAACGCAGCCAAGAAGCTCGACACTTACGGCGCCGAGCCGTGGCAGGTCGGCATCCAGTTCTTCCAGGTTGGCCGGGAACCCGAGGCCGCGGAAAATCTTCGCGAGCTGGACGATGCCCTGTCGAGCACGTACAATATCCGAGACATGGTCGACACGGTGCCCTGGTCCGGTGAAGAGGGCCAGGTCTTGACCGCCCAGGGCTTGCTCAAGGTCTGTCTGGGCAGCGTCGTTCGTCGCCACGATCGACGGACGGTCTAACCGACTACAACGACACCAAGATGACCCTTTCTGGACCTGCCTTTCTGATGAAAGGTTCCTCGGATGTCTAGATGTGGTCTATTCGGTCGGCGGTGACTTTCGACTTTCGACTTTTGACTTTCCATTTCACAGCGCGGGGGAGGCGCGCGGGACGGGGTGGCCAAAAGGACTATCCGGTGGGAGATACCGAACAGGAAACAAAGTAATCGCTCTTATGAGTATGCCGTGCCTCGACTCGGAGAGCTTGCGGTGGGATTTTCTGGTCATGAGTGTATTACTAGCATTAGAGACCCGGGGCTGTTCAGTCGTGCCTCGAGCCGATTATTTTTTTCACAAAAGCAAGAGACAAATCAATCCAATGAAAATGATGCGAATTCTCTAACCTGTTCACACCTGGTTCTCTTTACGCTCGTCACGGACCCTTGCAATGACGGTGATTTGGGCCTTTGAGTCTCACGTGACTCGCTTGAGATGTCCGATATTTCCCACGTGACTCGGCGAAGGGGTGGCAAACACTTAGTCCTCTTGGCTTAGTAGGCTGTGTGTACTGGTACGCCATCGCCGCGGTGGCCGCGTTACCTCTGAGCTGAATATTGGACGCTCCGAGTCGGTCGCAGACGGTGCACGAAGATCTGACAAAGGCTTCTCCCGTGCTGATCATGTGCAACAAATAGGGATGATGCGAGGTACTTTTGTGGAATACTGTGAGGCAGAGAGTGTGCCACACAACGCAAGGCAAGCGTTTCAGGATTCGTGACTGGGAAAACAGGATTCTTTTTTGAGACATCCATGCCACGACGCAGGGGCGGGCTGCTTGCCTGAATCGTGACGCGTAGAACTACGGAGTAATACTACTACTACCAATAATTCGTAAGACGACAACTACCCAGTACGCGGTAGCAAGGCGTGTGAATCACCACCACGTGGTCGGAGGGAAGTTATTTTCAGCTTCCAAGGTGACGGAGTGCCGACAGCGACGGCCTTAAGGCTTACAGGCTGCAGTTGCCACAGTAGCTGTCTTGCATCGTCCGGGTCTCTGGGCATGCGGCCTGATTTGAGTGGCTGAAGCTCGAATCACGGCAAATTGGGGGTAGTGGCAGGAGGGCCAGCGGCTCGGACGGGTTTCAGGAGGGGTTTGGATTTTTGTGATGGTCAGCCTCCCGTGTCTTTTGTCTCTTTGTGTCTTTGTGTCTTTGTGGCCCTGTGCCTGTGTCCAGGATTTCATTTCTCGTTTCTTGCCTGTTTCTTTGCGTGCACTTGGAAGAGACCAGGGGAGGGCTATCGGGGCCAGCAACAATGCAGTGCAGGATGCAAGCGTCACGAAGGTTTGAGGGCTGGGGGCCTCCGAGGGCAACGGCGGAAAGCAGCTACTACTCCCTACTCCGTAGAGTGCAGCTTGCAGCTAGTCGTACTAGCAACTGTGCCAGCCACAGCAGCCTTGACAGGCGCCTCCGGCGGTGATTCGCAGGCGGCAGAGGCCAACAGATATCCGGGGTCTGACATCAAACCGGATTTGGTGTGATCCAGCGGCGCACAGCCAACCACAGGCCAGCTCCAAAATTAAAACCTGTCGAGGAAGCCCTGGTCTCCGTCTCTTTTGAATTCTGGGAATCTGCACATCTGCTTCGGCTCGTCCAAGTTCCTCGCCCTGCGGGCCTGGGGCGCGCTGCCTTGGTGTTAGGTTGCCGGACTACTGCAGTCTCTCGCTCTCTTTTGGTCTTTTTCGGGTCTCTCCAAACACGTCCAGCACGGCAGCGTCCCCCCCCGGCCCACCATCTGCCACTCTCCCCCTGCCTCAGCTACCAATCTAGGCCTCGTCGCTGCGTTCGTAACTGAGAACAATGGGTCTGCAATCCGATGGCGATACCCGATCTACGGTGCCCCCCTGCGCGCTCGCTCCAAGCCTCGCTTGACTTGACGTGGGTGGGTTTGATGGTTCCGGCACCGACAGTCAGTGACACTCTCACCATCTCCATGGCTTGTTCGGAGGAGGGACGGATGTTGTACGTACAGTAAGGACGCGTGCTGGTCACTCACTACTACCACTACTACTATTATTATTATTATTATTGCTGCTGCTACTCAGCACCGTTATGTATCAGCATCCAGACCTGTTTCCTCTCAGCTGCCACCGACACGGCAGGTGCAATTGTCATGATCTTGCCGTCGCCAGATACAATCTCCTCTGACCTCTTGCTACCGAGACCTCTCTCACACTCTGCACCCCATTCGTCCTCCCACGTCCTACTGCAATCTTGTCCTCTCTCACGCTCCATCTCACTCGGGCCATCCACGACCACTCGTTCTCGGTCTCTGCATTACGAATCCTCCTCGTCGAAACCGTCTTCGCCAGCGCCGCAATAGCCGCCCGACCCCAAGTCTTTGTCGTCTCCTGCAATCACCATCATCAAGCGCCTGCATAGGGCCTCCCATCTCGAGTCGCTATTCTCATTGGGGACTGCATCTCTCTCAACATCGTTCCAGACACTCTCCCAGCTTTCAAACACGCGCGACAGCCTCGAGAGATCCCCCCTCGCTTTTTCTCCGACGTGAGAATCTGACAAGTTTCACCATCCACGTCCGCCTCCATTCGCACTCATCATGCCTGTCACTCACTGTCGACGATAAACTATAATTTTTGTCTCGTCCACGCTCTTCACAACTCTACTCGACCACGAGACCCGACTTCTTTTGAACTTTCCCGGTGGCCTGGAGCCCTTCTATCCGGTTCTTCATAACCGTGTCGCTTCCCATCCTGTTATTGCTCTGTTTGTTCATCGTTGGTTGACTGTCTTTCATTGGTTTGCTGCTGGGCGGCCGACCTGCCAAAAGTTCAAAAGTTGGAGCGTTCTGTTGCAGGAGAAAGGAAACGGTTCGCCCGAGGTTCCAGATTCCTGTTTTTGTCTCTGGCTTGGTTCTGCATTCTCCATTTCAGCACGGTCACCCCTTACATAATACTTCGACATGGCTCCGACCACCCTCGTGACCTTCATGGTGTACGTTGACCATCCAAAATCGTCCGGGGAAACAGCTCAGCTAATTGTTCGTTAGTCGTACACCTCCCGCAACCAGGCTTGTGAGCCTGTACGGTTCCTGGGACAACTTCTCCGCCCCCTATCCCATGCTGCGGGATACCCGCACGGGCCCTGAGCATTGGTCAGGCTGTCATAGCTTTTCCAACATCATCTGCGATGGCGAGACCCAGTCGAATGGAGTGCCGAGGGAAGGGGGTCTCAAGATGGGAGGTACTTATTGGTACTATGTATGGCTGTCTCCTCCCCTTTTTCAAGTACTGCCCTGCTTACACCCCTTCCAGTACAAGCTTGACGACGACATCGAGTTTCACAACTCAGCCCAGCCCTCGACCACATCTTGCCCGTTGCTGCCTGGCCAACTCGTCAACGTTCTGAACGTCCCTTTCGCACTCAGCAGCGGTCGTTCGCGAAACGACAGCGTCAGCTCCGTTGGTTCCGATTGCCGCACCATGGAACCAACCGACAAATTTATGAATCCTAGACCCGTTCCAGCAAGGCCATCACTACCACGCCTAAAAACCTCACCCACCTTCGTCTCACAGCCATGGTCGTCAAGCAGTTCCCCTGTCAGCGCATCTTCCAGAGGGAGGTCGGCATCTTCGAAAGGCCCTTCGCAGCCCACGAGTGCCAATAATCTGAGGATCATCCGATTAACCACTAGGCCATCTCTTGAAAGCCACAGCCGCTCAACGTCTCGGGGTAGCAATCGATCCGTTGGTATCATCGGTGCCTTTCGGGCTTTGACGTCGCCTCTAATTGCCGGCCCTGAGGGTGTGCTGGATCGAGGGCGTGCAGCCGCGGCGGAATCTGTCCCTACCCCTCGTGGTACATCCAGCCGCAGCGTTACGCCAAAGAGGTCTGGCCTCGGCCGGACAACTCCCATTCCCCAGGGCGTGGGTCTCTCGTCTCCTGGACCAGCCAGGGAGCTTCCCTTGCGAAGGGACTTTGAGGAGAGTGTTGAAGCTCAAGGAGCCGTGCCGACAGCCTCCTTTGGGCAACATCGAAGGCAACGGTCCCTGTCAAAGGAACCCTCATCTTTACGCAACTCACACTCACATGATGATAGACAAGATCGGACATCTCTCGATCCAGCGAATATTCAATATAGGCCCTTGGAGACACTGCGAGAGGTTGCTTCGAATAACACTACGCCTCGTTGGCCGCTGACGGCGATGAAAGTGGAAGGCCAGAATACCGTTGGAGATGTACAAATCCCACTTGATCTTGAGAAACGTCTACCAACGTTGCCCAATACACCCTCGTCTGCGTATCCACCCAGCATCATCGACGACTCGCCTACACAACGCCTTGTTGATGGGTTTGAGCATCTCGAAAGTCGGTTTTCGAGCACTACTATTGAAACCGACTCATACACAGACAGCTACATTCACAATGACCGTAGCCACTTCTCCGACTGGACTTGTGGCACGACCACACTTTCCCCTCGGTCGGAGTACGCTGCGAGCATCATTGATCTGGAACCAATGAGCCCTCTCGGGGCCGAGGAATTTGATTTTGCAGCCACGAAATCTCTGGAAGTGATTCGAGCTCAAGAAAATGTCCAAACCGAGGCACTCCCTGCCAGCAAGCCGGACGGACTACCTTCTACCTTCAGTTACTCAACTATCAGCTCGGTGGCCGCATCAGCGACTCCAGGCTCCGATACGGATTTGGACAGTGCCAAAGAATCGGATTTCTCTTGGAGCAAATTCCAGCACTACAGCTTGCCCGCTGAGGATGTCGGATCTTGTGTGACACTGAAGCCGATTTCGAGCATCAGCAACGTCGCGCCCCTCGTGGTGGACGACCATGTTCGACAAGGAGGCTTTCAAACTCCAATGGCGACTCTTGATGCATCTGGGCTTCCTCATTCGACCAGCATGCAACAACTCCTGAACGAGTTGAGCTATCTCAGTGGCGTGATCCAACAAAATTAAGAATGATGCGAATTTTGCTACGACTCGGCAATCTTAATGTACCTTTATGTCGAGTACCCCGTTTGACACTGCGCTCTTTTGCCTTGGGTGTTTTGAAACTGGGATTTTCGGATGATTGATTTCGACAGTTTGACAGCAGAGCTTTGACATCCCCATACAGCAGGATGTGACATTTTTGGACTTGGAAGGCGTTTGCAAATTGGACCAAAAAAATATCAGGGAACAGAAGACAGAGGCCAGAGGCCAGAAGCCAGCGGACAAATAACTGCGATCAAGGAGAAACGATTTTCTTTTGGGGACCTTCTTTCGGTGGACGAGTGGGATGTCCTGTTTGCAAGATAAATGGAGGGGGAGATGAGCTCCTTGCTGCGCGCGGATGGCCTTGAGGCCTTGGCATCGCTTTGATGATCCACCCGGCGACGATAGACTGAGGCGCCCTTTACTTCCCAGTAATCAGTAATTTCTGTGGACAAGACAGATTTATGAATGACGAATTTGATTCCATGATACCCTGACTAGACCACTGTACCAACACCTTCTAGGACTTTTGGAATTCGGAAAAGCCCTTTGCTCGCGGTTGAATCGAAGTGGAGGGTGGAGGGTGAAACGCGTCAACCCGGCGCGCGTGACGAGTGTTGACCACCACCACCACCACCACCACCACCACCACCACACATTACGTTCTATAATTTCCAACCTCGTTAATGTCACCTTGGTCCAACCGACATCAAGCTCGTTGTGTCTTCTTCAACCAAGATTCCCGCCCCCTGCACGCACACCTCATTCTCTTCTCCTCCGAGTCCGTCCCAGCCGGAACCCCCAAAAATGCACCAGATCGCCCTCCGACCCCTGACGGAAGCATGTCGGCCCTCCCTGCTGACCTACTGTCCGACGATGGACCTCGTGGCCACGGTCACGGCCGATGCGAGGGGTGTAGACGTCTGGAGACTGAATGGGCAAAGGGTTTTCGGAGGGAGATTCGGCGATGATTGGGAGGATGTCGACGGTGCTGGCGCCAGAGAGGGACAGACCACAGGTGTGGTTGGGATTGCGTGGAGGAGAGACGGTAAGTCAATTTCTTCTTTTCCTTTCGCTTCTGCCAGAGGATAGGGATGCAGTATTTGGTGCGCTGGTGGATGCTAGAAGCTGTGATGAAAAGTCTTTCTTCTGGGTCCTTTTGTGTGGGAGACGACAAGGCGAATATGGATGAATGTCAAGAGGCGAGCGGAAGCACGTGCATCTAAGGAACGAGACTGGGTTTTTGTTGGATACATAGGTCACCCTTTGCCAAACGACCTAGTCTAAACTGACTGAAATCCTCCCAACAGGCCAAATCCTCGCCGTCGCCCGCGCGGATGGAACCGTGTCACTGATCAACGCCTTCACGGGCAAGATCGCCCATCGCCTGGAAACCAGAATACGAGATAGTACAAGGGCAAGCTTCAATTCATCGCAGCAGTCTCAGTCGAGATTGCAATCTCCGCCTCAAGCTCAACCGCGACGACATGGTTCAAAGACCTCGAAACCAGTCGCCCCGACTCCAGTACTCCCACAATCAACAGCCGCCATGTCGACGGCACTCTCGTGGACGGCACACTTCGCCTTTCCCCCAGCATCGACGATCCGCTCACATCTCGAGGACCCGGAGTCAACCTCGTCGAATGTCTTGACACTGGACCACCTCCTCGGCTTGAAAGCCGACCTGGACAAACTGCTACATCTCCAAGCCGATCTCCCCAAAGAGCTCGGAGCTATCGATGTGGAGGTATCTTTACCTAAACTCGCCACGCTACCGCCTAAGGGCGTCGGCGTGGATGATGATGTCTTCAGCTCGCGGGCTAGTGTCGATGCTG
The DNA here is from genome assembly GCA_001599795.1 of Exophiala calicioides. Classification (NCBI taxonomy): domain Eukaryota; kingdom Fungi; phylum Ascomycota; class Eurotiomycetes; order Chaetothyriales; family Herpotrichiellaceae; genus Exophiala; species Exophiala calicioides. The sequence continues at coordinate 3,966,554 of BCHZ01000005.1, read as the reverse complement.
TGTTTCATGCTTCCGGTGGTGGTCCAGGGATGATGGCCGGCGGCGGTGTTGATGCCCTGCTTGTCGGAATGCATGCCCCGAGTAGCGAGTGTGCGGTGCACTTGAGGATTTTCGATTCCTTCGAGATTGGTGCTGTGGGTTTGAGCAACTGCTTGCCTGGAGGTACGACGGGGAGTACGGTGGTGACCATGGAGAGCCATCCTTTCTTGTCGACGGTGTTCTTGGTTGTTGAAGCACAGACGCCTTCAGATACACAGTCCCAGCCACAGCCGCAGCATCAAGATAATGACGGCGACGGTAGGGCTCTCCATTTGCTAAGTCTGGACTTACGCTTCATCCCTCAGACCGGCCGGAATCTGCCTCTGGTCGCCCGTAAAGCGACGCAGCTGGGCAGTCTACTGCGCTATCTCTCGCAAGTGCAGGTACAGCTGGCCGCCGAGGTCAAAGCAGCGTTCGACCTGCCCTCACGGTTTCTGCGGAACATCAACGAGTCCTTGGCTGAGGGGGATGAGAAAGCCGACTTCGTCTACGCCGCGCACGACCTCGCCGTCACGGGCCATTGCGAGCCGCAACTGAAGGAGTGGCTGGTCGATGAGGTAGGCGAGCGCGGGCTGAAGAGATGGGAGAAGGCTGTCGGCGACTGTCTCGACATGGTGCGCCGCATGACGAGCGAGTGTCTGTTGCCGGCCCTGGAGCGGTGTCAGGTCGTGCTCTCGAGATTGGACGGTTTGGCCCGGTTTGGCCCCACGAGTTCGCGGCTGGGGCTGGACGAGGCCGCTGTCAGAAGAGTCAGGGAGACGGTCGATGTGCTGGGGATTTTCGCCGAGGATCTCTTATTAGACGTCGGCGTCGAGGTTCGGGAGTTCGCCGCCTTCATCAAATGGATGAGGTGGGAATGTGAGGTCGAGGCGTTGGAGGAGGCGAGTGTGAAGGCCGAGGAGCTCCGTGACGCGTGGACGGGAGAAGGGGAACTCGGGACGGTGCTGGATTACATCGGTGGTGCAATGAGGGAGACCCGGCTGACAAGGTATCTTGTGCGACGGGACGATCGAGGAGAAAGCAACGAGGGTGATGTGGGCGTCAGCCAGGATACGGATGCTGGATCATACGCCGATTTCACCAGGAGGAGAAGTGTTGTTGGCTACAAAGACAAGACGATGCCGACCCTGGGCCAGTTGGTGGACCAACTGCAGAAAAACTGCGATGCCGTCTTTGGGCAGATCGCTGAGACATTCCGGACGAGCATTCTTGCCACACATCTACTCGAGTTGCCCCAGGGGTGTGATGTGACGAGCACGCAGGTGCGAATTGTCCCCGACGAACTCGACACCACCATTTACCGCCTCTACGCTCTATCCAAGGACCGGTCGCAGAAACAGGCAGTCCGGCAGGTCGCGGTTACATTACAACACGACGGTGGCAAATCGTTCAAGGTGGCTGCCAGTTCGACCACTAAGCTACAGATTCCCGACGTCGATGTCGAGGAGGTCCTCGATGTCAAGTTCGTCGACGATGTGGCGTTGCTGGTCCTTGCTGCCACCAAAGGGGACGTGAGGCTCTACGCGCACAGCATCTCGGTAGACGGCGAAGGGTCGGACGGATCTTCTTGGGAAGTCCGCCATGTCTTTGAAGACGGGAGAATGGAGGCGGGAATGAAGCCAGCCCGGATCGATGTCAATGGTCGAGTGGGGAGGAGAGTGGTTGCGGTCGTGGATCAGGCCGGCTTAGGCTATGTCGTGCTCGACTTGGACGCCGGGGCTGATGATACACAGGACGATGGGTCTGGCGGTGATGAGATTATGACTGGATGAGTAGGGATGGGATTTGTGCTCGATGGAGGTACAACAGGAAAGTAAGGTATTAGTGTCCTCGTAGGGAAGAGAATGAGGTTGATGGACTCATTGGCCAAGAAAGATGGACCCTGCCTCTTCCTTGGGCAGATCTTGCACGACACTAGAAATGATCTTTCGGATCCGCTCATATCGACTGGAGGATCAGTCGTGTTGCTCTGGCGAGCCATTTAGTGGACATCAATATGGGGTAGGTCCTTGTTCACAGTTGTGGTTGTCGATGTCGTTGGCGGAACAAGGCACGGGAATGAGGCTCTTTGAGGCTTGCTTTGATGGGAAGAAAACCGAAACAGAGGCTAGGCGCCGGCTAAGGCCATGCAGCTTGGCGAGCCCCAAGGGTGATTGGCTGCATCTGGTTAAAGGCTGAACCAAGGAGAAGTTAGAAATTAGGCCCCAGATGCCCTGCGCGGCGCAGTGTGTGGTGCGTGATGCGTGGTGCAGGCGAGGGCGCGCAGGCATCAAGCAGGCAGGCAGTGAGTGACAGTGACGGCCGCCTGACCGAGATGAAGCAATGAGTTGGGAGCGTGCTTGCTGAAGCGGTATGCACTAAGCATTTTTCCAGACGACTCATTGACCGCACATTGCATTCACCATCTGCTCCCTGTGAGTGGTGAAGTACTCGTTGGACTGTCCAGTGTCCAGCCCACATCTTGTCCGGGCCTCATGCCATGCGACCCGCAGCCTAAGTACTTAATCACTCCAAGCACAAGCGGCCCCCGTAGGTCGCAGTCGCAGCCGCAGGCGCACTCTATCAACAACATCCATCCCACTTCCTCCTGCACCCAAAACAGCCAGCCCTAAACACACTCAAACCAAACCAAACACTACTACTACTACTACTACTACTACTACTCTCCTTCTCTCACCATTCAGTCTTCACCTCGACCACCCTCACCACCTCATCTTCCAATTTGCCATACCCACTTACGCCGCCGCCGGTCGTTCTTTCCTTGACTCCAGACCTGTGCAACCTTTCCGCAAATTCTTCTTCGATCCTTTCTTCCTCGCAGCCTGCAATATCCATTTTGGCCACTTTCTCCCTTCCAGACCACTGCTCTGTCCGGCAACCATGGACGTCAAGTCGGTTTTAGAGAACACCTTCTCTGCAGGTATGATGCCCCCCTCCGCTCCGTCCATCAATCAAAGCGTCCACTGACAATCGCCAGATGCCACAATCCGCGGCAATGCCGAAGAGCAACTGAGACAGGCCCGCGAGGGAAACTTTGTAAATCTGAAATTCTCCCCTATACATCCCATGGCGACTCGCTGACCTGTTCATTTGCAGTCCGAATATCTTTCCATTCTTTCCCAAGAGCTCGCCAATGATGAGGCAAGCGGTGCCGTCCGGCAAGCCGCTGGTCTCGCCCTCAAAAATTCCTTCACCTATCGTGACATCACCCGATTAAGAGAAGTTCAAGGAAGATGGCTACAAGGCGTCGATCCCACGATCAAGACACAGGTCAAGGATCTCGCTGTCAAGACCCTCAGCTCGACCCCTCAAGCCGCCAACTCTTCTGCCCAGTTGATTGCTACAATTGCTGCCATCGAACTGCCTCGCAATGAATGGCCCGACTTGATGCCCGCCCTCGTGCACAACGTCGGTTCGGGGGAAGACAAACTCAAGCAGTCCAGTCTGACCACCATCGGTTTCATTTGCGAATCCGATGATGTCGAACTGCGCGAATCCCTTGTTGGATACTCAAATGCCATTCTCACAGCCGTCGTCCAAGGTGCGAGGAAAGAGGAGACAAATCAAGACGTTCGGCTTTCTGCTCTGTCCGCCCTCAGCGATGCCACTGAATTCATTCGCAGCAATTTTGAGAACGAGGGCGAGCGAAACTATATCATGCAGGTCGTGTGCGAGGCTACGCAGTCAGATGACACCAGAGTGCAGGCCGGCGCGTTTGGATGTCTGAATCGAATCATGGGCATTTATTATGACAAGATGAGATTCTACATGGAAAAGGCTCTTTTCGGCTTGACCATCGCCGGCATGAAGAATGACGAGGAGGATGTGGCCAAGCTGGCAATCGAATTCTGGTGCACCGTCTGTGAAGAGGAGATCAGTATCGAAGACGACAATCAACAAGCCCAGCAGGAAGGATCCACCGAACTCCGTCCATACTTCCATTTTGCTCGCGTAGCAGCTCGCGAGGTAGTTCCCGTCTTGCTTCAGCTGATGACCAAGGTCACTGAAGACGACGCGGACGAAGAGTACAACACTGCCCGTGCCGCTTACCAATGTCTCCAACTCTACGCTCAGACCATTGGCGGTGACCTGGTTCCTGCGGTTCTTCAATTTGTCGAGGCAAATCTGCGAAGCGAAGACTGGACCAAGCGAGATGCAGCCGTGTCCTCATTCGGCGCAATCATGGATGGCCCGGATATTAAGACGTTGGATCCTCTTGTCAAACAGGCCCTTCCGGTCTTGATTGGCATGATGCAAGATCCTGTCGTTCAAGTTCAAGACTCGTCGGCATTCGCACTGAGCAGAATCTGTGACTATTGCTCGGAATGCATCGACCCATCCACGCACCTTCAACCACTGATGTCTGCCCTGTTTAGTGGACTCATGGGCAACCCCAAGATAGCCTCATCATGCTGCTTGGCTCTGCTGAACTTGACTGAGCGATTTGTGGGAGAGGACGGCGCACCGTCCAATCAACTTACCCCCCACTTCCAGGACAGTGTAACATCTCTGCTCGCCGTCACCGAGAAGGAGGGCGCGAGCAACCAGCTCCGGACTGCTGCCTATGAGGTTCTCGGCGGCTTCGTGACCAATGCTGCTCACGACAGTCTGCAGATCGTTGCCGAGCTCTCCAATGTCATTATTCAACGCCTCGAAAGCACGATTCCTATGCAGAAACAGATTGTCAGCATCGACGACAAGATTACACTGGAGGAACTGCAAGTCAGCTTGAGCAGCGTTTTGCTTGCCATCGTTCAGAGACTGGAACAGAACATCGCCCCTCAAGCCGATCGGGTTATGCAGATCAGCCTCGAAATCCTGAACGTCACCGCCAACACCAGTGTCCCAGAAGTCATCTTCCAGATTATCAGCGGACTGGCAAATGCGTTGGCCGGAGACTTCCTCAAATACATGGACTCGTTTGTTCCATATCTCTACAATGCTCTTGGTAACCAGGATATTCCGGACATGTGTTCCTTGGCTATTGGCCTTGTCAGTGATATTGTCCGCGCATTGGAGGACAAGGCCCAGCCGTATTGTGATACGTTCATGAACTATCTCCTGAACAACCTGAGGGTAGGTCTTGTCCCTGAGAACTTTCGGACCATAGCTGACCCTTGACGTGCAGTCTGACAAGCTCACCAACCAGCTCAAACCACCGATCCTTGAGACTTTCGGTGACGTCGCCACTAGCATCGGTGAACACTTCGAAACCTATGTCACCGTGGTTGCCCAAGTTCTTCAGCAAGCCAACAACGTGTCAGTGGCGAACGATGTCTCGTTCGACATGCTCGACTACATTGTGTCTCTGCGGTCAGGCATCGCCGATGCTTGGTCTGGTTTGATTTTGGCATTCAAGGGCACCCCCAAAGGTAAATTGACGAAAGAACTCATTCGATAGATTTTTGCGCTAACAAATTTGTAGCTTCGCTGATCCAGAACTATGTCCCGCCCATTTTCGACTTCCTAAAGACTGTTTCACAAGACATGAACCACAATGAAGGACTGCTTCGAGCTTGTATGGGGATCATTGCGTGAGTCTTGTGTCGCAGGATTGTCACGTAGATCATCTTCTAACCAAGCCACAGCGACCTAAGCGAAACCTTCCCAGACGGATCATTGGCGAGCTACTATCGACAAGATTGGGTCCTGAAACTCATCAAAGAGACCAGAACAACTCGAGATTTCTCCCCAAGAACCATCAACGCCGCACGTTGGGCAAGAGAACAATCCAAGCGACAGACTCAGCATCAAGGTACTATCATGAATGCTTCATGAGCCTGATGTCCAACACCACACCTATCCCCAATATCCTTATCCACCACCCCCTGGCACCACCACCGCCGCCCTTGAGATACCCTTGCCCAACACAGCCCAGCACCAGCCCAGCACAGCACATTCCAACCCCCTGTCAGAGCGCTGATCACCGTTCGTGAAGGCCATTTCTCATCACAAGCGAGTACGATAGTAGTACGAGCGGAAAATGATGACGAAACAGACCGACCACGAAACGGAGAGAATGGTCACGTGGACAAGCGTCAGCAATCCGAGAATCCCCAGCATTGCTTTCAGCCTCCAAATGTGCAGCACACTCTACCCGCCGCCATCCCTTGGCCTGCTTCCCATGGCCTACCTTCCACGATGTCACCAATGTTTCTATCGTATTTCGATGCCGATGATGATGATGATGACAATGACGACGTCGTCCTCACGGCTTCGTTCGAACAGCAACCACATACAACGTTGTCGTACGTCGATGCCGATTATCAATCTCAATTGGCATCTCACGGGTTCGTCGCGACCTGGTGCGGACGTCCGATTCGAAACACAAGCCACTAGGACGGAGATATTGAATCACACCATTCCTGAGATCGTCCATGTTCTGCTGCAACGAAAACTTCATAGATGGAGGGCATGCGTCGTGGTGGGATGTAGGAAATCCAGCGGCACACCTCGATCGACCTTCGACTGTTTCGGTTATGGAAAGAACGGATGGTCGAATGGGACAATCATGGAGATCAAAACCAGAATGGAATCAGAATCAGGACGATTAGAATTGACGAAGAGTTCGGAAGATACACTACACACTACCCAGAAAGCACAGCCCCACCACCATGATACCCCCATGTAACCCATACCCCTGACCCAACTCGCCCATTTCCCCACCCCTTTAACCTCTCTTCCCCGGTCCTGTTTATCCCCTGTTTTTATGGTGAAATGATTTTTTCTTTGGGGGCCATGCTTGTGTCGAAGAACGGAAGAGATTCTCAATAGAGAGACAAGATGTTGTGCGCTGCCCGATCTTCGAACCGATGGAGGATGGTTTGCTGGCTGTTGGGTTGCACCGAACGCACCTCTATCGCGCTGATGATCAGTCCATGCGCAGGCTTACTCTTCCATTGTTTGTATCCGAGCGTCACTCATAGAGTTCATAGACTACTCCGTACTGGTGTAGGAATTACAACGAGACCAGCTATTCCTTCGAACTACGACGCACTATGGTTCCCTATCCATGGACGCGTACTAAGTACCATACCTCTGGTTTAGCTATATCTTTCCATTGAGGTCGAGGTTCAGTACTCAACAAGCATAGTCTCTTTGAAACCGTTAAAGCAATGGACGGATGCGGCCGAACTGATTTTCGTCCACAGTCACTGAGAAGATTTCCCCAAGCAGACTGAATCGTTACCGCTTTTAGCTAAATCTAACCACGAACTTCATCCACCGGCAGCCTCTTGGATGCCGTCCAGAAAATCCCAACTTTGGTCCATACTACTATAAGTACAACTTAGTGTTTCACACACGTCAGGCGGGCGGCTTGCCTTTCACAACAGAATTGTACATGGTATTATTGGAACTGAACTTGAGAGCCCGAGTTCATCGTTGTGAGACTAGATGTGGAATAGATCCATGCTCCATCTTTCCTTGCTTTGTCTAAACTCCCAAAGCTGCTTGCCTTCGCCAGAGGTCTTCAAACCTAACTAGGATGAAAACTCGGCAGTGCCTGTGTCTCCCGCCATCTATGCGTCTCTCCCTCTCTCCCTTGGAGCTCCAGTAAAAAGGCATTCAACACTTGATATATAGGCTGTGGCGAAGGATGTGGTGGGTGCCTGCGCCGCCGGTCATTTGAGGCCCATCTCACTTCCTGGGGGAGACGCATGGCTTATGGCGGATGAGCAGAACCGAGAGCCTGGGGGCCCGTAGGTAGAACAAGTGATGACGTATTCCTTGCTGCAAAAGGAGTGAATCCGCTGTGCAATAGCCAATTGACCCGCGGCTTTCCATACTCTTGCTCACGAGCTCGAGTTCACGCCCCGAACCGATCATCCGTCCGGATTCAACGGATGGATGGCCAAGGTCCAGACCCGTTCATCCAGCCGTTGTATTGGTCTTGTGCCTCTTGTTGGGACTGCCGATGGCGTTCTCCTTGATTCCATTCCCCGGCTGCTGCTGCTGCTGCCCCTCGGCTCGAATGTTTGGAGTATGAGTGTCACTGCCGTGAGGAGGACCGCCATCACCGCTCTGGGGACGCTTAGCATTCACATTCACAATTTGGTCGAGTTTGCTGCTTTTCTCACCAGCTCCGCTTTCAACGTCCGCCCTCCCTGGGCCCTCTTCGGCAGCGTCGTGTGCCTGGGGGGCATTGGTTTCGTGATTGGGTCCCGCTTGTTGCTCCCTCCAGGCCTTCCTCTTGCTTTTCTTCAGCTCTTGCACCTTTTTCTGCGCCTCCTCCTGTTGAATTCTCTTCCGCTCTCTTGCTTCCTCTTTCTTGGCCTCCTTGGCCGCCTGCTCCGCCTTCATCCCCGACGCGGCTTCCAGTCGCTTCTTCTCGCGCTTTTCCGTCTCGAGCTCAAACATCCTTGCGATTGCGGGGAAAAGGTTCTTCATTGATGCAACCTGTGATACTTTGACTCGCATAAGGTCGAATGCAATAGCAATATTGACACCGTTGGTCATGTCAGACTCCATCGATATCCGAGACTCGGCTGACGGGGCGGGAGTGACTTCGACGAGCTCGGAAGCTCCAGTGTTCATGCCCTCATCGACCTCATCGACCATCTCTTCGTCGGGGACATGTTCTGGCATCCTGACCCGGCTGAGGACTGGCATCTTCTGATATCTCTGGCTAAAGTGCGTCAGAATGAGGTTCTTGGCTTTCATCGCAACCGCAACGCCGACAGCCTCTCCAGTCGTGCAGTGCTTCTTCGCTCTAGCGTCCCCTTCTAGCCCATCATCGAAGGTAGCTTCGTGCACCAGGATGTCGGAATTGAGTCCAATTTTGCAGAACTCCTCGCTTGGTCGGCAGTCACCGCTATACGAGAACTTGAAGCCGTCGGAAAAAGTTACTGAAATCGCTTGTGCTCCGTGACAGTGATTGACTTTGACGGTGCGGAGTTCTCTTATGGGAATGTTTAGTTCATTAAAATCAACGGGTTGGCCGTGGAGTGACAGTCCAGTAGACCAATGACAGGCGATCGGAGTGCATAGGGAATCTGTGGGTATGTCGAGGACAGACTGATAATCATCTAAGTAATCCATCAAGTTTCTTTCTGATATCAAGCATGGAGGAGAAAGTGGTGGCTTGTTTGCTTCCGATATTGTCCTAGAATGCTTCCTAGCACAGTTATAGGCGGCGAGTAAGACGGGAAGTGTGCCCAGGTGATGGTCAGCATGCAGATGTGAAATCCAGATGCCTCTCAGGTTAAGCAAAATCTCGTCAAGTTGTTCTATGGTGTACAGGCGTTTCAATTGGCCAAGTGTGCCTTCTCCGCAGTCGAACAAATAATTTCCCATTCCGTTTGGCATACGAAGAAGAACGGCGGAAACATTTCGATATTTAGATGGCGCTGCTGATCCGGTACCTAGGGTGATGATTTCTGGTTCGTCCAAGTGTAGCCCTGAAGATGAATTCGATTTTTGATAGGGGGACATGTCTTTTGGTAACAAGTCTCGAGCTGCTGGTTCCAGCGGCAGGTCCATATCGTGTAGCGCTAGGTTCTTGGGGACTTCCTTATCATCAATGCCGAATTCAGGCTCGATGTTGACCTTCAAGCCCCGTTGAGCCTGCACAACTCCAAGGCCATCCAACTTGGACAAGCCTTCTGGTGGGCTGGGGGTAGGGCAGTAGCCGTTGGAGTTGTCATACCGAGGAACCGAGAAATTCTCTGATGAGATATTGGATAATCGGAGGCAAGACAGTGCGCTTGAGTCTTGTGAAATATAGTCCTTGCCAATTTGCGGATGGGAGAGAACGTGTTTGATACCATTCAGTCTTCGCAGCAACTGTTGGAACCGCGCACTGTAGGGAATCTGGCCCTGCAATAGCCAGACCGCTGTTTCAATGCCTTCCAAGAGTTGGTCTTCTCGGCCGAGCAGCTCCTTGTCGAGAGTTTCAAGATACCTGGGGGACGGAATGTCGAATACTGCAAACCCGCGTCCCGGACGGGCTGGGTTCATGACCATTTCAGGGGTCACAGTAACGTTTTCTTCAGTTTGGACGTTGTTGCCTTTTACCAATTCGTTGAAAAGCGGACCAGGTTTCAAACCTAGCTCGCGGGCTTTTTTTGCATTGAACGCTCCACGCTGAGGATGACCTTTGACGATATACGACATGGCAACCTTTGAAGGCAAATTCCCGGCTCCTGGAAGTTCTTCGACGGTCGATGCGGGCCAGGGAGTGCGAACCAGGACTTCCGATTCCGGGGTCAAAGGGGCAATATTGTTCATATCCCAGCAAGTATACGAAGTCAAAGTCTTGGTCTTTGGATCTCTAACCCATACGAGAGCAGGCAGTTTGATATTCTGGAGTTGAGTCTGAATAAGACCGTCCCTCTTCCATCCGGAATCAAACATGTTATTCACAACCTCTTTTCGTAAGTTTTGTTCCACCTCCAGTTGCGGGTCATCCACGGCGAGGCCCTTCCCAAGCTCTTCCGTGTCCGAACTAGATGAATCAGCCTCGTTAGAGAACGAGGACGTCTTAGGAGAAGGCCGAATGGCAAGTCCCCACACCCTGATATTCTCGTCTTCGTGTATCGGTGTGAGATTAGGACCCATTTGCTTGACGTCGAATTCGTGGACCGACAAAGGCATGCCTGTCCGGAAAACGAATCTGCGTGCGCAGACCAACGAATGAAGCTGTTTGGGGCCTGCATGGATGTGAAGCCTTGGACGTCTGATCGAACCTTCATACTCAACCTCGCCTGCCTGTACATCGGCCAGCGTGAGTATGAGGCCTATCAGTCCGCCATTGTTCGAAGCTGTCGCTCCCGAAACAAACAAACCTCGGACTTTCCGCAATGGGACTGCGCGTTGTATGCAAGCTCTTTGAGTGCCCTCAGTGATCTGTCCAAAGATGTATTTCTTGTTACTAAAGTGCAAAATCAAGCTTGTTCCGGGGGTATCAGCCGTCGGTGTGGTGATGAATTGAAGGTGGAAATTTGTTTTGATGCCCACAGATTGTATGGCCCCTTTATTCGCTTGCATTTTCAGTCGAGTTTTCTGTGCCTGGATCGCCTGTTTGGGGGTATGGGCTTCCTTCCGTGCCAGCCTCCGTTTTGAATAGGCAGACACCTGCGATGGCTCTAGCCGAAGGAGTTCTCGTATCTTGAAGGATGTTTTCAGCCGGGGCTGGCTAGAATGAATGTGTCTCTTCTGAATGCCACTGTTTTCTTCATCCCAGAACGATCTTCTCCATTCACTTAAAGGACATGTCCCAAGAATTTTAGGGAGCAGACCACGACCTAGAAATCTGGTGTTCGCACCTCTTTGAGGAGACGCTTTGCAAATATGTAGGACAGGTCGGACAAGATAGGAATGTTTGATAGAATATAGATCTCTGGCACGAGAGAACCGAGCGGGTTGCACCTGGCGAGAGACAACGGCGACCGCAGAGGTAGCCAGGACGAAGAAAGTCTAGCAGGAAGGACTGAGAGGAGGGCTCATCGGTTGGGGAGGAATTCTCGAAATGGGAGGACCAAAGACAGAACTGAAGGATCAGAAGAATGGATCAAGGAGTGACTTCAAATGTGGTTTGGCTATTCAGTGGGACAGATGGTCTCGCACTGGGAAGAAAAAGATACGGCGCAGTTGAATCAACAATTAAACTTCTCCATGCGTCACACCTGAGGCTAAATCTCGGCAATTCAAAACCACGCAGTAATTGTTATACTGTAAGGCTGGTGGATTATGCAGTATCGTTTCATGCTTCGTTGTTCATGCTTCGTTGACAAGCCAACCGTTGGCACTCTATAACTGACAATTCTGAAGACGGGGGGTGGAAAAGAATCTATACAAGGATGCAGGATACTGCTGAGACAACAAAAAATCAGATTTCAGAACTTTACACTTGTTCCCGAGTCCGACCGTAAAATATCGATAACGCCCGACTGTCTCTTGAGAGCAGCCTAAGAAGTGATTGTTCAGTCCGTCCAGCCTCATTCCGATATTCCAAGTGTCATTTCATGTGTGGAGTAAACTCGCCAATCTTCGTGCATAATTCATCCAAGTCAGAACATAGTTTCTCCAATTGCGCAAGTTTGTCGCTGTCTGAAATATCCTCTTCTTCGACACTCCATCTAGAGTCAAGGAGTGGAGAAGGTTGGTTGTGGAAGACGGAGACAGCGGAGTCAAAGTAAAGGGCGAATGCGTTTCTGTCCAACTCGACAGACTCGTCGACTTGCACTTCCTTGACAACATCGGTGTCATTCGAGATTGGATCAATGCACTCTGGCAATTGTGGCACATCTTTGGTAGGCTTGGACATGGCTGACTTAGAACGGGACTTTCCAGAAAGCTGTTCGAGATCAAGAACCGGGGCTTCTGGGAGCTCAGTAACGGCGTAAACTTGGAAATTGTTGGCAGGGAGGCTGCTCATCCACGCATTCGATGGTGGCATCACAGAAAAATCCATAGGTGTCTCAGGAACCAGAGCCATCCCGATTTGAGGTCGCTGAGCTTGCATCTGATGGCCAGCTTCATGAGAACTGACATCCTTCTTGGGTGGTTGCGACTGGTTTTGCACTTGCGCCTGCTGTTGTAAATTGGTGTGCATGTTGGGTGCTGGAAGACCAGAGTGGCTGAGTTCTTGCAGAAATCCAGAGAAGGCTTGGGACGAGAGCAGCATACGCGTGAGGTCGGTCAGTCGGTTGTTTTCTTCGCGGAGTTGCTGGTTCTGAGAACGAAGGTCGTTGGCTTCTTGGACTTTAGTGGCAACTTCCCCCTCAAGTTGACCAATGTATTCTAGATCCAGTTAGCAGATGATTCAAAGTAATCAAGCAATAACATACCCTTTCTTCTGGAGCGGAAAGCCCGAGCGGAAACCTTGTTCCTGAGTTGACGGCGTTCTTTGCTGGTGAGCTTCTTGCCCTCCTCACTAGCTAGCAGTCTTTCATCTTCATCCATCTCATCCTCATCCTTCTTGATACGGGTCATGTTGCCCATGCCAGCGGTGGGAGTGCCCTCATCATCAGCTGTGGATGCAACACTGGCTTGTCGCATGCGGTTCAACACTTTGGAGATGCTCTCTTCCACGAGGGGATCTTTGATGGGTTGGCTCTTGGTTGGGGAAGGTCCGGGCAGCGGCTTTTGACCTTGTGGACGTTGCTGTTGCTGACGTGCCATCTGTTCCTGTTTCTGAGCCTGCTGGGCCTTCGCCTGGGCAGCCTGCTGGCTATGCATGCCAGGGTAGATACGTTGAATAGGGGTGGAAGTTGTGTTGCTCGGAGCCACCAAGGTGTTGGGGCTAACAAATTGAGCGGGACCCGACGATCTGTCGGTGTAAAACATGGTGGGTAGGTCTGAGGGAGAGTCTGCATCAAAATCCATGTCCGAAGGGTTCCGAGCAAAGTCAAACTCGTCCAGGTTGCTCAGTGGCATATTCAATGTCTCGGTTGGCATTATGTAGCCTCCATTTCCTTCGTGATATTGCAGTCCAGAGGATTTGTTGATGTTGAAAGTGTTTGCTAGAGCTCCCATGGGGATGCCGGTTTGCTGGTGGTATTGATCATATTGGAAGCTTGGTCTGGGAAATGACTGAGGGTTCGAGCTGGAGGCAAACGAGGTTGCAGAGTTTGGGATCGAGGATTGAGGGGTCATCATCGGGTCAGGCTTGATCGCCGGTGAGGCAGAGGAAGACGTGAAGTCATTCTCGAGATTGAGGAAGGAGTCGTAGTCGGGATCAAAGTTGGTCGTGAGACTAGACATGGTGTTCTGCGAGTGATTGAAACTCATAATCGAGGGTTGGAAGAGACGTGGCGTGGCCTTGGAGCCTGCGCGGTTCTAGTGCTGCCTAAAATAGGCACGTCAAGTTCGTGAAGAGGTCAATTGATTTGGCGTTATGAGGTTGCTTCGGTCGACAAGAATCGTGTTGGAAGACGGTCAGCTAGGGAAGAGAGCGTGGATGTGTCGAAACAAGGGTATGGTGAATGTGAAGTGAGGATTTCGAAAGCGAAGGCGACAGACGGCGAGAGACACGGACGACCCTCAGTAGGATCCAGGACGGGGTGGTAGGCATGGTTCGGACTCGGACTCGGGGGCTAAAGAAAGTTGGCAGTGGACTGTACTCGGACGCAACAGGGGGGCTGTGCCGGAGGGCTAAAGCCCAAAAGTCGCAAGACCCTCGCAACGACGACTGACAAAAATGGGTCGCCTTGCGCTTCCAGTCTGTTCTGCGCCAACGGACTGGCTGCGCTGAGGGTCACTGTGGAACTTCGGCGGTTCCTACTCGCCGCGATCACCTTATCTCCACCACTCCTTAAGTCCTGGGCGTTCGGTCTTCAGCTTCACACCTGAGGTCTTCAGGCCGTCAGTCTGCCATGAAACAACCCCACAAGGCCAAGAAGCAAGGTATCTATCTTCAGAACCAGGTCTGACCAGGCTGCTTCGGATTTGACAATTCAAGCTTACTGCGGAGACAAGGGCCCTTGGAGCGAGTCCGAGAGCGACAGACCTTCTCGTTTAGTCACCATCCCTGCGCCACCGCCTGTACGGAGCAACATATGGTATGTACGGATGACTCGCTTTGTCAACATCGTAGAATCCTCCTTATCCCTCCCCAATCTCACGTGACTCGGCAAATAGCAATCACACTTTAGCCGGTCTTCGTGAGGCAGCGAGCGCCACGGCTCGACGGGTGCCACAATAATAGCCAGCAATCTTCATCTGAGGCCGTGCGTCGAAACCCCAACTGAAACAGACACGCCCACCGGACCACATAGTAAATAATGCGCCGACAGACCCAGTAGCAATCCTATAATACATACCAACCCAATCAACGGTGGTGGATCAATAGAAGCCGCATCGAATCCGTTTCCGTTGTCGAAAGGACTGAAGAAGGCATGGTCAGTTACAAGGCTGTCTCTAAAGTGTACGGAGTCCTCGTAAGGAGGAGCATTGATCACATGAATCATGAACTGCCGCAACTCCAGCTGGCTGTGTCTGAATCTTAGAAAGGGCTGAGCCTCAGGAGGAGACGAGATTTCGTAATCTTCAGCCTTGAAGTTGAGACTTCGGCCCATCGACCTTCTTATCCACCACTGTTCAACAAGATTTCACAGTTGACGAACCATGCCGAGGGGCGCAGCGTCATTGTTCCAAATCTTCTGTTGACTTTTCACTTTTCGTGCACCAACTCCGCCGCGAAACCTTTTAAGCATTTTGTGTGGCTGAATCAAGGTCAAAGACGATTGAGATAAACCTGAATCATGATCCACGTGACCCCGTTAACGTCACATTGGCGCCACAGGATCAGCCACAGCTTCCATATCTTGCACTAGGACGGTTGGCAATTAATATCACAGGGCGCAGTTTACTTTTGGAACTGCCTTCCTCCGCACTTTGATATGAATACCACTTTAATCATGATATGATCTCACTCTTTTCATTTCCTAATGTGGGAGGTATCTAATTACTATTGTTCGCTTTCATTATGGCCGAGGCCGCCTTCAAGCACATGATTTCTAGCTTAGTACGCCAGACGAAGCCGCAGTCTTTTCGCCACTCGAAACCGTGTTGCTACCCGCAGCGTCAACTTTCCACCAGAGCACCGCCGCCTCCATCGGACGCGGAGAGACCTCGATGGCAAGCTCATACCGCTCGGTCGTCGATGCGGCCGAATTCAGATCGGTCCCGGCTTGACAAGCTTCGGCATGAGAACGAACCACAACCTTTTTCGTCTTTTCTGACAGACAACTATTCCCGACAGCATAACTACCTACGCATATCCGTTACCGAACGATGCAATCTACGATGCATATACTGCATGCCCGAGGAGGGCGTCGAACTATCGCCTTCCGCACAGTTACTAACTACGCCCGAGATTGTTTATCTATCGGAGTTATTCGTAAACCAAGGAGTGGACAAAATCCGACTGACTGGCGGTGAGCCGACTGTGCGAAAAGACATTATTGATCTAATGCGCCAAGTTGGGAACCTCCGGAGCAATGGTCTGAAAGAATTGTGCATTACAACAAATGGTATATCACTACATCGCAAACTTGACTCGATGGTCGAGTCCGGGCTGACAGGGGTCAATTTGAGTCTGGACACTCTGGACCCTTATCAGTTCACTATCGTGACCCGCAGGAACGGGCATGATGCGGTGATGAAGTCAATTAATCGAATTCTGGAGATGAATAAAGTGGGGGCAGGGATCAAGCTCAAGATCAATTGCGTGGTCATGCGTGGTCTAAACGAGCGAGAGATTTTGCCATTTGTCGAACTTGGTAGGCACCAAGATCTCGAAGTCCGCTTTATTGAATACATGCCATTTGATGGGAACAAATGGTCGAAAAAGAAACTACTCGGCTTCGGCGAGATGTTAGCCCTCATTCGCCAGCAGTACCCAGACATCCAAAAGGTTCAGGATGACAAGAATGACACCAGCAAGACATACAAAGTCCCAGGATTTGCGGGTCGGATTGGATTCATTACCAGTATGACACATAATTTCTGTGGCACGTGTAATCGACTCCGAATCACTGGCGACGGCAATCTGAAGGTTTGTCTTTTCGGAAATGCCGAAGTCTCCCTTCGTGATATCCTTCGGGAATCAAACAACGGCAATCCAATCGACGCTGAGGCCATGTCAGCGATCAGACAGATCGAGCTAGATGCCAGGCCCGTTGGCCAGTTGGGCGCATCCGAGAGGGAGGCAAGACTTCTTGATGTCATCGGAATGGCCGTCAAGCGCAAGAAGGAGAAGCATGCCGGCATGGGCGAGCTGGAGAATATGAAGAACCGACCTATGATCCTAATCGGTGGGTAAGCCATTGCATGACATTTCCCCAATCACAGGATTTACGCCTTTCTGGGCCGACATGACCAAATGAGGCGCACAATTTATGACATACCTCTACAATATGTAGCTTTGATTGTGTCCAGACCTGTTCTTTCACTCTCTTATCTTCTGTCGTCACGTCCTGGCCAGTGCGCTTGCTGATGGAACTGCTCTTGTAGATGATGCCCTCCCAGCGCACCCGATCTCGAACCAAATCCAAACCCCACCCGCTTCCATGTTCGGCTCTAGCAACAGTCCTTATCGGCCTAACCTTCCTCTACATCTGCTCTGGCAGCCTTCGACCTCTGGCTTGTCCTCTCAAGCGCGCCATTTTTCCTCGTCGTCGTTTGTCCAAAGGTGTGGACGAAGAATGTATAGCCAGTTGAACGTTCTGCAGACGAGATGGAAATGGAGATTCAATCCAGTGCGAACTATTGAAGGATCCAGTCTTTTCCGCAAACAGGTGTGTGACGATCCGGAGAACATGCCAGCATATTCGGCCCGCAATTGGGCCCGGTCTCGGCAACATGATAAGCTACGCCAGAGTCAAGAGATGCATCCCAATTCTGCCAAATATGCCGAGTACCTGACACGGAGCATTATGGCTAGAAGACGACTGGCATGTTCAGGACATCGAGAGCAACCTACTGCGGACCACAACCAAGCACACACCGATTGTTCACTACAGAGAACCTTCTCCCACACGGCACTAATACATGAAGACGAGCCTCACATTCCGACGGAGACTTCTTCCACAAACTCAGACTCACCACCAATGCCCTCCTCCTCTCACCACGAGCCACTCACCTCCAAAAAGTCGGTCAAATCGTCCACACCAGGTTCTGACCCGTCATCCACTCCAGCGCTCTCTCATCTCGACTCCTCCGGCGAAGCGCACATGGTCTCGATCACCGGCAAAGAAGTTACCAGCCGCTCCGCGTCCGCAATATCACTTCTCGTCTTCTCACGCGCCATGACCTACTCTGCCTTACTCGCGGCACGACTCCGCAAAGGGGACGCCCTCTCGGTTGCTCGCATAGCCGGAATTCAGGCCGCAAAGAAGACGTCAGATCTCATCCCCCTCGCCCACCCCGGGTTGAACATCACCGGCATGTCTGTGCGCCTCGAGCCGTATCTAGGCGACAATATACCGTATCCTGTCCCCAAGTCGGTACTCGGAGGGCCTGACGTGGTGAGATTTGGCGGCGTCTTGATCACTGCGACAGTCGCGTGTGAGGGCAAGACCGGCGTGGAGATGGAAGCTCTCACCGCGGCGTCTGTGGCGGGGCTAGCTCTATATGACATGCTGAAGGGAGTGGATAAGACGATGGTTCTACAGGAGACGAGGGTGGTGGCTAAATCTGGAGGCAAGAGCGGGGACTGGAACTGGGATTTCACACAGAAGAAGCTGGTCCAGGGGAAGGATTTCGAGGAGCAGAAACTGTGGGAACGGACCGTGGAGGGCCAGAACCAAGAGGTGAATGATGGGAGGACGAGAAACAAAATGTTGAAGATTCAGAAAAGGATTGACGGCACTAACAACGTGGGCGCAAACGGTGTCCACGCGAGAGCCAAGGTTGGACAAGTCAAGACTGATGATTTCCAAAAGGTTAGAGAGCAGAGGCTTCACGAGGCCATTGCCGATAGATCACGCCAGGGCGGAGGTAGGTCAAGGCCCGCGTCGACTTAACCCACACCAAAGACTATCTATCGAGTCTAAAAATTAGATATCTAGTCCGTGCCTGATTGCTCAATTGCAATTCATCCAAAGACAAGGTGTAGATATAAATCCCAGTTTTTAAGTTCCCACATGAATTCTTCTCCTTCAACGCCGGATAATGCGACAACATTCCCGGGGTATAGTATAAGACAACCAGTCTATAAAGGTCCAACCGGACTCCCCTCCTATATCCGATCCCTCCCCTCCCACCGGCCCGAAATGGTGAGATACATGCGAAATAGCCTTGATCAGAAATGAAGTTATCGCAACCACACCTGCTCAAAAACACTGCCAAGCGGCTTCTCTCCGCTGATCTCCTCGACGTATTTCTCCGTAACAGGCGTGATCAACGGGCTCCAGCGACCGAAGCGGGTCTTTGCCCAATCCAGGGCGAAATGATGGGTGCGCAGAAACTCGGGCGGCTGTTTCCGCTGAGAATTCGGCAACGACGACGACGACGACGAGTTCGCCACGGGGAACACTCGGCCGGGCGACATCTTCCAGCGGCCCTCATACAAAGTGGGCCCGATTGCGAGGTGTTCAAGTGAGGGCTTCTGGCCGCCGGTGAGGCCGGGAAAGACCCACTCGACGAACTTTGTGGCGAATTCCTTGATGCTATAGTCGCCGAGCTGGCTGAAGACCTGGCTCTCCGGGAAGTTGCGCACGTGGATGGTGCGGAGGCGTTGCAGGGCCGGCAAAGACGTCCGCCGCAGCCGGATGGTCTCGTCGTGCCAGGGGAAGCCCGTGCCAAGCGCGACCAGCCCAGGGCACAAGCGAGCCATGTCATTGATCGACTCTTCCCACAGCTCCTGGCTATACCCGCCCACGCCAAACGGCCGTGACGTGTCGAGTGAGAGGCTCTCACGAGGCTGGATGCGCGATTCCAAGACCAGGGTCTGAAGCGTCGAGCCGTGTTCGGCAATCAGAGTCGTGGAACGTTCGAGGAACGCCGCGTTCTCGAACAGTAGGGACAACGTGCGCAGGCCGCTGAACGAGCCGAGAAAGCGGATGATGGCATCCTTCATCTGGTTGGTCGGGTTCTCGTGGCGGAAGAAAAAGTGCTCGAGGGTCGGGGCAACGGGGGCGTGTTCGGGTGGCGTCTGGGGTGTTTCGGGAGAGCGCGATGCCCAGTGGAATGCAGCGGCGAGAGACTCGAGAAATTCAGCACTTCCAGGGCAGGACTCCAGGGTCAATCGCTCGAGTTTGCAGAAAAACAGTGCCAGAGGGAGCGAGGAGGGTTGGAGCGTGGTAACGTTGAGGCCGTGCAGGGAGAGCTCGCGCAGCTGAGGAAAGTGGTCGAGCGCGTAAGCGGACGTGAAGAAGTCATCGATTGGTTGAGGTATCTGGTCCAGAAAGCCGATTCTGCTCTGTCGGTACTGTTCTATCAACAATTTCTCCTGTCCCAATCGGAGGCTCTGGAGGGTGGCCCTGTTGGCGGAGATGATCTTTGCTGCTGCTTCTCCTTCGTTGACCGCTCGGCATTCCAGCATAGTCAGATTCGTGGGGAGCAAGACATTTTCTTGCCAGGGGGCAATCTCGTAGAGTAGGAGATGTCGCAGGGTCGCCTCGTGACGCTCGGTAAGTAGGTTTAGCATCTGCGGGCTCATGGGGACTTGATGCAGGAATCTGCAGCAGTCAGTGGCTGAAATGTGGTCACAGCAGCAAGATTCAGAACTTACGCGAAGCTGGTCAATTGGTTCGCCGGGATCTTTTCCAATATCTCATTCATAACGCCGTCTACAGACCCAACTTCGGATCTCGTCCTGCGGCTATAGATTGAATTCCTTCTGTTCACTAAGCCATTCCTGATAACTAGTTCTCGAACCGACTGAGTGACTGGGGGACGGAATGCAGGCATTCCCTGTTTCTTCAAGGGTCTCGACGGGGGAAGTTCAACGTCGACAGAATAGTACAGTCGCGTCATGGTCATGTCTTCCAGGACACGACACGTCCTAGATAGATTGTAGAGGTCTCTGCGTTTATCGAGCTGATGTCTGTTAGCAAGGGTCCTCTCGCAATTGTCCTTGGCTCACTCACGTAGTTGACAATGTGAACTTTGAGTTCGTCTGGCAAGGTCATCAGCCGGCAAGGCTGCGCAAACAGGGATGCGTCCATGGCTCGTGAATGGGCTGAGAGCAATACGCAGCTCAGCGTTATGTTGGCGGGAACCAGTCGAGGTATACAAGGAGAGTCAGATGGCCACAGCGAACGTTCACAGGCTCTCGAGACTTTTTGTTTAGCTGAACAGGGTAGGGTAAATGAACGACCGAAGGGATGGAACAGGGTTCACGCAACGTGACAACAATTCGGGCAGGGGATGGGGTGGAGGGGGGGCGAGGAGGGACGAGGCGAGGGCGGTCAGCGTCACAGGGACAGCCATAGAAGTAATCAGTTAATCAGGACTCGAAAGCATGGGGAGGGCATTGGTTCATGACATGAAGCTGAGCCCAATCGAGAGCGGACAGGAAAGAGTGGGCGATAAGCGGATTCAACACGGGTGCGGGAAGGGAGGAAAAGGAGCGGCAAAGAGCGGTCAAGTTTACCCGCAGGACCACGCTGACGCTGACACTGGCGCTGGCCTTGCCGGTGTCAGTCTGGGTCAGGAGTCAGGCAGGCGGGAAGATAAAAATGTTGAATACTTGGGATCTCGGGACGGAAAGTATGTATGTTAGTCGGTAGAGGGAGTAGTTCGGAGCATCTGCCCGGGCTCGGAGTGGCAGCTGCCACTGCTAAGCGGGTGCGTCAAACGACACGCTGCGGGAGTGTGACTGCCAATCACATCGGCCGGCATCATAGCGATACGGTTAGTCGCCCTCAACCAGATCACAGCCGATTGCGTGATAGACGGCCATGGGCTGTCATGGCGATATCCATCCAACCAATAGTCCGGGCGGCGAGGAGTTCTACGAAGGGATGGCCCGGATGGGCCTGTGACAGTTCTGAGGACCCTGCCCCGGCGCTCAAGGTCCTCATCTCGCTCTCTCAGCCCTTTTCTCGCTAGTGCTGAGATGCTGGGGCATTTAAACGGCCCTGGTGTCGCCTTCAACTTGTCCACCAAAGGGGTGGTTTTTGGAATTCTAGAAACGTCACCGGTTGCAATGATAAATAGTCATAATTACGCACCACTACCTAGGTAATAAGGCCTCCCTAGGGGTACTTCGCTGCACTGGGCGCTGGCGGGACACTGGTAGGACGCTGCGTCATTGTTCATGTGGCCGAGAACCGGGAATTGGCTGTGCAGTGACTCGTGGAGGCACTGGAGCCAGAGAGAATAGGCAAGCCACAGGCCCTAGCCACGATCCATGTGCCGCAGAAGCCCGAGCGGCCCCAAGCCACAGTTTTGCAGCCTCCAGCCTCCAGGTGCGGAGAAATGTCGTCGTTGCTCGCTAGGCTTTCCTGGTTCCGCCGCAGTGAAGTCTCGAGGCCGGGTTCCAGACAACATTGCATCTCGTCCACCACGGCGTGGTTGTGAACAAGTGCACGAGGACATCATCTCCTAAAGCCCTCTTGGATTCTTCTTTCCTCCTGTAAGACGTTTGAGCCTCTCTGAGTATCACCTTTCTTATCCAGCCCCCATCTCCGCAGCAGCCCACCAGGAGGCCAACTCTTTTGATTTCTGCAAATCTTCACATCAAACAATTTGCTGGTCGGAGATAATGAGTTGGAAGAACTAGATTCAGGTAACCGGAATAACTGATGGCCCGAATCCTCAATGTGAGTCGTTGTTATTGTCTTTGAGTTGAGAAGTGAGGCAGGAGTGAGCATGTCGTTCCGCCCCTGCCCACGCACCTCTTGTCTGCCATTTCATCCTCACCAAACACTCCATGTCTATCTACACGGGCGGCGGAGAGGCGGCTGAGCTCGCCGCCAGCCCTATCAGTCGCCGCAGCAGCATGGACAGTCTCGAAGAGCGCCTGGAGACGGCCAATCTGAATGCCCACCTCAATTCGCACCCCAGAACCTTCCCTTCTTCATATGAGCATGTTGAACCACCCCAGACTAATGCCTCGGATGTCAGACCCTATCTCAAAACTGCGCGCCACGATGAGCTGGCTCTGACCGCGCACAATCGTACCGACACCGCACCTCTTCTGCGACCCCCTGAACTTCCTATCCCATCGTCAGACCCTAGTTCTTCATCTCATTCACAAGCCCCATCCACAGCTGCCGTTATGGACCGCAAATTACGCCAGAACAAGCCTCGCTTGCTGCTCATGGGCCAGCGGCGGTAGGCACTCAAGGTCTCTATTGGTGAGGGCAATCTACTGACAGAATCCAGGAGCGGCAAGTCCTCCATCACCAGTGTCGTCTTCCATAAGATGCCACCCCAAGAAACCCTCTTCCTAGAATCCACCACGCGCATTCAGAAGGACTCTATGCACTCTTTCATGGACTTTCAAGTATGGGATTTCCCTGGTCAGCTTGACTACTTTGATCCTACGTTCGACACCACCGAAATCTTCTCTGAAATTGGAGCCTTGGTCTGGGTCATCGATGCACAGGACGACTACACGGACTCATTGAACCGACTAACGACCACCATCCTCAATCTCCAGACCACGTTTCCTCACATCAATGTCGAGGTCTTCGTCCACAAGATTGATAGTCTCAATGAAGAGTTCAAGTCGGATCTCTTCCAAGACATTGTGCAGCGTGTGGGCGATGAACTCAACGATGCTGGCTACATCAACCCCAACGTCAGTTATCATTTAACCTCCATCTACGACTATTCCATCTTCGAGGCCTTCAGCAAGGTCATCCAGAAGTTGATTCCACAGCTTGACACCTTGGGGAACCTTCTGAACATCTTGGTCAACAGCTGTGGAATGGCCAAAGCCTACCTGTTCGACATTCTCAGCAAGATATATGTGGCCAGCGACACCAGACCCATTGATATGGAAGTCTACGAGATGTGCTCCGACTACATCGATGTCATTGTGGATATCACTGATCTCTACGGATACGAACGCTCCCACGACAAGATTCTGGGAGAGCAGATGCAGGAGGCCGAGTCATCTATCACCATTCATGATGGGACCATGATTTACCTCAAGGAGATGAATCGGTGAGCAGAAGCAGGCGTCCTCGGACCGCCAGCAAAACTGACAAGTTCCAGATATCTTTGCCTGGTGACGGTAATCAAGAATGACGAAGCCAAAGACAAGAAAGGCTTGATCGACTACAACTGCCACATTTTCCAGGACGCGCTGAACGAAGTCTTCGCTCGACGCTGGGAAAAGGGAAAGCCCGAGGAGAATGGCGAAGCATCCGACCCCAAGGGCAAGTCAAAGGCGCAGGGCGCACTTCAGGCTCAATTGGAGAACTGACAGTGATGGAGGCCGGAAGAGGGTTGTTGAAGTCACGAGTGAATGGGAGGGAGCCTGACAGACGGAATGCACATACAGAACCAGTCAGATATCCAGACCGCGGTGACAGAACAAGGGGCTTTTCTGTAGGGAACAATGATTCATGTTGTATGAAACAACCGCCTTTACTATCGCATTGTCTCCCGCATAAAGACGTAAGAAGGAGTCGGCAAGAAGTCTGCGATGAGTTAACCAAGGGCGACTCGGGTCGAGGACTCCAGGCTATGCATCCGAATCTCTGCCAAGACCAGCCTGCACCTCGTCAGACGCGCCTTTCCTGTCACCATGCAAGCAAATTCCTTCATCTACATGCAGAATCGCTTCACACCCGAGGCAGATAAATCTATCAGTCTGCTTGGCGACGTTGACGGTATCGATACTCTTGCTAACGACCTTCAACCGAGCCAGGAGACGAGCAGCTCTGCGACAAACCCCTCTGCCACCCCGCCATCTCTCAACCCGCGCATTCAATTTTTACGCCTATCGGCCGTCGTCCGCGGCCGCGTTGGTGTCGAAGGAGCAACGCCTCCATATCAACCTGTACCACCATCCCTGTACCGTTCACTCAGCGGCGATCAAGACCCAACTCCAGACTCTAGATCTGAGCACAGAGCCCCGTCTCCCCTACGCAATCTCGCACGCTCGTCTCATCCTTCCGGCTATGAGTCACAACGACGGCGCTATATAAACTACCCATCCAACCCGCAAGGTCTCCAAAGGATTTTTCTCTCGAAAACCGTCAGAATGCCTCAAACGGGCTTTCAAGCGTTGATCCTGTGCGGTCCAGGCATCGGCCTCAGCACCTTCACTAGTGTGCCGGGGGAGTTCCCCAAGGCCCTGGTCGAAGTCGCCAACCGACCCATGGTCTGGTATGTTCTGGACTGGTGCTACCGTATGGGCGTTACGGACATCACCCTCATAACTCCCCCAGCGTCTAGAGACCCCATCGCCGCCGCCCTGGCTCAGAACCCTTATCTGACTTCTCTTCCATCTCCCTCGCCGGATCTGCTGGCCCCAAAGGAACTAGAATTCACAACTCCGACAGCCGAGCTACTCAGACTGCCAGAGGTACAAGACGTGATCAAGTCTGATTTTGTCCTCCTGCCATGTGATCTGATTTGTGGCATCTCGGGCGAAACATTCCTAGAATCGTACCTAACCCGGCTAGGGGGCCCAGGGGGGATTGGCAACGCGGGATCCGATTTCGATACAACGAGAAACGAGCTCTTGGCTCTGGGTGGTGAAGGCCGTGGACGCCGAGGGGGCTTGTCGATATGGTACAACACCATTGACCGCGAAGAAAGCGTCAAGGGCGAGGAATGCGACTTCATGTGCACAACGAAGCTCGATCCGGAACACGAGCTCACGCTCTCCAAATCTCCATCGTCGCAATCCCAAGGCATCCTGCGCAAACTTGTCTGGACCATGCCCATGTCGGAACTGTGGGACCAGTGCGAAGAGGATAAGTCCTGGAAGATCCGGCAGTCGCTCTTACGGCAGCACGGCGCGATCAAATGCATGACCAAATACCGCGACTCGCACATCTACATCCTGCCCTATTGGGTCAAGGACTTCGCCCGGCTGAATGAGGACTTTGAGTCGGTCAGTGAAGACCTGGTCGGAACGTGGGCCAAGGCTGAATGGCGCAAGCCCAGCTACCGGGCTCGGTTCGGTGCGAGGAAGATCTTCACGCCGAAGGCGGCGCCAGAGCGGAGAGACATGCCTTCTCACGAAAGACCGATCGAGGAAGAAATCGACCTACTTTCACTCAGCAGCACGCAGATCACGGTCCAGCCGCCATCATCCCCATCACCGCAGCAGTCTCCGCTACCGGTCCAGCGCACCGCCCGGCTCGCCTCACGGGTTCACGCGGACCCAGAAGACAGCGTCCTCTCTCCGGACGACGGCTCGCAGGCAGGCGAGGACGCAGGCCCTGTGCCTCTAGTCCCGCCCATCCTCTCATATATTCTCCCTTCGGTGTCAGACGCACCATTGGTGCGACGCGTCGACGCCACGCCGCTTTTACTCTCCGTGTCACTCTCTCTGGCCAAACTGCCCTCAACCGAAGACTTACTGTCACTCAAGACCACGGCATCACCGTTCGCGCATGCGGCCAAAGTGCACGCCACGACGACGATCGCGCCGCGCGTGACCATCTCGCGCTCCGACACGCTGATCGACAGCAACACAACGATCGCGACGCAGTGTGTGATCAAGTCGTCCGTCATCGGCGCCGGCGTCGCGATCGGCACGGGCACCCGCATCTCCGGCTGCGTCATCATGGACGGCGTCACCATCGGGGACAAGTGTGTGCTAACCAACACCGTCGTCGGCAAGAAGGCGAAAATCGGCGCCAAGTCGACCTTGACCGGCTGTGAGGTGCAGGATGGGAATCTCGTCGCCGACGGGACCGAAGGCAAGGGCGAGAAATATCTCATTGGCGGGTTGGAGGATCAGATGGAAGGGGATGAGCAGGGATTTGATGATGGGGATGAGGAGGGGGAGAATGACCACGACGATGATGATGGATCAAACTAGAACATAGCTGACCTACAAGGGTCTATAGCAATAAGTAAGTTAGAAATACTACTTCGACCCACCAGGATTTCAGCCCAGGGGCTTATGATGCTAGGCCGCCTAGCACGCACGTTGAATGAATGCGCTGAGTAGCTTCGGAGCATTGAATGATGAATAAAGATTGGCTCGCCTGTTTTGGACTTTATGTCCTTCTTCGTACTGTCGGCTTGTGTTCTTGATGCTGAGCTGAGGTGGCCGACAAGTCATTATTGAGCGCCTGTCTAGGATTAGAGAAATTAAATTCCAAGAACTCCCGCCGCCAAACATCCCGACCACTGTTTAGCATCTATCTCTCCACCTGATCAAGATGTTTTTTCCTTTGGACCTGCATATTGGAATCAGGGATGGAATACGGGTTATTCCTCATGGATCGTCAAATTTCAAATCGGATTTCTCGCCTTCAATAAGGTCCGGCGACACGACATGCGGTCAGCCATAGAAAAAGGGATCTAAATGATATCAATAGACACAAGAATCGAATCTCTTCCTCTCCACTCCTCCACCCTCTCATCACTACGCTGCCTTCTCCCACGATGGACCGATCCAATCCGTTTGGTTGACTGACAACCCCCCCCTTTCCCTCCCCTTTCATATTCACACCTAGCAAGTCGCCCCGTCTGGAATGTTCTCGCGCGCGATGCTTGTCTTGCCGTCGGTGACGTCGAAATTGGGCCAATCCCAGCACGAGCCGTCGCCGCACAAGATATGGATTTCGGTGGCGCTCGTAGCCACCGAGCCCTGGACGTTGGAGATGGCCACGCTGGTGATGGGGACACCCATCGTCGCTATGCCTGTGGGGCTCCCGTTCTCGTCGTTCCGTTCAATGACGATGCCGTATTTCGTGATGCCGGAGAGGGTGGTGTCCGAGTAGGTGACGTCCGAGATGGACCCCGTAGCCTCGTAGACGGTCTTGATCCGGACGCTGTTCTACGAGTCGACGATGCTACTGTTCGAGATGACTACCCCCAACACGGTGTTGTCATCGCGCACGCCGACCGACCTAATACTCAGCCCGTGGCCGCCTGACGGTGAAGGTAATGTCGGTCTCGGAATTGATGGCTAGGCAGTTATCTTGATTCTTGACGTTGGCATTGATAATAAAGATGCCGGTCGGCTTGCCAAGGTTAAAAGCGTCGTGTTGCCGGCCAAGTCATCCGTGTCGCCGTCATCGTCGACGATGGTGACATTCTGGATAACGAGGGTTTCGGCCCCGTTCGCGCTGAAGCATTGCACGGGTGTGTTCTTGATTTTCAGGCCCATGATGCTACTATCGATGATTTTGTGCGCGTAGAAGAACTTGGGCTTGGTTTTACCTCCGTTGCTCCCATCGCCGTTCCGCCACTAGCCCCGCCACCATCGAGGACGTGCTCTGATGTTCCCGTCACAGTGATGGAGGTTCCAGAGACGGAGATGAGTTGGCTATCCCATTCGTCGTCGCCAAAGGAATTGATGCCGGAGAAGATGACTGATGTATGGGCAGCCAGGCCGGTTAGGTCCAGCGTTCCACCAGCTGGAACCCCGATGTTGTCAAGCGTGATCGTCGCACAGGTGGTCTTGGACGCGCTGACCTGGGATGCTTCAGTGAATATACACGATGTACCAGTCCCGGCGGCGAATCCTGCTGTCACGGAGATCGATGCCGTTGTATCTGAGGACGAGCCTGTCGTCATCGAGAACAACGCCTTCTTCGAGGATGGTGCAGACTTGTGGGGAGGTGATGCGGCCTCGGGGAAACTGACCTGGGAGGCCGCAGAGAATGTGCACTCTATTGCTCCCTTTCCCAGGAGGTCTCCAATTGCTGGAGCCGGAGTGGGCTGAGGCGCGGGGGAATGGCAGCAGCCAGTGCCGCGCAGCCGGCAAGCAGTCAGAAAAGGTGGGATTGCATGTTGGTGGCCTGGAACCAAAAAAGGATGAGAGAAACGAGGGAAGCAATGGAAAGACAACGATGGTCAAGGCCGGTATCAAAAAAGAATGAAGATGGTATGCTAGATACAATGGAATGATAGAGGGAATGTCAGCGGTCAATGGAAGGCCCGGTTGAAGGGTGTCCTTTGATTTTGCGGGATGTGAGATGACCATCAGTCTACTCACCGTTTGAGATTTTCCAAGGCCTGGGGTTCCAGCATCCATGAGGAATACGAGATTCCAGCTGGTTTCCTGGTGGAAGAACACTACATGTCGTCGCACAACCAGAAATCCTGGACAGGAGAGCTCGCTGGTCTTTCCCACAATGGAGATATACTAGAGGCCCCGTCTGACCACCTGGAGATGATATCATTGCGCCCGGAAGATCTCGATATCTTGATTCGATCAGATCATGGCCTGTTCGGACAGGATCTGGAAGAACCAGTCTGACGTTCCGTGGTGATTTCCCCAGTCCTCAACTCAAAGCGTTGAAAAGCTTGCGCCGCGCTGACCAGGATCGGGCCTCTTGTATTATGAATGTCGTTGTACAGCAGGTTTCAGGCGTGGCGGGACCCAGGGATTCCGCAAGCAGATATTCCAACGGGAGCTTACAAAGGCGAGCAATGTTGCTTAGGGCGAAGTTGAGAGGAGAAGAGGGGAGTGGCTCGGATGGATGAATCATGGTGAAAAATCTGAGGTGAAGCCGACTTTGTTCGCCGAATCGGTCCAATCTCTTCTAGTTAATAGCCGCTTTGCCCTTGTGCCTTTGCATTGGTGTCAGTAACTGCAGCTTGTTGAAACTTGCTAAGCGTGACGTTGGTCGTGTTCATTCACAGTGTCAGAGTTATGATTATCATCGTCTTCATCTAGGTCATGAACAGGCGCGACTCCGTGTTCTCCATAGGAACCACTTTCGGAATTCCATCGCGCAACGGCATGCTGGTCGCGGCGATTTTAAGGGGATATTAAGGTGGAGTCTGTTTCTGTCGGTAGAGGAGACGACGCTGTGTGCCACTCAGACTGCGGACAACTGCGGTCGTTATTTGGCGCATTAACCCAACTCCTAACAACCTATCGTCGGCTCTCGCGCTTTTCCTTTATCCCTGATTCATGTTCTTTATCCATCTCTTAGGAAATGAGTTTAAGGAAAGCTCTAGGGAGAAACTTAAGAGGGTTACCCAAACTCTAACATTAGTTAATAGGTAGGAATAATATCCTAAGAAGATTCAGGTCTAAAAATTAGATTTGTGATTTTTACCTAGAGGAGGACCTATCGAATGAGTAGAGGGATCGCAGAGGTAATTAAAATAGTTAAAAGTACCTATCATAAGTTCTCAGTGTTATCAGTAGGCCACCGTCAGGGTAAAAATAGTTCTAAATTTAGATTCTGTTACTAGCGTGTAATGAAACATAATGCGCTAAAGATTTCTTGGCTACGCTAACGCTGCTAAACAGCTACAGGATTTCCGTCTCTCGTTGCTTCTGATTTAATTCTATCTTGCTCTCACCTTGCCACTCTAACATTTCACCACGACCCGATTAGTGTCTAGAATCAATCAGAAAACGCCTGGTTTTAAGCCTAGAAGAGGCTTTTATCACCTGATTCGCGCTATTCGAGAATGCAGCTACGGCGCGACGGTGGTGAGGATGGATCCCGTCATTTTGCCGACTAAGCGAAAGCTGGTCGGCCTCCAGAACACGGTAAGTTTGTTGATTCCTGAGCAGTTTCCGCATCAAAAACACAGCGAAGTCTTTCTGTGATTTACTGCATGTTAAACTGTCTGTTGTGACCAGCTGCCCGTTCCAAACCGTCGGTCTATGGGCTTTTACTGTGTTTAGCTGGCACGGCAGCAGTCAGTCGTCGCGAGTCGCCTGTCACGAGTCGCAGAAGGCACGGGGTTTCCTAGACGCGTCGAAATGTCCCACCATTAATCTGCAACCTCTTCCTACCATCTATCACTGCCTAGAATGTTGCTAACATGTTATAGGAGCAGTCTGGATCGGTCATAGACCTGACATTAGACTCAGACGACAATGTTAGTAGTGCCTAATACCCGCTCAGTCCCCCCTCTCTCAATTTCAGCCAGTGAGAGCGCACTACCACACGGTCCTCCCGTCGCCCGGGACACCTTATTTCCCATACACTCAACCCCCTCAAACCACGCTGGCCATAACACACATACCACCCATACTATTCATAACATCGCGCAGCGCGTACTCAAACCCAACAATGGGCAGGAAAAAGACTTACAACTGACTCTATATTTTCTAAGGCTACCACGATACAACCCCCGTCTAAGCGACGGAAATCTGACACTTCCGTCACAAACGGGTACTCTTCAAGTCGGCAGACCCCAGCACGTGACCTCAATGGCGAAGAACAGGTCGATGCTAAAGTCGAGACGCCGTCCCCTTCCCCGGCCAACCGCTCTCAGGAGCCTTCACAATTAACACCCAACCCATTGGGCGCAAAGAGACCCACAAAGCCAAACTCGCCCTTCAAAATACTATCTAAGTACTCCTACCAGGCAAAAGTCGAAAATGGTGTCAAAGCAACTAGTCATCCCCTTGGCCCTCTGCGTGACAGGGTCAAGGCTGCCAGAATAGAAGCTCGCTCCACGGCCCCGTCCATTCCCCCGGTTGAAAAAAATGGTGTTCAGAAGCAGAAGCCGGAGCAGGTTTCTGAGGTTTCTCGTTTGTCACGACCTCCCACGCCTTCCATGTTGCCACCGGCAGGTGATATGGCCTCAGAATCCGAGTTTAAGTTTCCAGGCTCCACGAAGATATCCTTCGGCCAACCGGCTCCCAATTCGTCGCCGACGCCCACGACAAGACGAGGGATCTCTGTAGAGATCCCGCTTCGGCCTAGTTCTGGGTTTTTCGCTAACTCTTCGAAGAGAAAGCTTTCGTCTATTCCTTCGAGTCTTGTAGCGGAAAAACCTCAAACTTCTATCCAGACGAACACCATATCACCTCGTCTAACACCGCAGTCTTCACAGTCTAACATTGCGGTCGTTATCCCGTCCCCGCAAGACGCTCTCAAAGGCTGGACAGGTCGACCACCAAAATCTAAGGCCAGGCTACAAGCAGAGGCTAAAGCCGAGAGGAAAGCTTTGTTGAAAGAACTGAAGAGGAGTATTAGTCCCACTGTTCAAAGACCTCAAGACGTCCAATATCACTTTGGCCAGACAGGCTTCTCCAAGGTGTTTAGTACCACAGAACACCTGGCTCGGCTGAAAAAGGTAGCATCCAACAAGAAGAAGGTCATCCCAGCTGGTGGAAAAGAGATCCCGAACGAGGTAACCGACTTTGACCTAACTGAGTGCTTTGGACATCTCTCTCTAGAGAAGAAAACCATTCACCCGACACAAGCCGCGAAGCGTATTCTCACTAGTCGATTCGACGAGCAGATCATCCCGGCCCTAACATTTGCCAACGACGTGAATGAACGACGACTACACGGCAAATTTCAGTTCACCGATCAGTATATCATCCGGTCAGGCATCAAGATCGCCCCGGCGACGAGAAACTTGGGGTGTTCCTGCACCGACGTGTGTTCCCTGGATTCATGTGCCTGCTTCGCTAAGGAAGTCAAGAAAGAAAAGGGCAAGACATCGCTTACGGAACAAATTCGAACGTACACACGACGACCGGATGATATAGTGGTCATCTCGGATGAGTACCTGTCTCGCGAACTGGATCCCACAGTCAAGCACTTTGAGATCACTGAGTGCAACGAGTTCTGTGGCTGTGCCGCCGACTGCTGGAACCGCGTCGTTGGCGGGCGGCGCACTGTGCCGCTTGAGATCTTCCAGACAGCCAAGTGTGGCTTCGGGGTGCGGTCGTCGGTCAACATGGTCAAAGGCCAATTCATCGAATTGTATATGGGTGAAGTCATCACCGAAGATGAGCTGCTGCGCCGTGAGGACTGCGCGGATGAAAGCGAATCCAGCTACATATACAGCCTAGACTGGTTCGAGACGACGGAGAAGTACCACGTGGACGGCATGTATTTCGGCACAGCGATGCGCTTCGTGAATCATTCCTGCAACCCCAATGCGCGCTGCTTCCCGGTTCAGATCCACAATTCCGACCGCAAGGTCTACTACCTCGCCTTCTTCGCCATCCAGGACATTGCGGCAGGAGTCGAGATCCGGATTGACTACTCGGGCGCTGGCGCCGCCGCGGCCCTGGACGACGACGAGGAGAAGAACGGCGCTGGCGTCGGCGAGGACGGCGAACTGGCCGACGGTCTGGTGCGCTGTTACTGCGGTGAGACCAAGTGCAGGAAGTTCCTGTGGACCCCTGGAGTGAAGGCTCGGAGGAGGAGAAGTAAGCTCGCCTGAGCGGTAGGTTCGGGTTGAGACGCAGCCTAAAATCAATGTTTTGGTATTGACAGTACATACGGGCTATTTGGCTGGATGGAGACGCTTGCCTGCTTGCGAGCGATTCTGGGTCTGTCAGATTCTTCTCCTTCCATTTTTGACGCGTCTGCTGGAATGGACGAATGAATGAATGAATAAATTAATAAACGGGTAGGTGGATGAGAAATGGACAGTCCAATAAAAAATTCAACCCATAACTGCACCTGCAACAGACTCCTTCCCGGACCCATTGATGCATGTTCCGTGGTCGTGATCGCGGGTCGTCGCCGCCACACCGTGACGGTCGGCAAGCCTGACAATACAGACTACGAGGTTCTCCCTCTCCAGATGCATGTCCAGGAACGTTTGGACCGGGCTGGTTGGCGTTTCCCTTGTCCAGCGCGAGACAACGCGACGCCCGAGGACGATTCGTTGTCGATGACGACCGTCTCTCGACCCAACGTGCGCCGTATCGATGCTGCCATCGCTGGCATCCTCCGTCTCCAATGGGCGGAACACAGACTTTCTGCTCAGCGGCCCTAACTCTTTCACATAACCGTCAATTCATCTGGTGCGAGAGAACCCCTGGCGCCATAACGCGAGACCTAGTGCTTCGTCGAAGATGATTGTCTGATGTCTCGTCCTCAGCCGGTTGTCTGACGGGTTTCTACCGGCGAGGATGAGGACACGTGGGGATACAACAGAGGGAAGAGAGCGTCTGCTTCATGGCAGCCGTAATCTTGCATGTGTACGTATTTGAATATTGGATTCTCCGATGTAAAATCCATATTATATCTTCTCATTCAATTATTATGCATAGTATATATACTATGTGGTGACTCTACGGGAGATTTTGTTACATCCCTCCCTTTTTCGTTAGTTGCCTACTTAGTACGATATCATATCCTTCGTCGCCGTCTACCAACCATCTAAAATCCATCCTGCAAACTCAGTAAGAGGGCTTTATCAACAACATCCTTTCTGAAACCCGGCGCGCGGCCAAGGCAAGCACTTTCTTCCAGCATGCGCTCGAGGAACTGCTCGACGTCAAAGGTGACGGGACCCTGTTCTCTGCCAAGCAGGCTCTGGAAAGTTGGCGCATAGCCGGGGGAGTACTGCTGCGTGGCGAAATCCGCCCACGGATCGGCCTTGTCGTTCGAGTTCGTCCCCAGTGTCGAAAACGGCGGGAAAAGGGTACTGGGCTGCGAGTACATCTCGCCCAACTCAGGGGCGATGAACGGTTCGGTCGGCCCACCACTGAGCAGTGGAGACGGCGTGCGGATACTCGGCTCTTGTGGGCTGAGGGTGGACGAGCTGTCACTGCTCGCCGCGCGGGCCTTATTGATCAGCGGCAACATTTTAGGGTCGACCTCGACGAAACTGCTGTGCCCATCCAGATAGATGCCCTTGGTCTTCAGGTACTGTTCGACGTCGTGGCTGTCGTACCACTCGCCGCCGAAGCCAAGGTTCTCGAGGAGTTGCTGTATGCTGGCTTCGTTGCGCGGTGTCTCGACTTGGATCCACGGCTGCGGTCCAAAAGCCTTCGCCGGACTCAACATGTTGGGCGGGTAGACAGGATTCCCGTCATCGTCGCGGCGCGGAAAGTGGGTACCCGCGCCGCCGATGTGGAAGAAAGGCGCGTTCCAGTTCTCAAGGGATTCACCCGCGCGCCGCTTGAGCATCTCCTGGAACCGCTCCAGCATGCGCTTGCGGTTCGAGAAACAGAAAGTGAAGCGGAAGGTGTGCTTGAGATATTCTGGGTCGACGGATGGGTTCGTGAGGTTCCGGAATCCCCGCTCAAGGCACATGCGGTGCAGGCGACGGGCAAATGTCGTTTCCTGGAATGAATATGTATAACCCATTGATGATTTGGTTGGAGTGAGTGGCCGTTCGACGAAGGAAGTCTCAGCGGGTTCGTCGAATAGGAAACTGGGTATGTTGGCCTCAAAAGACAAGACATCGTTGAGGCCGTGGAGGTTGGAGTCATCTAAGAAGGTATTTTGGGTCAGGGCGAGGAGGCTGGAGTCGCCATTGTCGCTGCCGGTTGGAATCAAGGGGAGTTCTTCCACATCTATTTCTGCGTCGGTAGAGTTCTGGTCAAAGTTGGTCCCGCGACGTACACTGGTTCGTTTTGGCTGCCGTCCCGGTGGCTTCCCAGCGTCCTGGACGCTGTCCCGGCGAGCATTCTTACCACCAAGTTCTAGTGGATTTTCCGAGATTCCGTCGGTGATCTTGGCGATCTTCTCGTCTTCGTCGTCGTCATCGGATTCGGGAGACGCGAGTTTGGCCAGGGCGACGAACTGTTCGGTGGCGGATTGGAGTTGGCGACCTAAGGAGTAATGGGAGGTTAAGATGCCCGCGTCAACCATGTTGTCATGTAGGGTCAAGAAAGTCTTGTTCATCTGCTCAATAGAAGTCTGGAGGTCGACAACCTTGCGCTTCAGAGCGGAAATGGTGGTTTCTTTGCGGTGACGGTAGGCTCTTTGGGCCAAGCGAATTTGAGTCCGGCGCCGATCGGCAGCCGTCTGGTCTTGAGTGTCGAGTCTCGGTCGTCCCCTCTGCTTCTTGCTTTCAGCTGCGTCATCCACGTCGTCTCCAGAAGCCTTCGTGGTCGACTTTCTCTTCTTGGGCGTCGATATCTGATCCTGATGCCGGTCGGCAGAAGAAGAGCGGCTGCTTTTGTTGGTTGCCCCGGAATAGACGAGCCCTCCATACAACTGCTGTGTCGGAGACGTCTTCCTCTTGCGAGGGTTTAGTTCTCGTGGCTCTAGACTCTGGTAAGGCTGCATGAGAGGGTGTGGATACTGTTCGGCCGACAAAATATCGAGGTCCCGGCCCGTCGGTCGTGACATTGAAGCACTGGAAGAAGTATAGAAATGTGAGGGGTGTTCCAGTAGTGACTCCAGGGACTGATATCCTCCGTTGGCGACATTTGGTTTGGTATATGCTTGCATCGTCACCGAGGACATGGTGAGATCGAGACCGGCAAGCCACGAGAATGATTAGTGAACCTGGCCGAGCAAGGCTGTGGCGGGCAACGACGCGATGGTAGATGGTGTGTTGACTAACTAGCAACGCCGGACGCAATTCGACAAACGAAGCTGCGCCAGAAAGGGTTGGTGGGTGGTGTACAAGGGGATATCGGGGGTTACTGCTTGGCCCTGGCCGAATCCACTTGAACAGGTAGAAAGAAAGAGCTGATATAGTCAACAGAGCACCATGCGAATCAGTCAACAATCGTGGTCTTGGGCGTGGAAGGTGGACTCTCTGAGGAGAAGCAAGTCCAACCTGGCGAGGGCAGGTTGTAATACTCTGCTCCGGCCAGCGGCTTGCTGCTTTAAAACCTTAGTCAGAGCCAAGCAGCCATCGTCGTCAAGCAATCATCTTCGGGGACCTCCAGAGACGGCTCGACGGGTCATCCACTTGCATGAGGATGGGGGATGGGGGGGTGCAAGATGACATGGTGGGTGAATAGTAATCACAAAAAGCCGTAAGTACTTAAGTTAGGTCCGTTCTGGCCGAGGCGACAGAAGCCTGGAGGCCTGGGCCAATATGAACCTTAGGCCAATTTTAGGCCAATCCTGGGCCAGCACGCCGCCCAGACTGCCACACTCAGGTGTCGTGTATGGAGTACGCCCGTAACGAAATGCCGCAAGGCGTATCCGCATTACGCCGCAGGGGCCATGTGAGAAGCCCGAGCAAACGCCTTCGTGCACGCGGGCAGTGACGTACTGTGTTACTCGGCTCAGTTGGCGCCTGCAGTTGATGACCAAGCCTGGGGAATAATAGACAGTGAGACTACTTACGACAATGGACGGCCGACCGCGTTAACTGAGCACTACTCCTCTGGGTTACCCACGCGCCGCTTTTAAGGGCCGAGACGGTCTGACTGACTAACTGACCCCTGTTTGGTTTTGTTGAGCCTGCCATGAGTACGACTCGGACGGCGCTGACTTATGCCAGCATGTGATCCAAAAAAAACAAAGTTTGTCAACACTTCCCATATGCTGAAAAGGCTGTTGAAACCCAACAGGGCTTTCGGCTTCCCATCCACCGTGATCGTGGCGGGTTCTCCTATCTGTGATTAATCTGCATATACTCCTGTGCGCAGGCATGCTATGAATCCGACTTCGCCGTTATCCGCCCGTTCCATGTTCCCAGATCCCAGATCCCAATCCCTACCTCTCCAGTCTGTCTCCCACCCTAACATCTCACCAGAATCGAATCGAATCGTCCCTGAACCTTTACACATGTACTCGTAAAATTTCATTCATTTCCTTCGACGGTCATGCAAACCCATGACATCGTCTACACCTAAAACAAAACAAGCTGCTTCGTCGCTCTTGAAGAATAAATAGGTTGGTTGGCATGGGTGACGCTGATAACGCAGTCATCGCTTGTCCGTGCCACATGTCGTTGCCTCCGTTGGAGCCGTACGTCGGGCGGGCATGTTTTCAAGCTCGTTCCATCACCTCAAATATACCGTCGAGAACGACAGGGATCTGCATGGTCTCGTTCATGAATTCCAGCATCGAGCATTGGACCGACGACGACGTCGATGACACTGTCGAGGCGGTGTTTGCCCTCGGTCTCGGTTCCAGGAGCCCCAGTCCGATGATCTCGGCTTGGTTGGCAAACCTTTCTTCCTCCAAGGCAAGATCGATGGCCGACGGCTGGCGGCGGATGTAGTTGCTGGGGCTCGAGCCCGACGACGTACTCAAGGGAGAGATTGCCGAGTTCAGGTCGTGGTGCTGCGGCTGTGGCTGCGGCCGCACCCTGCCCCCGAAGCTGCTGAAGGAGGAACTTGGAGAGGATCTGATGGACGAGGACGAGGTGGTGGAGGACATGGTGTTGGAGGATTGCTTGGGGGATCTGTGGAGAGGGTTGTGGCTAAAGATGGTCTGCAGAGACAGGCGAACTCGGGAAGATGAGTGGTTTCGAATGCTGCTGGACACGGATTTAATGGATGTTTCTTGGTCGAGGGCCTCGAAGAGGTGGACTAACTGTGCGACCGCCATTCCGGGGCAACGGGGAATTCCCAGGCTGAAAGCGAGGTAATAGGGTAATGGTTGCGAGGGTTATTGTATTATCAAGAAGCAACGGCTCTCCCAACTCGACGTTGCCAGCAGGTCGAGGGTTGAGGGCAGGTGGTGTGAGAAGAGAATGTGGTCAGGGCTGCAAGTTGCCTGGGAAATGAATGGGGAATATCAAGTCGGAGGAGGAACGAGCAGGACGAAAAGCAACTAACTCCGGCGAAGAAGGGAGGGCGGTGATCAAGAGGTCAGTGAGACATTCCAGGACCTTTCGAAGAATCAGAAGGTGAACCGTGAGTTGGACCTGGCGTCCGGAGGATTATGTATCCCAGTGCTCCGTATGACGGGTAGCCTTTCGTGGTCCTATTTCCAGACCATGTTTCCTCTGGATGAAGGTACCTACTCCGTAAGTGACTTAGTCACGGGCAGCCACATCGCCTAGCTTCGGCGGGAGGCCCCTAGGCCCCTAGACCGCAGCCCCAGGGCTGAATGTTCAGGAACATCACCTGGGGTCGTGCCTGGAATCAGACACAATCTACGCCAAACCTGCAGGCAAGGGTTTCGCCCAAGGCGAGGGGACGGCAAAACCACCGGTTGTAAAACGTCAGGCGACTGTCTAGCCTCGAACAAGCTCAACGTCAAACGCGACTGTCCGCCTGTCCGTTCTGTCTGTCTTGCAGCTTGGACGCCCACGACGCCCAGACGCTGTGGACGCCGTCCCCCTCGACTGTCGGGCCTGTCTCCCCTGGAGATATTCCACTGGTTCCTGACACTGTCCCCGTCGTGCTGCGTTGTTGCAGCAATCTGACTGGGCACCCGAACCCTGCTGATTGCGTCTTCCTTCCGCATCCATTCCCTACGCAGCCAGGGCCCGCTCTGACTCTCGCCCCGCGAAGCTCACACCGAAAGAGATTTCCTGTCCGAGGGGACCCTAGCATGCCGACCCCCGCTTGGCTTCATTTCGCCAGCGCGTTCGACAGGCGTTTCAAGTCCTCACCTAACCTCCGCCGCCTGCCGTGAGGGACTCCTTGCAACTTGGAACAGGGAGGAGGAGCACCAGCAAACAAGATGAGGCATCGCTTCGCTTCGAGGTGACCTGGCAGGCTTGTACCACCTCTGAATCTGAATCCAAGTGCAGGCTCCCGTTGTCAGAGCCGTGGGACCTGTAACCAGCCAGGGTCGCCAAGACAACACCCTGCTGAGCGGTCACGCTGCAAGGATTGGCACTCCATCGACAATTCCAAGAGAGGGACGAATACGGATGTTCATCCCTTGATCGTACACTGACAGTCTCCTCTCAAAGTCAATAATACTGTCTGTCTCCTCCATGGCGCACTAGATCGTCTTGGGCACGCCCGGATCTTGACATTGCATAATGCGCCTTTTCTATGTTTGTACTCCGTACATGGAACAACAAGCCTGTCTTGGTGCCCTTCCCCCATCCGACATTTCCTCCCTGGTCTTGTACGACGCCTTCGCTACACTCGTATCTAGAATCCCCTGCCATCCCGATCCTGTGCCGAGCCCTGATGTTGTCGTCGCCCATCCGGTTCTCACTCTTTATGTATGGCAAAAAGTCAAAACGCTCATGTCAATCATTATCGTCATCCTCGTCCGCGTCTAGCATTATGCTACCTTTTCAATCACTGTCATCCCCCGGTCTTCTGGTCGTGAAGCTTCGTCGGATACTCTTGCCCCACGCCGACGTGTCAAAACTTTCCATTACCCCCTGCCTCCCGATCCCGCTGGCGTTGCTGTTTTGACGGCTGTGGCTCAATGTTGGCGTTGTCGGCGACGATCTGCTCGCCCCAGGATACGACGTATCCACCGATCCCAGTCTGGTGGACCGCAGCGGGCTCGTTCCGGGCGACTCAGCCACACCCAGCGATCCCGGCGATCCCACACTCCTTAGCGAGTCCTGCCGCCGCAATGTGGTGTCAATGGGCGGGAGATTTGGCGACGGCCGCCTCGGAGTGTATGTCGGTGTCGACATTGTAAAGTCGTGCGGTTCAATGCTGCCGCCGCTCTCGGTATTGTCATCTGGGTTCTCAATGAAGATCTCAGGCACTGGGATCGACGGCGGTGAAACCAGCCTCGAGTTACGTCGCATCTCCACCGCTTTCCGGAATTTTCGCAACCAGTGAAGAGTGTCGAAGAACCCGACCACCGTATTGCGTCGTATCGTCTCATGTACTCGTTGAAGACGGGCTCGGCGTCGAAGAAATTCCTCCAGCCGCAGACTTCGAGAGTCCGTGATCACAGTATAATGGGTCAGCAGGAACAGACACGCTGTGAAAGGGATCCCCCGATCAGGGTCCGCCAACAACATGGCTTCTTCATAGAAGACATTCATGCGCTCTCGTCTCTGCCGGATTTCCGCCACGGGTATCTGATTGATACGCTCGGCCAGTTTGTCAAGATCAATGCCATCCACTACTCTGCCGCTTGGTTTGATCGGATCGCCAGGTTGCACCGAACAATCCTCTTTGATGCTGCGAACCGTGAAATCACCGTCGTAGATGCGCATCTGGAAAACACCCGAGAGTTCCTAGTCGCCGTTAGTATAACCAAGATTCAAAGGTCCGCTCAAACTTACCCCTAGTAATCGAGGGAACTGCTCCTTGGAAATGAATCGGGTCCCGTTGGGATCAAAGTCGGCCCAGGCTTGCTTGAACCGACGAATCTCGTCCCGACTGACAATGGCCATTCCACTGCTCTGCTGATACACATACGAGAAGCTCTCGAAGATCATGGATACAAACAAGGAGACAAAGATGTACATGCTGATGATGTTCCATGACACAAACAGTCCGCGCGCCCATCCAGAACTGCCACAATCGCTCTCGAAGAAACTAGCTTCTCTGACGCAGTACGGCGACTCGATGGTGGCAAAGTCCTCCATGATCTGATTCCATCCCTCCCCAATACTGGTTCGGAACAGGAGGATGAGGGCTTTGGGAACCGTGCGGAAGTTGACATTGTTACTCTCGTTTGGTCCGAATCGAGTGAGGCCAAATGTCTGAGTCAAGGCGATGGCGTAAACCAGGAATAGGACAAACCATGTCGCAAGGAGGTTGGCAATCAGTGGAAGGGACGCGGCAGCCGTTTTGAATAACTGGTCGAGTTGATTGTTCCGCGGTATGAGGAGAAATGCTGCCGATACCAGGAAAAGCTTGTAGAGCTGATCGAAGCCGCTGCTATTGATCTTCGACAATGCCACGAGAGACGTCACGAAAATCCCCGACACGGAAAAAAGAGAGTAGACATCCCAGGCGCTCCGTCGGAATCGGTGCCAGGAGAGTCCAAATATGCGGATCGCGAGGTTGGCGATGAGGATGAGAGTAAACGCCAAAAAGAGATACTCCCGTAAGCTCTCCCACCAGCTGGGCTCGGGATAGAAGTCGACGGTAAGGAGAATAAGATGGAGTACCAATACCATGGTGATGAACCTCTGCCATTTGCCGCGTTTCTTGATCGAGAGGTCGTAGCATCGTTTTTTCCATGTGCTAGTCCTTCCGATCGGGCGTTTCGATGGCGAGATTTGCTTCAACAGCTTCCGCAGCTCGAGCCATGATCGTTGTTCGGCTGTCAAAAAGGCCACTCCCGTCTGCTCGGTGTAGTTGCGCATAAACACAGAAATGAACAAGGTCAGGACAAAGACCGTGCCCAGCAAGTTGAAAACAATAAAGTAGACGGCGTTTCCCTGGGACGCAAAGGGCTGCGGCTGTAATCCCCTTCCGGTGATGCTGGTCCCGGACCACATGACGTTGATCCATCCCTCTTGTGAGACGATTTGGAACAGGATGAAGAGAGCGCTGCCAAAATCATCAAAGCTATACCAGGGATTGGAGACCTGCCGTGGTGCAAGAACGGGCCAGTTGAATGGGGTCGAATTGAATTCCCCGACACAGTTGCTCAATGCGCTGTAAGCAAAGTTACCATCATTGCACGATTCCATCTGACCGTTGAACAAATTCACCCCGAGCATTGCGAACGGAATCAGCAACGACAGAGACACGAATGTGGCCGCAAGGAATTTGTAGAAGCCGACTCGGATGACCGAATAGAAAGTGTCTCGTGCTGTATCACTGATGTTGAGCAAACGCAACGCCCTCAGCGCCTTGAAGGCGCCCACCGCACGCGAGACTGAATCATCTCGAAAGGTGGCTGTGATTACATTGATCCACAGGGTGATCAGCACCACGCCGTCGATAAAACCCCAGATACTTCGAAAGTAGGCATGGGGGGTGAAAAAGAGACCATCAGCGATCACCTTGATTATTGCTTCGGCGGTGAAAAGTGCCGCGAACCCCAGGTCGGCCCAAGTGAACCAGCTCGTGACATTCGGGTCGTGGTTTAAGTAGTACTCTCGCTGGTACAACGGCGTGGTGATACAAGCCAGCAGGACCATTGCCACGATGGCAGCATAGGTGAAAGCAGAGAAGGCATACCAAGCCGGCCGGTACGGTGATACACCTTCGACTCGCTCATTTCCCCGTCCTGGACCGACAATGTATTGGCACATTCTTCGAACTAAGTTGTGTGGTTTGAAGATGAATAGTGACACGTTATAGTTGGGGTGCTTTTGCAGATACTGCCGCTGTGCGCGGCGACGGTTTTCCGTGGTCGACACCACCCGCTTTGCCACGGCCCGGGGATCAAATTCTTCGTTTACCCGAGTGATTGACGCATTGGAATAGAATGGATTAGGCTCCCGGTGACTGATGGTCGCGGTGACCTTCGCCCAGTACTTGGAAAGAAATCCGGGTTGGACCGTGGTCAGTTGAGGGACGTGCATCGAGGTAGGGCGTCGCGTGAGATGGTCGTCTTGCTCGTCGAGAAAATCCTTAACCACAGCTTCCTTGAGGAGCTGCTCGACAGTGGCTGAGCCATACTCGAGGGCGTCCCGATGCCTCATGGAATCTCGTCCCATCTTGAAGATTGCTGCAAGGGATAGGTTGCCTGACGCGCTGCCACTGATTTCTTTCTGTGTCAAGAACGCCTTGACCTGCTGTAAGCGCTTCTCGTCCTCGGAGACATCGAAACTTTCTTGAATGACAGCGATAAACATATTCAGGACAATCAAATTCGAGATGATGAACCACAGGATGAAGAAGAGAGCGCCGAGCCAGGCGGTATCCCAGATATTGTTGAACTGGGTGGCGTTGTACATGAGGGTCGTCCAGTTCTCGCTCGAGAAGACCTGGTACATTCCGACGAACGAGTTCCAGATGTCGAAGAAGGTGACACCAACGGTCTCCCCCCCGGCGTCCACCCCTGGGAAGTCTCCTCTGAATAACTGAGATGCGAGGATGGCTGCGAGGAAGGTGAACAAGAAGACGAACAGGATCAAGTTCAGTAGACCCACAACGTTTCCAAACACGACCATCACAAGCTCTCGGGTGACTCTCACAGCAAGCACAACCCGATAGATACGCGCAATTTGGAATGCCGTCAACCATGCGTACGCTTGTCCAGAATTTCGGATCGTAGGAATTTGTGTAACTGTCGTCACAATGGCGAGGAACAGATCAACACAGTTTCGTCTTCCGCGGAAGAAGTTTCTCCAGTCACACAGAAACCGCAGGATGATCTCCAGCAGTAACAGAAACGTCACCACCGTCTCAGAATTCATGATAAGTTCCTCCCGATCGTTTTTCATACGCGCGCTCCGAAGACTTTGGACCACCAGGCCGTACACAATGATGAGAACCCAGAGGCCGCGCGTTTTGTCGAAGAGCTTCTTCAGCTGGCTCTTTCTCGTCTTCTCGTCTGATTCTAGGTCTGGCACGTCCAGCTTTTCGGCAGTGAACGCGCTTTGCCTGCTCTCTTCGCGTATTATCTGGAAGGAAGAGGTGATGACCGCAACCAGCAAGTTGACCAACCACAAACTGAGAACGACGATACCTGCAGCAAAGAAGAGCGCTGCGGCGAGGTAGTCTGTGTCTGTGAGATAGTATAGTAGGTCAGAGAAGGTGTTGGAGCTGATTATAACGAAGACAAGTTCCAGGGACTGTCCAATGTTGTCGAAGCTGACAGTCCCGTTGTACGGACCAGTGCTTCCCTCCACGCACAGGGAGTTTTGGGGGCAGATATAACCCTTCGCTTGGCCGGTGCCATTTTCACCGTTGCCCTTGAGCCACGGCAAAGCTTTACCAGTAATGGCGTCGAGATAGCCACCACAAAACTGAATGTTGTCTGGTGCGATGTTGAGGGAGAAATTCTGGCCCGAGCCGTCATTTCCAACCCATACACAAGTCCGGCGTAAGCTTGACTTGAAGCTCTGTACGCCAACGATGCCAAAAATCAGCCAGAAAAAACCTATGAGAAAGGCGACGTGCACCAGAAGGGGAGCAGCTTTCTTGAGACTTCGCAAGATGATGGACGTTCCAGCCGTCAATCCGAGCAACCGCAGAATTCGAAGACAGCTCAGCATATTGAAGACGTAAACATGGCTTGTGACTTCGACTCGGCCCATCTGCATTGCAAAAGAAATCCAATACGAGACGACTGCGACGAAATCCAGGCGATTGAACGAGTGTCGGAGGAAGGCACGCCTAGCGAGACGGATTCTCTGTTGCTGCTTCGTATGGCCCGGCGCACCCGGGTCTGGAACCCCCGTAAACGTGCGAACAATTGAAGGGTTGACCGGAGTATCGTTTTCTGAGGGAGACAGGTCGCGATTTTGTTGGGGTGCAAAAAGGGTGTGCACTTTATCAAGGACGGCCCTTTTCAGTCCCAGCGATCGGTTAATCGTGCTAAGTTCACGAGGGTTTGAGATGAACCCCGACACGATCGTGCGCGCAATAAGCTCCAGCGTATAGATGATAAACAAGCCAAAGATGGCATAGTCGAACCAGGTGGCTCCCCATCGCCGCGTCCTTGTTTGAAGGTAGACAGCGTCCCTCGAAGCGTTCACGGCAAGTAGCACGGTCTGAGCCACGATCAAAGCCAAGATAATTGGCTCTGTTAAGGGGTGGACAA
This sequence comes from Exophiala calicioides, assembly GCA_001599795.1. Taxonomy (NCBI): domain Eukaryota; kingdom Fungi; phylum Ascomycota; class Eurotiomycetes; order Chaetothyriales; family Herpotrichiellaceae; genus Exophiala; species Exophiala calicioides. The sequence continues at coordinate 3,921,789 of BCHZ01000005.1, read as the reverse complement.
GAATCTCACGAAGAAGTATTCTGAGTTTATTCTCCGGTCCAAAAATTCCCCAGGTCTTTCCGAGAAGAGGATTCGGATGGTGGAAGGGCATGAACGGAACTGGCGAGATCTCGAGAGATGGACTCTTTTCCATCGGAGTTGGTGTAGGGGGTGCTTCCTCCTCATCTGAAATATTTGGCGCGGGAACACCAGCATTGCTCGGGCGTCTGTTTCGAACAGAAGACTTCCGGCGCATGTTTTGCTCAACGACACCCGAGTCATTGCTCAGATTGACCACACGCTGTGAGATCTCTCGAAGCATTGAGTTCGCTTTGGCCATTGGGGACGGAGAGGGGGACAGCGACCTTGGGGATCGTTCGCCAGACCCCTCACGGGAAGATCCCAGACGGCTGATGCCACTTGACGTGCTCAGCTTTCGATGAAGACCAGAGTTTGTATCGAGTGTGCGCAAATCATCGCCCAGTCGAGATCCTCGGCCACGAATCAGCGGCGGAGACTCGCCATCTGCCCAGTGAACGCTCGACCTCTTTCCTTGTCTGTCATGTCTCTGACCAGCGGGGACTGAGCTGAACGTGTTCAGAGAGGATTGAAATCGGCGCCCTTCTGTTAGGGGGGTCGTGTCGTTGTCTGGAGGCGAGAACAGACTCTCCGCGTCATTCAGATCTCCATCGGCTGGAGTGGTAATGATTGTTGGCCGGCGCAACCCAGCATTAGGAGGTGTGGACGGCGTAGCAAGTTCCAGCCCCACGGTGGCCGCTGCGAATCCCCCTATCTCTTCAATCGACAGGGTTCGACGGCTTCCTCCTCTTACAGAGGGTCTGACGGGGCTATCTGACGCTCCTGCCCTTGTCGGCGACTCTTCATCCAACCGCGCATATGTGGGAGCCCGCCGTCCTGTCAACAGTGATCTTGTGCGGCTATGCCTATACTGATGGCCCAAAGATCCTCTTCCGGAAGCCCTGGGTTCGTCTGATGCAGGCGATGCGCCGTCGGGAGGTCTCGAGAGGTCCTGGAGAGGAATGGATTGCGCACCGGACACCTTTGGCGGCGTTCTGTCGTGGGAGGACATGGTATGGTGGCGGCCCCGGACAACAGTCGGTGCATACTATCTGGGGGTATTATTCATCCTTTCAACGATGGCGGTACATTGAGATAGGTTGGGTTTCTCTGTCGAGGTTGAAGTTGAAGTGCGATTAAAGTGAGACAACGAAACGAGGGGGGCGCACCCGGACTCGGCGATTCTCTGGTACCTGCAGTAGAGCCGCTTTGAATCCAAGAAACGAAATGGAAAGGTCGAGGACTGAACGAGTGAATGGGATACACGAAAGAACGTGGCTGTGTTTGAGTTGTGGAGATCGTGGATGGTGTTATCGCGGTGGTCTTTGTGAGACGCAGAGGACGCAGGCACCTCTGAAAGTACTTACTTAGGCCAGTCAAGCCGTACAGAGTCTAGGTGAATTTGTGCTTGGAGTTTGGAGTTTGGCGGCCCTCTGACGCGTGGCTGACTCTAAGCTCCAACCAGTTTAGGCACTCTGTACATACAGGCTAACCCGGGTCGCGACGGGCTAAGCCGTAAGAAAAAAGACAATGACACGTCAGGGTCTCAGTTAGGATCGGCCCTAAGAAGTGAGGGCACGGAGAGCCGAGGGGCTGTTATGAGGTACTCCGTAGTAGTGCCCGAATCAGGACAAGGCAGACTTGAATTCCTCCTGCCGCCGTTTGCTCGAACACATGTCAGCCCTAACAAATTTTGTTGTTCAGGGCCGGCTCCAACGACCGGCCTGTGGTGCCTGTGGCAGATCCAGGACATTCAAAAGATCACGGACGAGGGCCCCCTTAGATAGAGTCTACAGGGCTTACACCATGTCAGCCAGAGTCAAGCTATTAAATGGTGCCCGTAATTGCTGTCTCTGGCCATTGATCCTGCTCGCTGTGGCTGTGCAGCTGCTGTACTAGGTAGTCAACCCACGGGCGGCCGAGACCCCGAAGATGGAACCTTGGGCTTGGACGCCAAGCAGAATGACGCCTAAGACGTGACGTCTGTCGTCTAAAGAATGTTTCATGATTCCAACAAGCATCGCCACCCTGGGGGAAGGAGCCCGGGCGCGCTGGGGTCCGCGGAAGGATACTTAGTAGTACCTGTAGTAGTAGTATCTGAATCTGGCTGTCGTCAGGACGTGGCTTGCAACCTGCACAGCTACAGGTATTGAATCATACATCGGGCGTTCCTCCCTCCCAGGCTTCACTAGTGCCATGCCACCCTCGCCGTCCTCAGCAGCCGTCTCACGTGTTCAGGTACCATCCCCCTGGTCCGCACGCTGACTTTCCGGAGCATCCGCATGCTCTTCTTCTTGTGAAATACATCATCCCATAGTCGTTCATGAACACACTCTATTTCGCTCTTTTGCTCGACAGGGCTCAACATGATTGGAATGTCCATGACCTCTTCTTGTTTCTGTTTCCAATTGTCATTTCCTGCTATCCGGGTCAAAGGAGCCAACGCGTCGTCCCAAGTCCCAGATCTCAGCTGGCACTGATCAAACTGGAATTCCTGTAAGACTTTGCGGTGCGACATGATGAATCCAGATGCTTGAGACGCATCCAGGCAAGCGTTTGTAAGGTGCATCGTCTTCAAATATCGAAATCTGAGAGGCCTAAATGACGACTTGGCACTAGAGTTGGGACAGGCGTTCGAACAGTCCAATGAGGTAGGGCGAGACGTGCAAGGCTCGGAATGAAGAGCCAGAGGGCAAGGTCCTCGGTGGCCCAGCCATCGGAATCGGAGGTGTTCGAGTGAGTGGAAGGCATGCAAGTAACTATGCAGGATCTTCATATGGTCGGATGGCTGGTCTCGGCCGTACTCGAATCCATCTAGTTCGATCTTCATCTTTTTGATCCGACCCCAGACACGAGAGGAGGCAGGCGAAGCACCGATGCTTAGGTGAGGGCGCAGGTGGAACAGTGCGGCTGGATGTATGGACGCGAGAGTCAATGACTCAAGCCGGGTAGGATTTGACGTCTCGACAGCCAACCTCAACGAGATCAATGCGTAGTCGACAATGTCCTTTCTATATCTCTGCCCTGCCGGCTGATCCGGGCATGATATATTTAGGTGTCGCATGTTGGGCATGGCACTGATGGCATGGAAGAAGGAGTCGATATTGGTCGCGGCATGGAAGAGAGGAGGGTATTGCTTGACCAATAGATCGTTCATTTCCCAGGACCCATACTTGGAAGATGAGGATGATGACGAAGAGCTTGAGGAGACAGGTCTCGAATTGACCAGACGAGGTTCGTAGATGAAGGTAGCCTCCTCCAGAGTTCCCGGCAGGAGAATAGGAGGGAGAAAGGTGTCGGGGTGGTGTGGCATGACGAATGCGAGAGTACGCACATGATATCCAATTCGGTCTAAGGCAGCCATTCGCGCCCTGCGCGAGAAGGTGTTGGTGGTGAAGTGGATTTTAATGTTTCTGAACAAGGCCGGGGCAACGTCGTCGGCCAATTGTTTGCAAGCCAGTCGCAAGGATTTGAGATCATCCTTAGGTGCGTGGGATAAAAAGCATTCCCGAGTGAGATGGATTCGCCAGAAATTGGCGAAGGCGGCTGATGGCATTTGGGTCAGGGAGCATAGTTTGGGCTGATTGAGTCTTTTTCAGGCCAGACAGAACGTAACAGTTATCTCGAAGCAGTTGTCTCGAAGCAGTCATCCCAAACAACACCTAAAAACAACCAGAGTGGAGATTGTACAGACAGACACGCAGAAGTAGAATCCAGCTACTTCATCGAAGACATTCTGATAGTGAATTCAGAGATATGAGAGATTGGTTGTGGCCTGAGGAGAGAGGGACGGGGAGGCCAGGCAATGACAATTGAGAGCGGGGGATTTGTGCAAACCTACCTTTTCCAGGAGAAGAGGGTGGCAAGAGGGAAAGATATAGTGAGTCATGTCGGCAGATGGGCGAGGGGAGCGGAGGGGAGCGAAGAGGGAAGCCAGTGGAGGAGCTGTCGTGCATATCTTTTTGATGCTATATCGCGAGGATCGCGCGGTCGTGGATGCGTGAGAGAGTGAGGCAACGTGATCATAGGTGGCGGAGAGAGGCGGGGCGGGGAAGAGGAGGCTGGAGCTGCATCTCGTGCTTGGTACGCGCGAAACTCCCGCCTCGGTCATGGTTAGTTGGGAGTCGGGCGTGAGGCGAAGGATGGAAGAGACGCGACGTGGAGGTGAGGGGGATGCGCGGAGAACCACAGCAGTCCACGGAGTCGTGGTGGCTGTTGTCTCCCCAACAAGGTCGTGGTGGGAAAATGGGAAAAACTGTCTGATCATTTTGATCTTGGTGAACATGTTCTCCTCACCCCGGCAAGCCCAAGGGTCAATCAACAAATACGGGGTAGTAGAGATGACAACAAAGAAATACGCGCGGGAGAAGCTTGGGCGTGCGGGCGTGTGAGCGTGATGGATCGCGTGGCACGATTTAGAAGCGCGAGCTGTCTTTGCCCGAAGTTGTAATTAGAGTAAGTATGTATCCGTCCCTGACCTAGGGAATTAGACATGGCTCGCTGACCACGACACCCGCGACTACCCAGTACTTTGGTGAGGACGAAAAGATGGAATCAAGCGCAGGGTCACAGTGCAATAATAATCGCTCGGCCACCACGGTTTGCCACTCGCCATAACCACTGCACTGGCATGCGCGAGGCGAGACGGCGACACCGAGGTAGCACCTGGCCAATAATGACATCAGTCACCAACAAGGTCTGCCCACAAAATTTGCATCAAGCGCATTAATGCAGTAAGGAGGCACGCGAGTCACTTTACCATCTTCGTCTACAAACTTCTTTGATATTGTTTCTAGATTTATTGTTTCCCTAGTCGTCCTTACCTGTTTCCTTCCTCGCCCTTCCCCCCTCTGTGGCTTGTTGATAGAGAATCCGTTGTCCGTCTGATCATCACGAGGCAATTATGCTCTCATACCTCAACCCCCTTCCATCACTCCCTCAACCGTTTGGACCGCACAAGGTCGGCACCACAGAATGGGAAATCCCAATCGAAGCCATCCCTTCATCCTCTCCCATACCAGATCCTAAGATCACAACCCTAAAGTTTCGTCTTTTCTATCCGACACCCGCTTCCGCCACCTCCAATTCATCGGTGCCGTGGCTTCCTCGACCGCAACGAGCATGGAACGAAGCCTACGCAAAGTTCCTAGGAGCTAGCCCTCGTCTCTCGTCATTCATCTCAATATTCCCCTCCCTCCTCAACTTCACCTACATCCCCGCTGTCGCCGACTCTCCGCTCCTCCCCAGGGTCCAATCCTCAAACTACCCGGTACTCATCTTCTCGCACGGTCTGGGTGGGAATTTCAACACCTACAGTTCCGTCTGCACTTCACTAGCGAGCTTTGGGATTGTGTGTGTGGCTCCAGAGCATCGAGACAACAGTGCCCCCGTCTCATTGATCCGCTCCTCAAACGGAGAGACCATCTCCGTCCCTTACCAAAGGCACTCTCACTCTCCGACGGCCGAGGTCCTCAGTTCGCGCAACGCCCAACTCCGTATTCGACTATGGGAGCTTGAGAAGCTCTTCACCGTGATAAGCGGTCTCAACCGTGGGAAGACATTCCCCAACTATGCGACGGTAGACCACCAACAACCCGCAGGTTTGATCCTTCAAGATAAACTCGATCTCCGACCCGGCGCCGTAACCTGGGCAGGCCATTCCTTCGGCGCAGCTACAGTTGTCCAGTTCATCAAATCAGTCTACTACCACCAATCCCTGCCCTCACTGAAGAGCACCAAGTACGAAACAGACCCCGACTGGAAACCGCTCTACAGCCCAGCCTCAAGCGGGGAATTGGTCCGACAAATCACTCCCAACTCCCCAATCGCACTACTCGATCTCTGGACAATGCCCCTACGGAGTGAAAGCGCCATGTGGCTTTGGGAGAGGCCTTTGCCTTGTTTTGACCGAATCCCATCCGAGGGTGTCCAACACAAGCCGAATGTTGTGGCGATCATGTCCACGGAATTCTACAACTACATCGATCTACGAAATCGCACAAAAGCAGCTTTATGTGCCCTGCCGACTGAAGCAATCAAAGCTCTAGAGCACCCGAAGTTGACTCGGGATATAAATAGCTCAGAGAACCGTCCGGTTGCCAACCAGTCAAACAAAGCAGGCGACGTGGTGCAATTGACAAAAGGAGAGGTAGCTTCGGGTGCTGGAGATGATCTGTCGCCAACATCATCGGCATCAGCATCCACCGTCCCGAGCCGCACCTCCTCTCCGAGTCACAGCGAGAGCATCAGCCCTTCGTCTTCAGTGGCGTCCTTTGTGCCTTCCTTCGACGCCTACCCCGCCTCCAAAACCGCATCCCCGTCGGCTTCATCCCCTGCAGACCCTCTCCTCTACCTCATACCCTTCAGCGCCCATTTATCGCAGTCAGACTTCGGCCTCCTCTTTCCGAATTTCACGCGGTATCTCATGAAAGCACAGAATCCAAGACAGACGATCCAGTTGAATGTTCGTGCCGTCTTGAGTTTGATGCGCGGGCAAGGAATCGAGGTCGACCCGTACCGTGGGAACATGCAGAGTGACGGTTCGGGGATGGAGGAGGACGACATCTTGACGGATCGGTGCAAGGAGGATAGATTCTTGAGGTTGGCGCTGATAGATTGAAACCTCGCTCGTGGGTTTTCTCTTCTCGTTCCTTCGAGAATTTGGCCTAGTTGATAGACCGCATGGGATGAAAGCAAGGTGTCACCGGTTTGGAATAGACTCAGGAACTGTGGCAAATGTCACCGGTGTCTTAGGAATGGGTGGAAAATGTACGCATAGAAAGAACTTGGCGGTGGTGCTATTTCGCTAAGCAAGGGCGTTAGCACGGATTACCTATAGTCTGATGAGAAGCCATCGAATACGTGGCTTTGTAGATACATGAAGGAGTATGCATTGCCATTTAGGGTAGTATATTCGACTCCATTCCTTAGACCCGTATCTTGCACAACGGAAGATGAACTAAAATCAGACCGGATCGATGTGGCTATTACACATCACACCATCGGCTCTCTTTTGGATTGAGTCATGGATTGGTTGGAGTAATTCTCTTCTCGCTATGCTAATGTGTTGTAGGGGTAGTCTAGAAAAAAAGATTTATCGTGCAGCCAGCCAGTTGCCTTGTTTTGTCGGGTTTGCGGAAGAGAGAGAGAAGAGCAAACGTGGTTCATTTCTGGTTCCATTCGTTTCGTGTCGTCACAACTTTCTGTCTTTGGGTTCTCCCAAGTCAAAGGCCAGGCCCAAAGCGCGCAATCCTTGGTTGCTTGTGTTTGCTGCCTCACTTGGCAAGGAGACGAACTCATGCCCGATCCCCGCCTCCACATCGCCACATCCCTCCTCCCTGAATAGGACAAACGCTGGACATTTCCATGTTCCACTCTTGTGGGCGGGAAAAATGATCTCAACACCAACGACCTTCTATCTGTCGTCTCGCTAAACCAAGTTCCATTTCACCTAGCCCTGAATCTCTTGATAGGGAGCCAGGGACTGCAAAGCGCAGGTGGCCAGGGAGGCACAGTCCTTTACAAATCGGGGTCCTCCTCGTCGGGCAAGGGCATAGAGGCAGCCACTGTCATTTCCTCGTGATACTGATCGAGCAACGCCTGGTTGATCTGGACCTCGGGTGGGGCAAGAGCCGGCGCAGCAACGAAGTCAAGTTGAGGGTTGCCAACCAATTTCCGGGCCAGCCAGAGGAAGGGTTTCTCAAAGTTGTAGTTAGACTTAGCTGAGATGTCGTAGTATTGAAGATTCTTCTTGCGGTGAAATGTGATTGTCTTCGCCTTGACTTTGCGCTCCTTGACGTCGACCTTGTTTCCGCAGAGAACGATGGGGACATTTTCGCAGACACGAACGAGATCACCTAGTTGACTAGGTTAGTATGGCGTCTCGAGGAAGATTACGAAGTTTCCACTCACGATGCCAGCTGGGGACATTTTTGTAGGTGATTCTGGAAGTAACATCAAACATGATGATGCCGCATTGGCCGTTGATGTAGTAGCCGTCTCTTAGGCCGCCAAACTTCTCTTGACCCGCAGTGTCCCAGACATCAAATTGGATTTGACCGAGGTTCTAGACCGGCGTTAGCTGTGGCCAAATGTGGCTTGTCAGAGACGTACGGTTGAGAAGCCTAGAGGGTGGACTTCGACACCGAGTGTGGCGATGTATTTCTTCTCGAATTCACCAGTCAGATGGCGCTTGACGAAGGTTGTCTGCGGAAACGTTAGCACACCGTTATTTCGGGATGGCGGGTGTTGCTGAAATGACCAGCGGGCGGAGTAGGGTCGACGGCAAAGTTCATACCTTTCCTGTGCCACCATCACCAACCAAGACGAGCTTGAAGGTTGGTGGGGGGGGTTGAGCAGCTTCCGCCATTGCGATTGTTGCCTTGTTGGAGCTGAGATATCAGAGGGATGGAGAATGGGGGATGGTCTCAGAGATGCAATGGCAGTGATACCACAATCTTGATGGTGGTATTATTTGCGCGATGGTTGGTTGGAGAAAAGAGAAGGAGGAAGTGGTGGTGGTTTGAAAGGATTTATGATGCAGAGGCGGCGCAGGGTGAAACTGGAGAGAAAGGCGGAAGATTGTTTTCGAAGAGGGCACATAATGCCAAGACAGTTGACTGTTGTTGGCTGGGAAGTTTGCCTGCGACTGCGACTGCCGCTGCGGTGCAGCACAGCCCTAGCTTGGGCAGCCGTCAATTCTGGTGGGCTGTCACGTGCCGGGCGATGAATGCCCTCTACTGGGTACGTGGGCGCCCGTGGGGCACAAGGGAAGGCGTCGGGCCTACAGGCTACAGCCAACAACACAGAATGCGGTTGGGATCATCCTCGTATTGCCACTTTACTTACATGTAAAAGACCAGTGGTCTTGATAATAGTTGCATTGATGAGGAGTCCTAGTTCCACAGGGATGGGGCTCTCCTTAAGAAAGTACTCATTACACAGCTCCGAGCACTTGTATCTTTGATGGTCAATTATAAAACTCGATCACCTGCGTGCTCCCCGGTGACATAAATTGGGAATAAGGTGGGTTCAGACTCGTCCTTTTCAGCAACACTGTGGAAGCTGTCTGCAATTCCCCTGGTCGATGACTGAGTCTATGGAGGCCGGGTATTGACCGCGTTCCTGACTCGTTCAATGAGTGCAGATTCCCTCCATCGCTGCGTCCTCGCATTCCGGTTCGGCCAGTTGGTGAGGATTCATTGCGTTCAAATCGCTTCTTCAGTTGTGTGCCGTTTGCATGACCTTGGACTCTGGCGTGTATTCCCGTGGTCTCAGATTGGAACAATATGGCACCCTAATGCGCCTCGACCGCCCCATCCTTGCCTGGGAGTCAACCTCAATTCCAGCTCTTGGGCATCCGCTCCACTCCCTCGAGTGACCCTGACCAAAACGGGTTTCCCCATACTCTGACCTACAGTTTGGGCGACCTTGGTGAGTCTTTCGTGATTTGACCATATGGCCTCCCCAAACCTCCGTACTAGATCGCCAGCCTTCAGGCCTGCCTCGTTCGCTGGACTGCCAGGTTCGACGGTGTTCACTTTTGCGAAATGAGTTTCTGGGGTAGCTGGCGTGTGCAGGGAGGCAGGAGCCGGTCCGGACTGTGGCTGTGAGGGAGGGTTCTTGTATTCATCTGAGGCTTGATATTTAGCATGATGCTCGTGGAGGCCTTTCTCGATTCTGTCCATTAGATGTTTCCAGTCATTGCGGAGGGCGATGATGCGTGCTCTTGTGACCCGAACTTGTGCCACATCTATGTCTGATCTGGGAAACCCATCGAAGGTGGTGAGGCTTGTTTGCATGGTGACCCCATGGCTGTCAAGGACAGCGCCCAAGGCCTTCAACTCTGCTTCAAGGTTGTCTTTTCGGGTGATCAGTTGTTGGAGGGTCAGACCCTCGAAAGATTCGGTCGGGTGAACCGTGGTAGGCCCACTTGGGACATGTATGTCCGCGATATTAGGATCCATTGGAAGTCCCATGGTCTTGGAAAAAGGATGCAGAGAATGAGGGCGGGTTTGGTGACAGGGCGCAGGGCGCGGCAGCAGGTGAACGCGGCGTTGGAGGAATCGGTGGCGTTAATTACAGACTAGTGACTTGGCGATGTCCCTAGCAATGGCAGCCTTGGTAAGGCTAACTAATACAACTTCAATGTTTTAATACTGAGGGGAACTTTCCATGGCACTCGCTCCCTCACCCGAAGTCATTCTTTCTTTGAGCCCAGAATGAAGCATCTCCCCACTTACACCCCCCAGTGGAACTTGAAATGCAAATGGTAGATCTCTGCATCCATCCCGGAACCCCGAAGACAGAATGTGGCCCTCTCCTGTCAAACATGTGGTGGCTTTCACGCCTCTGTTCCACGAAACAATCTCCGGTGTCTGGTCGATGTATTCTGGTTACTTTCTGCAGAAAAGTCCGGAGTCGACATCCTTGGAAAGAGAATAGGTTACTTTGCTCCCCCATCACCGCCCAACCGGCTCTCCTTCTCCGCAACTGCCTTAACTGCCTTGACCTTGCGACCACCACCGCCACTGCACCTGCTTTGCTTGGCTGGGTTGGGAACTGGACCATCAACGACTTTGTTGACATTGGTGCCCATAACTCTCTCACACCGTTGCCATGCTCTATCGCTCAACTTTTGGAACGTCTTCGGCTTTGGTCGGTTGGTCTTCCCCATGGGTATTTTGACCGTTGGCTTTCTTTTTGTCTCCCATCGTTGCAGCACTATCTTTTCAGGCTCAGGCTATCTGCATATTAGTAAACCATGACAGCCCAGCTCTTACCTTTTATCATTGCAAGCCCATTCAGTCGTCGTTTCGATACCAAACCGAACATCTTTCAGGACTCAGCCCCTGCCTATTCTAGCAATTTAAACGCTTCTTCAACTTCCTTCAGCCCTCTCTTCATACACCAAGATCGCCAACAATCATCTATCTCGGGCCTCTCCATCGTATCGGCACCGGTGTCGACAAACAACGAAAACCGAGATCCCATAGACTTGGCCGAGCAATTGCGCACAACGTCTCGCTCCGTCTCTGCTCATGTTCCGTCAAATCCATTTCCGGCCCCATTGTTAGGGCGCCCTCAAATTCTCGAGACAGAATCCCCAAACAAGCCTGCTTTTATTTCACCGGGATATCGCGGACGAGGCGCCGCTCATCCAAGTCAACCCCGCTCGCCGTTGGCTGAGGTTCATAATGAAGAGAAGCCGGGGAGGGTTTTACACAGACGCAACAGGCCAAAATTCCGTGGCCAGTCAGGGCATGAGGCGTCGAGAAAAGGGTGCGCAAGTGTCGCCACGAGTGAAGAGACACAGTCCTGGTTCAATTCCCCGGAGCATTCAAGTCCGATGTCCGAGAGCCCCGAAGACCCTTTCCACCTGAACACTTCCGAGGACGACCTGGAGTCGGTTGAAACTTTTTGCCAAAATCGCCAAAAAAGGCTCTCTACCGCATCTTCAGGATTCGTCCACACCATAAAAACTGCAAGCCTCAGCAATGCAAGCTTTAGCATTGTACCTCGATCAGTGAGGATTGGTCCTTCAACAGACAGCTATGGTATATTTGGGCCATATGCAAGGCATTCTACCGATAGCGACAGACCACCCACGAACTCTTCTGTGGATGAAGCGGCTTTCAGAAGATCAATAAAGAGGAGGCAAATTCTCAGTGAACTCGTCATCACAGAAGAAAGTTACATTGCGGACCTGAAAGCTCTGATCTACCTTTACTCGACTCTTCTGGCAACTAAAATGGCAATCCCAAGCCGAATCAGGTCCTCTGTTCTGAGAAATGTGCATGACCTTCTTCATACGCATGAAAGGCTACTGGGGCGGCTACACCAAGCTGCATATGAAGGAGCGGCGCGGAAGTGGGCTGACACAAGCTCTCCTCGACATCTTGGATCCCCGATCCAGCACAAGCGTTGGCGGAGCCTTGAATCGCATGGCCCAGTCAAGCTCGGTCGGCTCTATCGCCAGGCTCGAAGTTCCGCCGATTCCCTTGAGGTCTCCCAGGGTCGGTACCTAGGAAGTGCCGAGCCAAGAGACGTGGCGGACGTGGCAAGTATTTTCAAAGACTTCTTGAGTGAATTCCTCCTATACGAAGAATACTGCGCCAATCACAGTCTCGTAGCACATGAATTGCAGAGGCACGTCCCAACCTTGTGGTCAACATATGAATCTGGGATGGAGTCGCTCGCCAGGTCATTGGCCGCACTCGACCAAAAACGCCAAAACGAAAGAAGGGGCCTCACCGTTGGTGATCTGTTGATCAAACCTATCCAACGCGTCACCAAATATCCGCTATTGCTCGATGATCTTCTCAGACACACCCCTGTCGGAGACTGCCCGAGCGCTCACACTGAAATAGCAGGGACATTGCAATGTTTGAGAGAAGTTGTCCACATTGTCAACCAAGCCACAGACAATCGCGAAACTCGAGTTCACGTTCAACGGCGTTGGTCTCTCCAAGCAAGGCTCAACTACGACAAGGTGACCCTGAAGGCTGATCGTTTCCGACTGCTGGGCAACGTTCAGCTATGTGGAGTGCTCCATGTAACTTGGCAAACGAGGACTAGAATTGATGGATGTTATGCTCTATGTATCCTGTTTGACACCAGTCTTGTTGTTGCACTACCTTCCGCGTCCAGCTCTCAATTTGATGTCGTTGCATTCCTGCATCTGTCAGATCTAAGAGTGGAATCAGCGAGCGACTCGCGAGGCCTCCAATGTCACTCGACGCTCCATACCTGGAAGGTATGCTTTGAGGTCGGTGGTCACCTCCATGAATTCATCTTGAGCGCTTGTTCGGCTGCCGAGGAACTCGCGTGGAAGGACGGCATGCAAGGGAGAAATGTCCCTGTCAAGAGGGCAAACGAGTTGTTGAATCAGATCCCGTCCAGCGCTGGGCTTGACCTCCGATCGATTGGCGTGGTCTACGGCCCGCAAACAGCGTCCTTGTCGAGAAACCCGTCGGTTCAAAGGGCGGCGACAGTCGGAAATCGTCCTAATATCTGCCAGGTCATCATCCGCAACACACACAATCCCCAAGACTTGTTGCACGAATACCGTCAGCCCTCTTCATCCGCAATCAACAGATCACAATCTCATATGACTTCGCATCGGATAATGGTCTTGTCTCCTAAACGATCTGAACGGGCGAGACTAGAGTCAGCTTTGACAGATGTCTGGACAAAGGACAAATTGCCTTATCCCGGAATGGGCTCTCGTGGTGGCCAGATCATAAGAGCTTCGGCGGGATCATTAGTAAGAAAGTTAAGCTTGGCATCTATTCACGCCCCCTTTTCCCGTCGTTCCGGCAGTGCTTCACTTGCCAGTCGAAAATCATACGACATCTTCATAGAAAGCAAACGGAACCGGACTAAACACTCTACTCCCGTGTTTGAAGTACGCAAGGAGAGCTTTGATGAATCGACTCCGGCCAAAACAAAACCCCCTGATCTCCCGGAACTCGATACCATGGACAGTGTGGTTAGTCGCATGATAGGGAATAGTGGTTCTAAACGAGTGTCCTTCACACAGGGAGAGGGCAATCTCTGGAGAAGGGGGACGAAGAGCAAGAAGCTGACCCCCGAGGCTCTGCCAGAGGTGGGACTGGACGATCCGGCGGAGGTTTTCTATCCCAAGGACAAGGATGCGAACGAGAAGAAGGAAATTGTAGAGGAGGGACTGGCAGGCAAGAAGAAAAGGTGGAGCAATCCGATTGGGATATTGAAGGGCTTCTCGTCTGAAGGTCTTCGACACATGTTGTATTCGAGTAAATAGGAAGACCGCCTGTAGAGTATTACAGAATAGGGATAATGGTCAACGGATCGCAGCAACAGTGTCTTTGATTTACCCACAACTAGGCTGCCTCATGTCAAGCTGGTGTCTGTTTCGTAAACAGGAGGTGCGATTCGGTGTCCGTGAGCGACCAAATGTTGGAATGCAACTTGATCCGTGCCTATGCACATGCCCCTCGGATGGCAGGTACTGGGCAGATACCGATACCGATAGCGTTTTAAGCTCTGTTTTAAGCTCTGTTTTAAGGTCGCAGCGCCAAGGGAGAACAAGGGTCTGCGGAGAGCTTAATCACCGGGTGACAGAGGCTTGATTGGATGGTCCGTGCCGTACCCGGTGTGCCTGCTCGTGCCCTGGTTTAAATTTGGATGTTTTTTCTTGTTTTGTATGGCCCACTAGCCGAGATGCAATTTCGGCCGGGGCCTGGGTGGATCAGGGGGTCGATTGGTACCGTATGCTACCGAGTACTTCGAAGATGTGTCTGAGCAGTACCCAGTACAATATCTTGGAGTCGAGCTACGACTGTCTAGTGGTGGTGCGAGGATGCACTTGTAGCCGGGATTGTTATGTCCGAGAGCTTCAGGTGGAATTCAGACTGGCAGCGCAAGTCGACCAAGCAGACCCGACAGGGAGGCGGGGCATTGAGGACTCCGGAACGTGATGTCACGCACTGCTGAGCGAGACTCTACGAGGAGATGCGGCTGGTGCTATCGGGCATGGAGATGGCTTCAGACAGCAATACATTGACGACAGCGGATTAGAAGGGATAGAATTGAAACGTGGACCGGCTTGGGTTTTGGGTTTTTTCAAGTTTTTGCATTCAAAACGCGTTGTGCCAAATGCACTGACAATAGCTTTCCAAAAATGTATGTACAGAGGCGGTTCAAGACATTAAAACCTTGCACGCGTTTGAAGAATTAGAGTATAGCAGGACTTGGCTCCGATGCCAGTGCAAATTTTAGTCTTTGCCTTGGGAGTGCCATCGACACGTGAGTTGGGCGTGCTGTGGCTGCGCCTGCTTGGAAGGATTTTTTGACTCTTTCAAGCAAGACTGTGTTGAATTCTGACAAGTTCGGGGAATTCGACTGGAGGTGTACATGGGATCAAGATCTCTTCATCTGGTTTGAGTGCCGAAGGGCGGCGGAGACTCGTATTCTTGTCGCGGATTCGGACTTCTTCCTTTTCATTTCGAGAGATGTACCAAAGGTCGCCGAATTTACAGCAACAAGGCCAATCCAGCCACGGCCATCGCACCGACACCGGCGACCTTCTGGGGAGCAGCGGCACCAGTGAACGTCGAAGGAGCACTCGTAGTAGCAGAGGTGGCCGAGACGGGGGCAGCAGTCGTGGCGGGAGCAGATGTGATGGCGACAGTCGAGGCGGGAGTGGTCGGGGCAGCGATCTGGCTGGTCCATCCCTCACCCACGCTGTAGCTAACGACGGTGGGGATACCCCAGGTCGAGCTGCCGGAGCTGAAGGTGGCCGTGTAGCTGGTGGCCGAGGTCCATTCGGAAGGACCAGTCCAGGCGCTGCTGGCGGCCTCGGTGGTGGTGGCGTTAGGGGCGGCGGTCGCGACGGTCGCGCTGACCCAGGTGCTATGAGAGTTGGAGAAGGTGAAGGTGAAGGACCACGATGGGTCAGGGTTGGCAACGGCCGCGGCCGCGAAGAGGGCGGGGATAGCGATGAAGGCCTTCATTTCTGTGGAGAGTTGGTTGGGTGGTTGGAAAAGGGGTAACTTGTAGTTCGGAGTGGAAAGCGAGTGGATGTGTTCAACGAGGAAACACGGAGGCGATAAGTTATATAAGGAGTGGTTTTGGGCGGCGGAATGAGTGTCTGTGCAGGTCAACGTCGATATCAGGAGGAAAACAAGACAGAAATCGACCAACAGGCTGGCCGTGTCGGTTGCTATATACGAGGACTGTCAAGCAAACACAAGGGGGACGGCAGCTAACCAGCTGCGAGTCGTCGCGACGAGCTAGGGCAGCCTCGCGCCGCGTTCAGTGTCTGTAGCGGATCCACCTGACAGGGGTCTCTGGAAATTGGCACCCCCAAGCCGCCCGGGTGTTGGTCGACTTGGCTGGCCCAAACCTTAAAGAGCCTAGAAGTTGGACACCGGCCCGCCAGAGGCAATCAAACTTGGCGACGGAGTAGGTAGTAACACAGCGTCCGTAATGATGCTACGGAGTACTTATCTGGGATGCGCAGGCTCATGGCGTGTCTGTGCTCGTGCAGTGTGTCATGCAGTGCGGGAGACCTGAGCTTGTTTCTGGACGACCGGGTTGGTGCATTTCGAACCGACGAGGGAGTGGGCGTCCCAACTGCCACTCCGTGGGGGAGAGGGGGTTTCAGCATGAGCCGAAGCTACCGCGTCCGTACCAGAGTAGAGCATCCTGGAGCGGATTGTAACCAACTCGGGGAGTTGCCTTCGTCTGGGTGTGATTTCTGAGTTGGAGGCGGCACCGACGGACCTCACAGTACGAAGATCCCAGTAACTTAAGGACTGGATAGGTGAGTTGCGGACTGAGGCTCTGTGGTTCTGTGGTGATTGGTGTTGGTCAAGTGAGACTGAGACAGCAAACAGCGCCAATATGCCAAAGAACCTCCAAGCCAAGCCAGCTAAGGGCTTTGGGACGTTCCGGGCGTCCACGGGCGTAGCACCGCGGCGAGGCATCGAGGTGGTGGCTACTAATAATAACACGCCATAACTCCTCCATCGTACATCCCTCCTTGCCCGCGCCTTTTCATTCAATCCTCCTTCCTCTATCATGACTCTGGGCCTGGAATCTGCAACCAGCTTCCAAGTCTACCTCCTTGGTCTATTTGACCTTCCATGTCTGTTCGTCATCGACAGAGGCACTGCAGCGCACAATTTTTCCTCGCTCCAGGTAGGCTCCCCGTTGAGCGCTGAGTTCTTGATGATGGT
This sequence comes from Exophiala calicioides, assembly GCA_001599795.1. Taxonomy (NCBI): domain Eukaryota; kingdom Fungi; phylum Ascomycota; class Eurotiomycetes; order Chaetothyriales; family Herpotrichiellaceae; genus Exophiala; species Exophiala calicioides. The sequence continues at coordinate 3,905,011 of BCHZ01000005.1, read as the reverse complement.
ATATTCAAGTGCAGGATCGATCCTTTCTGCGCCAATCCCTACCTACTCGCTTCAAATTGTCGAAATACAAGCCCCTCCTCTCCTCTCTCTAGACTCATTCGACCGAACACGCGTAGAATCGCGTCGTCCGACTGGACTGATTGATGCAATATTTGTAGTGGAATTTGGCCAAGAGAAGGCAACGTTAACAGCCAAACCGAGGAACACTTCACTTTTTTCTGTCGTCTGTCGTCAGCTTGGCTCTCGGGCCTCATCCCACAAACAATCCACCCCAAAATTCCAAGGCATTAGCAAAAGAAAAAAGCAAGGAGTCAAAAAAAAAACTTTCCCCCCAAAGCATCCGCAATATTCTGTGGTGTGTTGGGGAGTAGTGAAGCCTTTCTCAATCATGAGATTGAGGAGGTTTTTCCCGAGTGTTTGGTGTACTACAAGACTCCCCTTCATCCAAAGTCCCATTAACTATGAAGTCCATTGAGGGACCGAGAAGCGGATGACTTTGTCTGGATTGTTGGACAGGATTCCGCGGGAATGATATATAAACATGACATTTTGCGGCCTCGTGGTTGGGTGGCTGAATGTCTGGCAGAATTTAGGTGTGAAGTTCACTTGGCCATGGAGAGTGAATGGTACGTACGTTCACGGGGAGAAGTCTGCACAAGACAACTCGATCTGCGCTGCAGACAGCGGCCAGTCCTCCCCGAGGCCGAGAGGATAACTCTGCGATCGTGTTCATTGTCTTCCAACCGAACTCCCTCCTTCTAACTGTGACCCAAGAGGACATTGCATCAATCAAGTTTAGCACCTCGAACGTCCGCAGCCTGTGGTGAAAAGATAATTAGCTCGAAGGATTGCGGGCCAATCTGGAAAGGCATGATATATGCACGACATCTCGGTAAATTCGGGAGGAGGATTGGGGGCCTGAATTGAAGGTCGTCGATAGATATTTCCGTGCGTTCCGAGGTTCCTCCTTTATCGCCTTGGGTCCTACCGACGACTACAACATCATTAAAGCTTCGACCACACAGCTAATGTTTCTTCAGAAGAGGAAAAAATGTCATTCCGCCATACGGGGCATAATATCTACATACAATGTGATGCACCGCATCGATCACTTCGTCGAGGTCTGTTCACATATCTCCAAGCGCTCAAACAAGGTCCCGGACTCCCTTGAACCCAAAACAGTTATAACTTCCATGCTTTCCAGCAAACCACATCTTTTATACCTTCCCCGGTCTAGCTGCAGCCCTCTTGGGCAACGTCCATGGTTCTGCACACACCGTCTGGAAGATTATGTCAGCAAGATGTCTCATGGGCAGATGGTGTGGAAGAATGTCTTACCTCTCCCTCAGAATAGGCCCAGAAATAAACCATGACCCCGATGATATAGTACAAGGCTGAGTTGGTAGCCTGGTACAACAGCACCGCGGCCAGAGCACACAAGGGGTACACCACCAGTCTGGCCTCCATGCTCCTATGCAGGCCCGGCAGCATCTTCACCAAGGGGTGGAAGGGCCACTCCCACGCAAAACATAATATCCCCAATACCAAGTTGATGATCTGTAATGCAGGGAAAGGTTTGACTGCTCCGTCGAGGTTTTTGGTGAGGAAGTCCCAGAATATCTTGGGCCAGAAGAAGCCGTGTATGCCGGCGAGGGCTTGATATGCGGCGGCGGTGAGGATGATCAAGCGTGCAAAATGGTTCTTAATGAGCTTGCCCATGATTTCGATGTTGTAAGAGTGATGTGGAGTGAAGGCAGTGGGTGAAAGAATTTAATCAAGGTGGCAAAAAACGAATGGTGTCGTTAAGAATCAAGGATTGGAAGTTGGAAAGACAGAAGTGGACGTCCGGCGCCTGGTCGTTACCGGTGGTTCATCTGGGTTGCCACTGTTTATGAGGGAAGAGGCAGGAGAATAGGGATTGATGGCCCTGGTCCCCTTCTGGTTGGGAGAAACAGGGAGTCTCGGAGGCCGGGTGAGCCGGTCACAGATGTTGAGATCAGTCGACTTGGAGGGGATGGACAGTCAGAGAAGTGCTGGTAGGGGTGGCTGAGGATGCTGGTCTGCGACTGTCTGAGCGGCGAGTATTATGGTAGTGGGTTTGGCGCGTATGAGATTGGTTGCAGATGCTGTCTCGAGACCGAGTGGTTGAGGCGGTTCGGAGACACCAAGTGTCACACATGTGGAGTGGGCAGAAGGCAACCCGCAACCACGTCCCAAAGGTTTTTGCTTTGGCCGGTTGATTGACGGAACACTGTCAAGTATTTGAGTACGGCGGCGAAAGATTGAAGCAGGAGGAGCTACTTGGAGTTGAGGGAGCGGTGGTAGAGGCGGTAGAGGCCTCGTGGGAAGGCCGCAAAGTCATTCATTGTCTCTACACTTGCACACGCCTTGGACCCACGACTCGGCTACCAGCCATGCGGTCAATGAATTCCTCTCGAAGTCATCATGTCCATTGCCCACTGTCCGTTGACCCCACATCTTCTCAATAGTCGTCATTTCCTGGCCGGATTAAGAGCGTGAGGCAAGAAAAGTGAGGTGATAACTTGGACGGGTTGGGAGGGGAGTGGCGGTGATTGGACGAGGGCAGGAAGGCTCACCCGACCGAGATGCAGTGGGCGCCAGAAATAGAAGACGCATTGGCTGCTGGCGAGCCGTTTGATAGACGAGGGGAAGCAGAACGAATGACGGGTGGCAGCAGGGGTGTAACTTGTGTGACACGGAAAATGCAGCGGAAACTAAGAGACGCGGGCGGGGAGTGGACGAGAAGGCCCAGAAGTCCCCCGAGGTGCCTAGAGCCCGTCGACCAGGGCGCGTCCAGACGCCTCATGATACGCTGGCGGCGACTGCTAGCCCCGCGACCCTCACCGTTTGCCCATTTCAGACTTTCTACCCAGTGGCCATTTCTCGTTTCTTGTCTCTCGGTCGTTGCTCACCCAGCGTGATTGAGCTTCCCCCATGCACGACTCGTGCAGATGGCCCTGGATGTTTGCTTCGTCGTTCCCATCATGGCAAGGCTCGTCTCCCTCGTCGCTTTTCTTGCCGCCGTCGACGGCCCTCGGCCCATCGCGGCAATCCGTCCCAGAGACGAGCTGCAGGCCTCACGAGGACTCCATCCTCCGCACTCTGCTCCCACTGGCTGGCACACGTAGCACAGTCTTTAGCTTCCTGCGTGCTCGGCCCTTCCCATGCCCTCGCAGCGACACTTCGCTCGCCACCACCCAGTAGCCGCCCATCGACCCCAAAAGGGTCAAACGCATCTGTGCCTGAACCGAGCCCAGGGTTTCCAAATATCCAACGACCAGGGTCGGTGGGACCAGCGACCAGGGTTGCTCCATCTCATCGGTTGCTTGGTGCCTCTCCACACCACAAAGTACAACTTTGGCCATCTACTTACAGTGCCAACTCTTCTCGCTCGCATGATAATGTCTTTTCTTCACATCGTCACATCTCTCCTGCATGTTGATTGAGTCCTGTATCCAATGCACCCGGCACCGTGTTATCCAGACCTCAGAAATCGGTCGCACCTCCTATTAGAGCCACGCGGAAGCTCGGTCTTCCCCTGTTACATCTACTGTGCCAGATTCCCTCCCAGCCTGTTTCGACCACGACCACCAAACTCGACCCCGTACACTACTACTAATTCAACCGTCCTCCCGCCAACCTTCTCACCACTCAGTGTTTGATCTTCTGCTTCACCTTTCTACGCCCCCCCGACACTCGACCTCACACCATCCGTCCGTCAATCTAGCACCAGTACCACCTTCTCGTATGATCGCCTTGTTCTCGGAGAACCCGCGCTCCGGAGAACCATCTGAGCCCCTCAAAAGCCCCGACTTGCAGCTCTTTCACCGACCAATTCCTGATCATCTCTCTTTCCACCAGTCCTTCCAGTCGTTTATCTGTCGTTGTCGTTGCTCAACGACCTGACGCTCCTTTGCCATTGTCGCCGTCGACTTCGAACCATCCAGACATGCAGATGAGGTAGCACTCGACGCAATACGATATCAGCAATCCCAAACTAGGAGCGGACTGCTGTCTCTTTCAGTTCCCGACACTCCCCAGCAACCATGGCTACCCTCAAATCCCACTTTGGTCCAAGCAAGATCTTGTTCTATACTCTTTGGTGGAGTTTCCACTGGGGCATATTCGCCCTCGGGTGGTAAGTAACACTCCGTCCGGACCGTGGGTAGCACAGCTGACAATGTTTGCCAGGTGGAAACAAGCAAATGACGTTCGTTTAGCTGGCCTCAACACCCTTACTTTCTCAGTATGGATCTCTCGAGGTGCCGGACTCGTCCTCTCGGTCGATGTCATGTTGATCCTTCTGCCGATGTGCAGAAATCTCATGCGCTTCATCCGCCCGAAATTCAAGTGGCTCCCTCTAGACGAGACTATTTGGTTCCATCGACAATGCGCGTATGCCTTGCTGGTCTTCACAGGCGTGCATGTTATCGGCCACTACGTCAATTTTTTCAACGTCGAGAAGACTCAGATTCGTCCTGAAACTGCCGCCCAGATCCATTACACCCAAGCCGGTGGCATTACCGGCCATATCATGCTCTTGTGCATGCTGTTTATGTACACCACCGCCCACCAGAAGATCCGGCAGCAGTCGTTCGAGACCTTCTGGTACACACATCATCTCTTTATCCCCTTCTTCCTCGCAATGTATACTCATGCAGTGGGTTGCTTCGTGCGTGATACGGCAGACCCATTCTCCCCATTCGCTGGCAAACAGTTCTGGGACCACTGTCTCGGCTATGAGGGCTGGCGATGGGAATTGATATCGGGCGCCCTGTACCTCGGCGAGCGTCTTTGGCGTGAGATCCGCGCAAGGCGAGAGACCAAGATCTACAAGGTCATCCGCCACCCATACGACGCAATGGAAATCCAGTTCCAGAAACCCAGCATGAAGTACAAGGCAGGCCAGTGGCTCTTCATCAACATCCCCGCCGTGTCGAGCCAACAATGGCACCCCTTCACCATCACCTCATGTCCATTTGATCCATATGTATCCATTCACGTGAGACAAGTGGGTGACTGGACCAAGGCAGTCGGCGATGCCCTCGGATGCGGCCCGGCGCAGACCAAAGAGTTTGATGACCTAGATCAGAATGGCATCTACGAGATCGCCCTCCGGCAAGACCAGGAAATGCCAAAGATCCGCATTGACGGCCCCTTTGGAGCTCCCGCCGAAGACGTCTTTGACAACGAAATCGCTGTCCTCGTCGGCACGGGCATTGGCGTCACACCCTGGGCGTCGGTGCTCAAACACATCTACAACATCCGCGCTGGCCCTAACCCGCCTCGACGACTTAAGCGTGTTGAATTCCTCTGGGTCACCCGCTCAATCGAATCGTTTGAGTGGTTCCAAACTCTGTTGTCATCTCTAGAGAGACAGTCAGCCGAAGCCGCCGAGACGGTCGGCGGCCCAGAGTTCCTCCGCATTCACACATACCTGACACAGCGCGTGGACGCTAACACGGCGGCCAACATCTACCTTAACACGGTGGGCAACACGGTCGACCCTCTAACGGAACTGCGCACCAAGACGCAGTACGGTAGGCCAGACTTCAAGCGCTTATTCGGCGCCATGAGAGACGGGTTGGTGGACCAGACGTACCTGGACGTTGGGAAAGAGGGGAGTATCACCGCACAGATGAAGGCGACGGTCGGCGTGTATTTCTGCGGGCCGAGCGCGGCGGCGAGGGAGATCAAGAGTGCGTGCCGGGCTACGAGCAATGATCTGGTCAAGTTCAGGTTTTGGAAGGAACACTTCTAAAACACGCTGCCACTGCTACAGCTGAGCAGTCATTCACGGTTGACGGAATTCTTGTGTACCTGAATATGTTGCGATGGAGCTCCGACAGAGAACAGAATGATGCAAATGCAGGATTTGAAGGTGTTATAAGGCGAAGGAGCTTTTCACATGATGGCAGGCAGTTCTATTCTCTGTCTCGACACATTGTTGTTTTCTTGGGGTTTCGTCAAAGGGGTTTCGGGTTACAAGCTTGCCTTGTACAGACAGAACGATTGAGATTAGGATTGGGGTTTGGAGCAAGCCGGCGGCGAAGCGAATATATGATAACCATGCAAGCATGCATATGAGAAAGAAATCATCACCACCATCACCATCACCCCCAAGGGTCAGTTGGTCTGAAGAGAAGGAAGGAACAAGAAGAGATGCAAACGCAGCGAGCTGCATAGCCTGATACCCATGTACAGTACCTAGATGCAAAACGCACACAGACATACGTGGCTACGAGACCAATGCACTCCCAAAACATAAGCAATCCGGAAACACGTGCACGGAGTAGGAGACTGGTAATAAGAAGTGAGAACAGGTACGAAGTAAGGTGACGTTCGATCGTCTCCAGTATTTTCGGGCTCATCCTGAAGGAGAACAGCCTCAATGCCCCTCGGCTAGGTAGCGCCATGTGAGACAGGGGCGGGCTATTTTGTCTCGATTGGTGTAGCTCGAATTTGGACAATCTAACTCTCGTTGCTTGACATTCGAACCTCATACTTAGGATGGTTTGATTCATGGCTTGGATTCAGCTATATCTCGCTACTCAGCAACTAATGCCTGGTTTTATTCCCAGGATATGGAGGTGATTTTCCCTCATATTATGCGCACTCGGCATGTTGGGTGTTTTTGGTGGGGATCAGCTCCGCATCTTCGCGCAATGTGATTTCCCTTCGCACCCTCAACATTCCCGCTCTGGCTCTGGCTCTCGCTCTCGCTCTCGCTCCCTTGTTCTCATTTCACCATTGCAATTGTGTGCCTTGGCTGGAGTTTTGGCCGTGGCTGCTTCAGCTCATAGTAAGACCAGACAAGACGAGATGCGGTTTACAATAGACCCGTCTATGCGGTAGGGTGTCCCGCTCTGGTTCCCATGCTCTCGTTGCGAGTTCCCGGGCGTTCGGGATTCTACAGCTGTCAGTATAGGACAACACGCCATCAAAAGAATGGTGTAGAGGGAGAGCTTACGGAAACAGTCTGTTGCTGACCCTGTTCGAGTATCTTCTTGATGATCTCGTCCACGTCGCTCGTGCCGAACTCGTTCTCCAGCGAGGACCGGGAAGCTTCGTCGAACTGGCCCTGGGCGCCGTGCTTATGCGTAAGCAGGATCTTGAACGAGTTGACGACCTGGGCGAGCGGGATGCTCTTGTCGCTCTTCCACGCCTCGACGTCCTCGGAGGACTCGACGAAGACGATGAAGTCGTCGGTGGAGCCCTTGTAGAAGACTTTGGTGACTGGGCCGTTTCCGCGAGGCATCTTTGTGGGTTGTTGTTTTTTTTCTGGGAAGAGGGATATGGGAGGTGGTTTGGATATGAGGGAGATGATACCGGTAGAGTGCGGAGGGGGAGGCTCTTGAGAGGGATTGGTTTTGAGCTTGGAGGGTGGTCACACGACGGATGAGTGAAATAAGTAGTGGGCTGGTGATGTGGTTCGGTCTGGTTAATGAGGTCAGAAAGAGAGAAAAGCCTCGCACGTTGAACAAGTCGGTTGTTCCGGGAAGAGTTACCTGGGGCTTGGAGGTGAATGTTTGTACCTGAGAGTGAATTTTGTGGCAGAAACAGTTGATTATGAGATGAAGAGAAGTTGAGGAGGCAGCAGCAGGCGTTGGTTTTGAGGTTGCCCAGAGCTGGACTGGGAGGAACGATTCCCCAGGAGGAATGACGTCAATGGCATCGAATGGCATCACACCTCGACACAATCATCAGGGGTGGCCCCTCCATCTCCACCTTGGTCGCTACCGCCAATGATGACTCCTTCAGCCCCCAACGGGTGCCCCAAGGTCATCGATCATCAAGGCACAAGTCACTCTAGCCTTACGCCTGACCTGCAAAGACCCAGCATCTCCACCAGCTACGTAACTGCTTGCCGCAATGCCAGCCCCAAGCATGCCGAGAGACAATCCACCGCAGAGTTCATGAAGCCCACAGAGCCTCACACAGGCCACTCTGTCCCATCCCATGATTTGAGCCACTGACGTGGATGGCGGTGACACGAGGCTGTCGGCCCAGCCAGCCACACGACACCCCGCCTCCTCGACATGGCATGGAAAAGACAGAAGACAGAAGATGTTCCAAGTCTCAGGCTTTAGGATTACGGGAAGTCCTCCCGCACAGTCAGAGCTCCCGTTTTCCCGCCCACAGAAAGCAAAACATGTCCCGCACACAGACCTCCGGTGCAGCCACAATGTGACTAACTTCCGGAGGCATGATGATGAATTTCAAGGATCCAAGTCCCTAACTGTCTCCAGTCTCTTCTCGAAGAATCTCGATAACCTCAATGGGTCTAACAAGGTCGGAACTCTCGACTCCCCAGATCTCGAGACTGCTGAGACACTTCTGGAAAACCTGGTTCGGATTCAAATTCAGATCTTGTCTCAGGCAATGTCCATCCCAAGTGATGAGACCTCTCCTTTTCGCGGCAAGTAAAAGCAAAGCGTTGGTCTCCATTGCCCGACACGCGAGCCGGGTACCATGATGGCGATGCTCTATTTTTAATTGCCTCGTGACTTCAACGCAATTGAGTAGAGCTTTCTGAATTAGAGGTTGGATGAGCTTGTCTGTTTCAACGGCAGTGTCCGGACAGTGTATGGCGTAGTAGAGAAACGGCCGATATAACAGTGAGAGTGTGCCGAGATAATGAGCGCGAGTGCAGGGACGTAGCTCATCAATTTCTTTGGCCACGAGTCTTCTTAATCCTATCGGTGCTGGAAGTGCTGGCTCCATAATGTAACAGCACTTGGATTGGAAGTCAATGGCCAAGCATTGTCTGATTGCAACGTACCAACTCTCAAGCTGGGTTTCAAAGTTGGTGACGGTTGCAACCATTTGAAAGACATTTGCGTCTAGCCATGAGCTATTCTCCTCTTGTAGAAGGCGTAGAGCACCCGATTTTGAATACGTCGTAGCGCTATCTCGCTCAAGTAGTAAAACCATGATTGGTGCTCTGCATCCTGGAAAGACGTCGGACCAGTTGAAGAAGCTGGAGATAGGAGAAATGTATTTGAAAGCGGTGTCATCACAGTATCTACCGCCTCTTGGGGTTCTTGCGACGGGCTGGATGGGTTCGGTGGTGATGGGAACATGTACGGATACCCGAGAGTGGAAAGCTCGGAAACGGGCAGATCGAGCTCCATACGCAGCTCACTATCATATGATTTCATTAGTTCACCGTGCATTAACAGTATATCATGGAGCATGCCACTCTGATTTGAAGCAGGTCCAATATAGTCGTTGTTCAAGGCGGCGATTAGGTGTTTCGAGTGCCTGTCCACTGAAACCCCTATGCCGCTGCAGTAATGCTTGGCCCTTGAGATAGGTTGAATAGTTTGACGAGGCTTGATGGAAGTGAGACCAGGCTTGCAAAGCTGCATTGCGTGGAATCCATGCCGGGTCGAGGATGGGGTTCTTGATATGCACCAAATGCAAGAACCGGTCAACAAGCGTCGGGATATCTTCTTCGAAAATACCGCGTTTGTGAGGTTTGACCGACTCCCATCTTGTTTGTTGAGGTCCAGGGGATGCAAAGCAAGATAACTGGTTCGAGGTGAACAGCTCCGCGGTAATGTAAACACGGAGGAATCTGTCCCGGAAGATGGGCCAAGCGAGCACTGAATCCGGCGAGGAAAGAGATGAAGGAATCAGCAAGCCGTCCAGTGCAAGACGGTCTTGCTCGATATCATGGGGAGGCGCTTTGCATTCTCTTCCTTGGACGTCTTGGCCGTGGAGAGTCGCACTGTCACCGGATACTAAGTCATGCAGAGATGAAGGAGCAAGTTGGCCAGGAAGTCCAGTGTTCAGTGTTCAGTTTTTGCAAGATCTCATCCAACTTGCCTAGAATCAGCAGGCTCGCAGGGTCGAACCTAGAATGGGTAAAACAAATACATCAATAGATCATGTGACGTGACGGGGGCAAGGCTGGGACCGCCATATCATCCGCTTCTGCCGTCTCTTTTCGCCGTCGTCTCTTCACACCCCGAAGTTGCAATGCTGCCGGTAGCAGAATCTGTCAAATGGGAGGATGGTCTCGAGAACTGCTGCGCGTCGTGGTTGATTGAGGTCTCGCAAACGACGGGTGTGCGACTTGTCAACTACCGAATTCACATCCCGCGGCCGGATTCCGAGTCAAGGCTGCATGCAGTGAAGCCGGCAGTTTCCCCCGCACCTTGACGTTTTCTCCGCAAACCCCGTTGAAAGGCACTTGATTCGCCTAGTGTCGTCTCCGGCTTTTCGAGGAAGACTGCCACTGACTGCCACTGACTGCTACCGACTGCCTAGTTTGATACTCGGGCTGAACAACGGCTATGGCGACGGCGAGAAAGTCAATTTAGCAACTCCCTCGACGTAACGGGTAGTATTATGACCCGACGACGTCTATCACGGCGGTGGTTTTCCGGTCGGTAGTTCTCAATTCCAATATTCGACGTTAAAGATATTTATTCCGGCAACTGACTGACTCCCGCCCTTCTCCCCCTCTCACACCCCCCCCAGCTCGTCACCGTTGATGAGTGCCACTCTAGTCAATTAATCCCGTGGACCAAGAAATAAAAGAACTTTCAAGTCCAGCAAACTTGCCGTGATGGATCAAGCCGCCAAATTGCCCGTCGAATTCGCCGCCGGCGCCTCTCATCACTCACCCTCTGGTCCACTCCTCCGTTACGGGATATGGCTCGTCCTTATCGTCATCGTCACCCAAACCATTCTATTCCTCTATCGGTCACTGAAATCCCCGCTCCGTTCGGTCCCAGGCCCCTTCCTTGCCCGCTTCGGCCGACTGTACTACTTCCTCCGGGTCGCTCGAGGACGCTGGCAAGACGACGACATCGCTTTGCACAAGCGGTACGGCCCCGTGGTCCGCGTCGGGTCCGACCTGTACAGCATTGACTCCCCCGAGGTGATCAAGAAGGTGTATGGGATTGGCTCCAAGTTCGCCAAATCCGACTGGTACGACGCCTGGAAACACCCCGATCCCCATAGGTGGACGCTGTTCCCTGACCGAGATATGAAGCGACACGCCGAAACCAGAAAGAGGTTTCAGGCCATGTATTCCATGTCCAGCCTGGTCAATTATGAGGGTTATGTCGACGAATGTGCCGCCATTTTCCGGCAGAGGCTGACCGAGTTCGCCCATCAGGGGGAAACCATTGATATGGCAACATGGTTTCAACACTACGCCTTTGATGTCATCGGCGACATTACCTATTCCCAACGATTTGGTTTTCTCGACCGAGGAGACGACATTGCTGGCTTGCAAAAAGCTCTCCATGGGGTGCTGAAGTATGGGACTCTGGTGGGCATCTATGCTCAATGGCATCCTTTCCTTTTCGACATCATGGGTCGTCTCGGCATGGGAGGTGCCGCAGGACGGAGTTATTTGATGCAATTTGTCCAAGAGAGAATCAATCAAAGGAAAGAGGAGAAGAAAGCGGACAAAGAGGCAGAGAACCCGATTGCGAGAGACGAAAACGCACCCATGGATTTTCTCGAGAAGCTTATGGCCGCGAATGAGGAAGATCCTCAAAAAGTGACACCATATCACGTCTTCATGATGGGCTTGAGCAATATTATTGCTGGTTGGTAGACGCATCCGTGACGCCCGATTGATTGTTAACACCCTCTAGGATCGGATACCACTGCGGTAAGCCTTTCGTCAATTTTGTACAACCTTCTCAAGTATCCGGATACCATGCGGCAGCTCCGGCAAGAAATACAGACCTTTGAAGGCGAGGGTCGATGCGGAAACCCAAACGTATCCTTCAAGGAGAGTCAAGACATGCCATATTTGCAAGCCGTTATGAAGGAGGCCCTTCGTATGCATGCTGCAACTGGCCTACCTTTGTGGAGGGTCGTGCCCCAGGGCGGGGTCGTGCTGTGCGATCACTTTTTCCCCGAAGGCACCACGATCGGACTCAATAGCTGGTGTGCACATTATAACGAGGAGGTCTTTGGACCCGATGCTAAAAAGTTCCGTCCTGAAAGGTGGATTGAAGCTGAGAAGGAAGGTGGCGAGAAACTGAAGAGTATGGAAGCCTACTACATGCCAGTGAGTGTCATATCCGCAAAAGGAAACCTTCGCGAACACAGCTGACCATTTGACAGTTCGGCCTGGGATCCAGGACATGTCTTGGTCGACATATCTCGTTTTTGGAAATGTCAAAATTGATCCCGCAATTGGTCCGGCGATTCGATTTCGAGCTGGAACATCCGGAGCGGGATTGGAGTACGGAAAATAATTGGTTCATCCAGCCAACCGACTTTCGAGTCAAGGTAAGGCTGCGAACAGGAGAATCTCAGGGGTAAAGAATGCGACAATTCGGGGAGTGGCGTCTCAAAGAGGAAAAGTCCCGCTGCGTACCGAGTACCCCATGTCCTTCCATAGTCCAAGGCTTAACATGAGGCCATCACAGGTCTCTACTCCGTAATCGTTGTTAATGACAGATGAGGAGTTTCGTTGATGCGCATCTGGGGCTGGAACTCTGTCCCTGATCGCCATGTGTTTGACATGAAAACGAGGACGCGGCTGCACGCCACCTTTGTCTTCGGACGGGCTATTGTCCATCTGGCAGCCTCAAACGGAAGATTAGGCGCGTGAAGCAATTGCTGCTGAGAAGTTAGAAGCGCTGAGGGGGTGCGATGGGTCCATCATTCAATTCCTTATTGGTTCCAGCAGGCCAGCCTTTTCTCCTTTGGACCCGAGATAGTACGTTGAGTCGTCGTAGATCGGAGGACGGAAGGCCTTGTCCTGTGCGGGAGCAGAAGGGGTGAGAGGGACGTGGAGGGAGCGGCGGCTAAGCGGTGCGAGGTATCGTGCTATCACAGACCAGGATGGCAGGTTAGCGTGGGGAGTGGTGCGAAATGGGGACGGGGCGGTTGATGGTTGAGGCCAACCGTGACCAACCGTGGACGAGAGACCATCGAGGACGAAGGGAGCAAGCGACGCCATCTCAGAAGCTCCCAGACCTACCCAGATAGTGCGAGGGAGTCCGTGCTGTCCGCACTATCTAGAGGCCGCGATTCGCGGGTCTAGCGAGGGGAGTCCACTGCTGTTGCCCAATTTCCGCCCGAGCAGCGCGATCACTGAGCTGTCGCTGATGGCTAGGCCCCGGACTCGAGCTAGGTGCCACTCGGCTGCAATGGTGATGGGGGAGGGTGGAGAAGGGCGAGCAGGAAACATGCCGACAAGGCAGGGGAAACAAAAGGTCAAGTGGCGAGAAGGCGAGTGTTAGTCGGTGAGGGGGGTTGTTTCTTGCAGGCAGGCCGAAGAGAAAGACGGGGGGTAGACAGAAAACTTGGACTCGAGATGCGCGAGGGAGGAAACATAAAGACATGCGGAGAGGCGGCCGCTGCAGGCATGAACAGCAACAGCACCAGCACCAGCAGCTGAGAACAGTGGGCGGCTAAGCTACCCTGGCGCAGGCCTTGGCTGCCCACTCCAGCCTCCAACCTCCAGGCTCTGCTAGTCAATGGAAACCTCAATGAGCAGTAGCAGTGGCAGTGGCAGTGGCAGTGGCCGTGGTAGTGGCAGCACACCCTCGGTACTCCGTCCTGGCAGCTGGCACCCGCCTCGCCTTCTCCCGTCTTGGTCTTGAGTCTTGACGCTTGCTCGCCTGCTCTTCGCCGGCCAACCTCTGCTTAGAACTCCGTCCACGATCCATCTGAGGAAGCTGACTTGGCCCAGCCCGGGAGTCAGACTGCCAGCACCACCACCACCGGCACTACTGGGTACCAGCACGACCAGCGCCCTTGCTCCTACTCGTGCTGCCCGCTTGCTTGCCTTGCTTGCCTTGCTTTGCCTTGCTGATCTCGAATCCCGATCTACCAACTACCAAACTGCTATTTTCCGCTGTACTTCCAACCCTCTTCCTTCCACCTGCGCCCTCAACTGACACCCGTATCGCCTGTAGTTCGTCTTCGAGCGCCGAGCACCCACCTGCGACATAGACGCGCTCCTCCATTCTTATCCAATCTCAATCGCCCGGCGCATCCATCAGCTCAACCACTCACTATTACTGCCGTCACTTGCTCGCCTGATCGCCCGACCAGCCACTTCCTTGTGTCCAAGTCTCGTCCCCCGACCGGCCGGCTTTGTCGCTTGCCGCCTTGTTCACCTCCGCTCTTTCGCGATTACACTCGAACCATCGACATTCACCCGCTGGTCACAGTTATAGACGACTGCGCATGATTTCCCACCTGTCCGCTACATCGGTCTGCGCGCACGCCAGAAGAACAGGCCTCTGTAGGCCACCGGTCGCCCCACATGAGTGGCAGCGCTGCCACTCAGCCTTCGTCAGGTATGGCCCGACCTTCATCTCCTCCATCTATCTCTTGACCTTTGCCGCGATGGCGCACTCTTGCTCTAACACCGTCTTCCCTAGGCCCCCCTGTACCAGACCCAAAGGTCAATGACAATTCTATCACCCTGACTTCCGACTCCTCAAACCAAGCTCCTCAACCCAATGAGACGATGACAGAGAAGCCTATCAAGCAATCATCGCTCGTCAATATACCGTCTCGCACCTCTTCAAACCAGAAACTATCCGAACCGAGTACAATAATACCCCCTGCTCCCACTGGGTCGGACGACGCTCCCTTATCGCCACGCCGCGGGTCGAAACGAAGCCTCCTGAGTAGGAGTAGGAACAATAGCAGAGGTAGCCGGCGGTCTGCCAGAGCCAGCCGAGCTGCCGACGCTTCCAAAGAACCTGTTCCACCTCTTCCACAATCCAGCGCCCCAATAATTGAAAAGAAACCCCGGAGCGGCCTGCTCGCTTTTCTCAGCTGCTGTAGTCCCAACGAGACCTTGGATGACATCAAATCGGACGATCCCGACGTTGCAGCGAAGAAGATCAAGATTCAGCCCACCCCACAAAGGTCTTCTCGGCCGCAAGACCAAAACCAAGTCCTGGAGAATGAGAAGACCTTGGAGGGCAAGACCGCTGTGAACGAGAGAACCCCTCCAGCACAACTCGGGGATCAGGAGCCAGGCGAGATCTCCGAAAAGAGGGTGACTGATGATTCTAGGCCAAGGATATCACGAGAGGAGGCTGGCTCTGAAATCACTGCTCCTGTCTCCAGTGGAACCATCCCAACACCAACTCTGGCTCCGATCAAAAGTGTCGATCAAGACCCGACATCGGGCAGCGAGCAAGAACGCCCGGAGACGACGACAGATCCTGTGCCCGAGCAGTCCAACAAACCAGGTGTAAATATTATTGCGGCAACGCCTGTCGAGCCCGAAACCACGGCCGATCCTCAAAGATACGAGGGTGAGAGCAAGCAGAGTGGTGATGTGGAGATGCCAGATGCCCCTGCGTCTCCAGCCCACGATGAAGAACCGGTCGACGAGCCACCTCAGCCGGCAGAAACACAGCCCCAAGTACCTCTCCCACCACCACCGCCGTTGTCGAAACGACAAGATCAGATTGCCACCAAAGAGATCCCGCCTGTCCCCGAACCGGCTCCCGAAAAACAAGCCTGGCTTTTGCCTCCTGTAGAGTCTCATTTGAAGGGTCGGAAATGTTTAGTGCTTGATTTGGACGAAACGCTGGTCCACAGCAGCTTCAAAATCCTCAACCAGGCCGACTTCACGATCCCGGTTGAGATCGAAGGCCAGTATCACAACGTGTACGTCATCAAACGGCCCGGAGTCGACGCCTTCATGAAGAGGGTCGGCGAGCTTTACGAAGTCGTGGTTTTTACCGCGTCCGTCTCTAAATACGGCGACCCGTTGTTAGACCAGCTTGATATTCACCACGTGGTCCACCACCGGTTATTCCGAGAAAGCTGCTACAACCACCAAGGCAACTATGTCAAGGTAAGACCAATGGGTGTCTGGTGTCGGCTGGCATTTCCACTAACGTGTGCTAGGACCTGTCACAAGTAGGGCGAGACCTGAAGGAGACGATTATCATCGACAACTCGCCGACGTCCTACATTTTCCATCCACAGCATGCTGTTCCGATAAGTTCGTGGTTTTCAGATGCCCACGACAACGAGCTACTAGATTTGATACCTGTGCTCGAAGATCTTGCCGGGCCCCAAGTTCAGGACGTGAGTTTGGTGTTGGATGTGGCTTTATAAGCACACAAACCGACGGTTGAAAAAAGCCCTGTGGAGCTCTTCACTTCTCCTGTTCGTATTAGAACGGCATACCATCAAAAGTCTGTTGGCATTTTCTAGCGAGGCGTCCATTTGTATTGCTGTCGATACTGGGTAGAGTCACCAGAATTCGAATGGACCTCTCCACACACCGGGTGCCAGGCCAAGGGGGAACGGAATCACAAAAGATACGCGACCGGAAAATCGATTTTAATTGCACCGACTTTAACTGGGCAGAATCCTGACTGTCCCTCTGTCGAGCTCCAAGCTGGAGGAGGGCCGCGACGAACACTTCTGGCAGGGCTGTCGTTTTCTTTTGTTTTTGTTTTCTTTCTTTCTTCAGGTTGATTTGCATATTCCAAGCATGCCTTTGGCTTTGCTGGATCCAGGGTGTTACACAGAATAAGATAGCGAGCAAGCGTGACCAATTTTTGTCTGTTGTGAGATGCGTGAATGTACAGTCAAATCGCTTGTACTCGAGTTTGACCGGGCCGCACAACGGGTTGAGGAGCATGGGCCACTCGACAATCGACGCTCGAGAGAAAAGGCTTTTGTTTTTATTCATACATGGCTGGGAGGCACTTTGATGGGTGTGATTGAATTCAGGGGAAGCGGGCAGAAGTAACATGAAGAGGAAGCAGTACAACAGTGACCATCTCAATACAAGCTGTATTTCGAAACGTCCCCCTTTTCCGTACGTAGTCTCTGCTCACGGAGAAAATCCGTCATTCAGGTCGCCTGTCCATCACATCACCAGCGCATGTTGTGTCTTGTTTCACTCCAACTGCTGGCAAAAGCCACGGACCAAAAGACCTACTTCATCGGGGGCCTCGACACAGTGCCAGTGGCCTATGCCTGGTAGGACCTCGAGCTGCTTGCTCTTTTGCTCGGTTCCGATTTCGCCCAAGATCTTCTCGCATCCGGCCAACGGGGCACTCTTATCCTGGTCGCCGGCAATGATAAGGATCGGGCAGCTGACTTTGGCATACTCAGGAGGAGTTGCTGTCTCAATGGCCTTGCAATTTGCAATGTATCCCGCTGGATCTTGGGACATGAGCATTTCCCGGATGAAGCCCTTTTGGGTGGCGGTGGCATTGGTACCCGTCGCGCCTTTCGGGATGCTATTGGCCATGGTTTCGATGCCGCCTTGGAACACGGTTAACATAAAGGAGCGAGCTCACCAGCCGGCAATGGTGATAGTTCTCTCCTACCTTCGCGGACGATTGCAATCCTCTGCTTGAAGACAATTGCCACAGTTTCACTCGGGTGGACAGGACCGATACATATGCCAGCCACCACTCGGTCAGGCGAGGTGGAGGCCAGATAAGTCGGGACCATGCCACCCATGGAATACCCTACCACGACGGCTTTCTCGACCTGAAGGTGGTCCAAGAGTCCAAGAACGTCGTTTGCAATGCCGGGAATCGAGGTCCCTCCGCCATTGTATCTGGAGCGTCCGGCCCCATAGTTATCGAAGATGATGCAACGGGATGCAGCTAAATAGGGCAAGATGGGAAAATAGTAGTTCTGCGTGGAGCCCAGGCCATGGACGAAAATCAAGGTGGTTTTGGATTCCGGGTCGCCAGATGGGGCAATGTCGGTGAAATGGAGTGGGTGGCCATTGATGGTGGCGAAGGGCATGGTGCCGTATGTGGTGGAGTTCCTGGTTAAGCTTGACTTACGCACGATCCAACACCAATTTACTTATTTTTGCACAGCTAGAAAGAGGAAGGGGAAGAAGTAACCGCTGCATGAACACACCGGGATACACATGCGGAGTATGTATGTCGTTGGCTTCGGAAGGCTAAGCAGGCGGCAAGTCCAGGGACCGGACCGAGCACGTTGACACGCCTTCCATGGTCCAATGCTGCGAGACTCGACCGTGCGCATCAACGAACAAAGATCAACTACGTAGGAGCACGAGGTTTGTCGCGTTGGAGGTCGCGGCGGAGGCTTGGGCAACAATTGACTATTGTTAATAATTGCTGGCTGTCGATTTGCAAAGTGCAATTTACACACATTTTGATGGCAAATTGGAAAATCACACAAGCCCCTGCGGCCACCATCAACATCCATCAGCCTCTGGCTGGTCTTGGCTGCCTCTCACTCCGTAAAGTTGACAAGTTAGGCACGGTTAGGCGACGGCGGCGCAGGGGATCCTGGACCGTGCGGGTGCGCCGCGCAGCCAGATTTCTAACTGAAGTGCTGAACGACATTGGCCGACCGCTGTCTGTCGTCTGTTCTGTCGTCTGTCGTCTGTCGCCTGCGACTTATCTCCCCAAGTTACATAGGAAGCAGAGGGACAGAGACACTAATACTGTAGGAATCCGTATCGGTCCAACCGAACGGACCAGAAGAACCAGTCACGCCATCGAGCCTGGAGGTGAGGAAATGGCGGACGCCGTACCAAGTCAGACAGCTGCACACGGCGTTGACTTGGTACCGGCGAGGAAACGAGGGACAGCCTATAAGGGTCCAGGGCTTGGCTGCGTTTGGCAGGATAGGGGTGGGCTTTGATGACTTCCGGGCTGCCGCATCGCCTGGAGCCTGGAGGCCTTTCCAACAGGCCCTAGTCTCGGAGCAGGCAAGATCCAATAGAGCAGCCCCAACCACGGTCCGCAGGTCCACCAATTCCGCCCCAACGCCGTTTCCCCTGCGCAGGAAGGTTACGAGAAGCAGCCAGATAGCAGCGACGAGACACTAGAGACAGACTGTCTACTCGCCGGCTTCCCCAGATGATTGTCAGGTATTACTCCTCCCACACGGGTTCTTCATTCGGATTCCGCTCGCCGTTATCATCGTCTTCTTCTGCTTCTTCTTCTTTCCTCTTGTCGTCCTGTTCCTCTGCTGTATTCAGGCACTTTGTGCCAGTTCCATTCGCTAATTCCCCGTCTCTCACAATGTCCCCAGACGTTCGGCTCCGAGTCTCCTGGCTGAGCCGCGTGGTCCTTCTATTTTCCTGCTTATCTCACGCCTTCTACATTCCAGGTATACCCTAAACGCAGACCGAGTTCTCCACCAGTCGTTCTGACTTCTAGCAGGCTACTCGATACGAAGCTATCAAGACAATGAGAACATTCCACTCCTCGTGAACAAGGTCTACTCGGACCACAGCGAGCTGCAATATGCCTATTTCGACTTGCCCTTCGTCTGCCCTCCCACGGGAAACAAACACCAGGGTTCGTCGTTTGCCAGCGGCCACAGCGTGCCTCTCAACCTGGGCGAAGTCCTACGAGGAGATCGAATCAAGACCTCCGACCTAGAAATCAATATGGGCCAAGACGTCGAATGCCAATACCTGTGTGATCGTGTCGTGGGTCGCAGAGAGATGGAATCGGCGAAGGACCTCATCAAGGGTGGCTATGTGACGGAATGGATCCTGGACAATCTTCCCGGGGCCACCTCCTTTGTCACGGTCGACCGCAGTCGCAAATACTACGCCACCGGCTTCAGCATGGGCCACATGGGATTCAACGAAGCAACGGGAAAGCCGAGCTTCTATTTGAACAACCACTACACGATTGTCGTTAGGTGGCGTGCTGCTCCGGGAAGAGATGGCGACAAGGGTGGCAAGGCCATTGTTGGATTTGAGGTGTACACCAAGAGTATCAATGGAGGCCACCGCAACGAGACCGGCTGTCCTCTGGATGTTTCGGGCGATGCGGACCCATTGCCTCTATACATTGCTGGAAACAGCAGCAATTTGAGCCAGCAATACGCAGATTCATCTTACACCCCCGACGAGGTCATCGACATGGACGACGGTGCGACCATGACCATCCCGTACACTTATTCCGTTTACTTCCGCGAAACTACCGATATCGAGTGGGCCAATCGATGGGACCTTTACCTCAACGATCAAGCCGAGAGCTCCTTCACCCACTGGCTGGCCATTGTCAACTCATTGATCATCTCCGGCTTTCTCGGCGCTGTCTGCATTGTGATTTGGGGACGAACCATGCAGGGAGACGTCAAGGGTCGAGGCGACGGTGTGCTTGAAGAGGCCCGCCTGCGTATAACCAAGCGGGTAGACAAGAAAAAGTCGACAAGTGGCTTGCTCGAGAAAATCTCGGAGCTCGGCCCTGAAGAAGACATGTCGTCGGATGAGGAGCCGCTGGAAGAGACGAGTGGATGGAAACTACTTCACGGGGATGTCTTCAGACCACCTCCCTATGGAGGGCTTCTCGCCCCGCTGATCGGGTCTGGGATGCAACTTGTATTCATGATCGCGGGGCTTTTGCTCCTCAGCTGTGCTGGGGTTCTAAACCCTAGCTGGCGCGGAGGATTCACGAGTGTCGGCGTTGGTCTCTTCGTGTTTGCCGGTGGCTTCTCGGGTTATTTCTCCGCCCGAGTGTACAAGACATTTGGTGGGCAGAACTGGCGCAAAAACACCATGATGGTAAGTTGGAATCGTGCCGGACGCGTGTGGATTGAGCTGACCCACGCACCTAGACTGCCCTCCTGTTCCCTGGCCTGCTCTTCACGCTTGTCTTCGTCCTGAATCTGTTCACCTGGGCGCAAGCCTCCTCAACCGCACTCCCGTTCTCGACGCTTGTGGGCCTGGCGTGCCTGTGGCTCCTCATCCAGCTTCCTCTGGTTCACCTGGGCTCCTTCTATGGGTTCCACCGATCGGCGGCTTGGGAGCATCCGACACGGACCAACTTGATTGCTCGACAAATCCCTCCGCAGGTATGGTACACGAAGCACCAGGTCACTCTCGCATTGGGCGCAGGGCTGGTATCGTTCGCGGTGCTCTTCATTGAACTCATGTATGTGTTCAAATCACTCTACCTCGACAAATCATCCTTCTACTATGTATTCGGCTTCCTGAGCATCATCGCCGCCCTCCTCTCGATTACGATCGCCGAGACCGTAATCATTACGACATACATCCAGCTTTGTGCCGAGAACCATCACTGGTGGTGGCAGTCGTTCTTTGTAGGCGGGGCATCGGGGTTCTGGATATTCGTCTACTCGGCGTGGTATTACGCGACTCGGCTGCACATCGAAGGGTTCGTGAGCAGTCTATTGTTTTTCAGCTACAGCGGGCTAGCATGTGCGGTTTATTCCCTAGCGACGGGGACGGTTGGGTTTCTGACGGCGTACGTGTTTGTGCACCGGATTTACGCTGGAGTCAAGGTGGACTGAGAGCCACGTGCTGAGTATTTTTTGGGGGGCTTTTAACCTTTCCGTTACGTGGAGACGGAAAACGTGAAAATATTGACGATAGACGGAGATGAGCAGGGTGTGCAAGGTCCAGTGGTCTAGGTAGATCGCAACTATAGCCCTCAACATGATCTAATGCAAGCATTGGTCGTCGGTCGGCCCGGGGGGGTGATGGTCGGCGTTACGGTGACTGGTGGAGGCATTTGTGACTGCCGGACATGCTGAATAATTCATCCCTGTGGATAAAGCGAAGTTTTTGTTACGCGGCAGCGTATTCAGATTGCGTATTATCAGAGAGTTCAGAGCGTTCAGAGCTTGTCGTTGACTTTGACTCAGTGAGGTGGAAAAAGAGAAATTTTGCGCTGACAAACAGGCCCCCGCAGACGTAGACGGTAGGGCGCCCACGAATCATCACGGGGACCGGGAGAATAAACAACAGGCATCCACTGCAGGCTCCATAGGGCCCACGGACTAGGCATGTACAAGTCCGCCCTTCACAGGTCGAGTCGCGTCATACGCGATGCTGATGCAATATCTCGAAGCCTTCTAAGTTGGGAACACCTGCTCGATGAGTCACCTATCCTGTCCTGTCCCATCTTGTCGCATCTGCGCCCTTCGCAGACCCTTACATGGTCAATGCCGCATTGGGTCGAGGGGAGAGAGAGGCACACAGACTGGGTTTAGTCTCCCTGTCCGTGTCCAATATATCATACCAGGCACGCCTGGCCAACATGATCCAAACCTCTGGTCGCGAATATAAACAAACTTACTCAAGTGCACCGACTGCTTGATGCTCTTATCTTGTTATCTTGTTATCTCGCTATCTCGCGAGCGCCAGTAACTGACAATTCTCTAAGTTGCGGACGTTCTGTGTGGGCGCTGCCCCCCCCCCCCCCCCGCAAACTCTCCCTCGCTGTGACACGCAGTCCCATCTTGGTTCCAAGCAGCGCCAACCCCAGCAATTGAGTCACTAGGTCGCTTGATCAAAGACTGCCCGCACCCTCTTCGCCCTCCTCTCTTCACAATGAACCCATCCCGCCCATCGATAACTGGCGAGATGCCTTCATTCCTCTCATCCCCCATCCCTTCGTATCCTGGTCGTTCTCGATCTCTGCCAATCGCCGGATTGGCCTCAGGGAGACGGGGATCCGCTCTGGCGACTGCGATTGGACTGCGCAAGAAGAGCGAAATCGACATCGTCCTCGATGGCGGGACCGAGTTTGTCCATTCCTATTCCACCTACGATGAGATCAAAGGTCTTATCGACGTCAAATTTGACAAGGACACCTCCTTCGACGACCTCACCATCACCTTCGAGGGCCAGGGGCTCACCTTCGTCGAGAAGATCGCCAGCACTGCACCCACGACTGGTCGCACGACAGGGAAACATACATTCCTGAGAGTCCACCAGCCGATCCCGGAGCACGTCCTTCCTGAAGATGGCACCTTGCGGGCTGGTGTCACGTACAGCGTTCCCTTCTCGTTCGTCGTCCCTGACCGACTGCTTCCGTTCATCTGCTCCCACAAGGTCGACAATGAGGCGATCCGAAAAGAGCATGTCCAGTTACCGCCGAGCCTGGGAGACCCTAGTGTTTCCGGGGATGGTCAGACGCTCATGGATGATCTAGCCCCCGAAATGTCCAAGATTACCTACAGCATTCGAGCCAGAGTCACAAAATGGAATGCCGTCGGGAGGATCATTGAGCTTGCTGACAAGTCAGAGCGTATACGGCTGATACCTGCTCGCGCAGAAGCGCCTCCGATGAATGTCGACGACGATAACACGGACCACATCATGCGCAAGGAGAAAAGCGTCAAGAAAGGCCTCTTCAGGATCGGCAAGGTCGGTTGTCTCACAGCAGAAACGACCCAACCCAGGAGTCTGCATCTCCGACACCCGCAAAGGCGACAGGTTGAACCCACTGCGTCAATGGTCACGATCAGTTTGCGATTCGATCCCTCATCACCGGAAGACGTCCCCCCGCAACTCGACTCAATCGTGAGCAAACTGAAAGTCCATACTTTCTTTGGCTCGTCGCCCTACAAATCTATTCCTGAGGTGCGCAGACACGACAACTGGTCCATGTTTCACGGAGTGTACCCCGAAACAGTCTTGCTTTCATCGCGTAACCTGTCGACCGTCTCCTGGGTCCGACACGATGGATCTGAGCGTGAAAGTTTCTCGTCTTCGGAACTCTCTCGACGACCTTCTGCCCATTCATCCTGCTCGGGATCTTCCATCCCCGAGCCTTCGGGGATCTACCAAGCAGGTTCGATATTCTACACTGCCAGCGTCCTGGTTCCAATCGCCCTGCCCCGCGCCCCCTCTGGTTCCGGTCGACCCAAAACATTTGTGCCCACCTTCCACTCATGCATAATCTCCAGGACCTACTCGGTCGAGCTGAACATCTCTTTCCGCTGTCCAGGCACAAACATCTCCAGCAGCCGCATCATTTTGAAGACGCCCATCCAAATCTCGTCGGAAGGCGGCGTCCCTCCGGCGCAACTGCAAGGTCCTGACGCAGCCATTGTCGCCGAGATCGAGCATCAATTTGGCATCTACGAAGACGAACAAGGTCAAGAAACGGACCTCGGTCTCGACAGCCCCATGTATGAAGAAACAAGCCCGGCCGCGGCCCTGCTTGGTACTCGACACTTGAGTCTCTCAGAGCCAGTACCGACCTCGTCCCCATTCCAATCCACGGCCACAAGCACGACCGACTCGAACCTCCAATTCGAAGTGGGCACAGCCCCTCCGGAATACCATGCGCGATCGGGTTTCAACACATACAGCGCGAGGGACAGGCCGGGGGGCCCTAGAACTCAAAGCGTACGTCCCACTGCAGCCGCTTCTGCTTCTGCCTCTGCCAATACGTGTACCCAACCCACCCAACCCACCCAACCTCGTCTCTCTAACGTTCTTTATCCGCTCCATTCTCACATCACTCTGTCAAGATGATTCGCCCCATACCCTTTTTCCTGTGAAGGAGAACAAGGATAGTCTGGTCGAGGAACGTGGATGTGAAGAGAGTGGTGTTGAGGCCATGTCTGAGTCATTAAGTGGTGCTGAGACTGGAGTTGAGGAGAAACCACATTCATTGAGTTGATGATATCCATCGGCACCCGACAGAACTCCCGTCACTCTGAAACAACGGATGACACAAGACTGAAATACCAACTTGTCCAACGAGAGGCGCAGTCCGCCTGTGTTTTCATAGGCCTGTCTGTCAGTCAATCAGGGGCTTACCATGTGCGCCATCATCATAGGAATCCTATGTTCTCTGGTCCCGGCGGACCCGCGACGTCGTCGTGAGACCAGTCTTCCCTCTGGTAGGGTTGACTGTCTTAGCGCTCTGACCGATCATGTCATACGAATCGCCTCCTATCGGAATACGACAATTCAGTCAATCGGATGAGCAAACTGAACCTATCTAACAACTCCCCAGCCACACCGCCTCCCTCCGCGAGAAATATCCTCTACCCCAGAAGGACGAGGAATGGTCGCCTGGTGGGAGCTTCTTCTTCTTTTATATATAGTCTTGTTTTGCTGAAGGATCTTGGCCTTTCTTCCTTGGGTTTGGACATTTTCAAGGCGTTTTGTATGGATATGATACCCGAAGAGCCCAGATTGCACTGAACGAAACGAAATGGAGGGGACCTTGACGATGTTTTGACCGGAAGGAGGATCCTTGTGTGTTTGTACATGTCTGGGGGGATATGGACATGATGCGACGATGACTGCGGATATGATACCATTTTGATTTCTTTGATCTGAACTGAGCTGAACTGAGCGACATGGAATGCTTTTGTCAGCTATAGCCCACATCCATAGACATAATAATACCAATACCAATATGCAGACTGGTCACCCTAGCATGAAGCACAAGTACATAGCAATGCTAGGGCGTACGTACATCACTCATCTTCATCGGTTCTCTCGTTGCAGGGCCCCTCCTCCGAACCTTACTACATTCACTCCTACTGTGCGTGTGTAAGACGTGGCATTCAAGATTGAAACGCCGTGCATGTCACAGAGGCAGAAGGTTGGCATTGTGGCACACGTGGATCATGCGACAGACCGCGCAACAAGATAAGGAAAAGGAAAAGGGGAGCCCTGGCAGATGGGATCTTCCAGGCACCGGCAGAAATCGTGCGTTGTATGTGTTTTTTCTTTTATGGATTTGGGGGTTTCCCCTGCGAAGGATCATGGGCAAGCTGTCGCTCCGAAAGCAAAACCAGGATCAGAGAGATCTTGTGCCAGCTCTCAATTTTTGGGCCTATCCAGACCACCGGCGCCACCACCACCACCACCACCACCACGACGCACACAATATCAGAGAAAATGTGCACCGCCGTTTGTAAATGCGGAACGCGTGCACCATTTGCACCCGCGTCGCATTGACTCACTTCTTGTCTCACCGGTTGACGCCCGGCATATAAATTTGGAGAGCCAAAGAAGCCGCCTTGACCAATGGCATCTGCCATCCTAGCCTTCCGTGTTGAATTGATTCTGGTTCACAGAACCTGCGTCATGACTTTTGACTGCTGCCACAAGTATTCCGAATGGGTTGGAGTAATAAAAGTAGGCGTGTTATATATATAATTTGATTTGATCGTTCTGGATCCGGCGTTCGGCCAGAAACAGACAGAGCCAAATATCCGAGAAAATGTGCACCACTGCTTCTCTGAACATGAGGCTCCGTCGATTTGTGACTCGGTAATTTAATAAGAAAAAAGTCCTGTCGGGTTTGGGCCACCACAGGCCAATATCAGAGAAAATGTGCACAGCCAATCTGCTGGCTTCGGCCCGATTCTGTAATTATTAAAGGTTGGATGAGTTGCTCGCCGAGCACGAGTGGAGAGTCATCGTAGGAAATATGCATTGTTTCGTTGGGTTGCCTCATGAGTAGGACATCGGTGGAAGTGTTCAAGAGTGAGATCTGGTGCCTGACCGAGGCACATCGCAGAGAAAATTTGCGCTGTGACCATGTGTCAACGGAGTGCCCGTCGTCAACAAGCACTCGCGTCAAACTCCCAACCGAGTCCTCCAAGCTAATAACACTTTTAGAGAGGGGCGGGCTCTCAGTGCTGAGGATATAAGATGAGCGCGAGGCGAATGCCGGAATAACCATATTATTCCCCACTTTCCATGACTGGAGTCTATTCGCTTAAGGGAACTCATTCGGAATTTTGAAGATCCTTGTAGTCAAGGAACCGGTCGCAGTGAACGTGATTGATATCCCCAAGGTTTCGTCCGCGCTCTTGTCGTTTCCCCGACGAAAAACCGACCTGAGTAGTTCACGCAGAGCTGGCAGGGCAGTTCGTCAACATAATCCGTTGTCTTTTGAATGGTTGCCTTAATGAGACCTGAAGTGCCAGAGCCAGGAGGGTGGTGTTGAGATGCTTCGAATTCATGGAGTCCGATAGAGTCAACGCCGACCAAACCGGAGAGAATCTCTCTCTGAGTCACATCACTCGCCCGGCGTGCGTCAATATTTTCTCGACGTAGCATTGTCTACACTGATAACGTAAAGACAGGATTTCGTTTCACCCAATAGAGCAACTGGGTTACTTGCACTCTGCACCACGGGAAGGTACCTGTCCTTTGCAGAGCATGGTGCCAGAAGCCGGGCACTAGAAGGTCAGTGAATCGTCGGCAAATGCGTGGTGTTTGATCATCCCTGAAGATGACCACCTGCCTTTTGCATTAGTAGCCAGGCGGCTAAGTAGAGGATATGGGAACGAGAGGGATGCTGCATTTGGCGCTTAGCTGCCCGTGCCATGCACTCTTGCGAGTCCAATGGCCTTGATGGGGATGGCCATGGCGGTTATGCCTTCAATCTCCATACTTTTCAGTAGAATCAAACGTTCGCATATCTGCAAGACTTCCTTCCAATGGTGTGCGGTCAAGCCGAATTTCATCGATGTGCAATCCTTGACCCAATTCATCCCTTGTCTTGGTCATTGTACGAAGTTCCGGAGACGCGGGGACCTGCATTTTCGGATCGGGGTTGAGAGGTGGCGGCGCGGTACATAGCCATCAGGTCAAGCGGTGGCTGCGAAAGATGAGTGGTTGAAGCGAGGTGTCGGTCACCTGTGTTGGACAATACCCCAAGGCCGTCTACAATGCTAGACGGAGCACCGGTTTCGAGGAGACTTTGATACAGCCTGGACTTGTCGCTTGGCGAAAAGCCCGACGAGAGGATGTTCTGAGCAGGACTTGTTTCTCTGTTTCCAGCCTTGACTCGGCAGATCATCGATCGCGGCTGAGGCTGTTTCCTTGTTTGCATCCCACGCACATTGTAGGGATCTTCAACTTCGGGGTTGGGGAGGTCGTGGTTCACTTTAACGGTGAAGGGACTTGCGTCGCAAGCTTTCAGAACGGCGTCAGGAGCGGAGAAGACCACGTCGATTTCATGTTGGTGGACATGAGTTGAATCGGCGGTCGGGAGGGGCTTGCTAGGCAGCTTCTTGGTAAAGGAGAGCACAGGACCGAACGATTGCAGCTTCTTCAAGACTGCGGTAGATTCACTGAGAGTGAAGGGCGCCGGCGAGATGAGGACTTTGACTCTGAGTTTCTGGAGGGAAGCCTTGGTTATGGACATTGACATGATTGGTGATGCAGGAATGGTGAGAAAGGATGCCGGCGTCGAATGGCCGAAAGATCAAATCGATCGGCTGTGTCAGAACGACGCCAGTGACCAAAATGGTTAAGTGGTGGCTCAAAATAGAGGCGCAGGGGCAGGCACAGGCCAACCAACAGCCCCAAGGGCCAAGGCCTCAAAGCCCCAAAGCCCCAACAGCCCAACAGACGGAATCCCCCGATTGATCAATGATAACGCCGACCTTATCCAGCCTTGTAGATTAGGTTGAGGCGCAGATGCTGGAAGGTGGCACGGGCACAACGCTGCAGCGACACGAGGCTCCCACATTCCCACACTGTCGTGTGAGGAATACGGAGGAGGAAAGCAGAGTCCTCACTGACTTGGGTGCGTGACTTGTGGCCCCCAACACTCGACAACTCGACACTCTTGCATTGTTTGATAGTCAGCCGATCCCCAGAGGAGAAGGCCTCGGGCGACCATTGCGGTAAGCCTAAGCCCTCCCGGGGCACCACAGGTACGGATAGGCATTGCCCTGAGCACTTATACTTAAGTACGGAGGAGGCCCTCGGGCCCGCCATCACCTTCTGGGTAACCACCGTGCCACCGCATTTTGCCCAGTCTTTTGGCACCTTTTCTGTGGAGCCGTCGCCCAACAGCCCAATTCCTATGCAGAGTGCACATTGCCCTGCACTGCGCTTCAGCGAAACCCTGAACCTGACCCTTTTCCATCGCTGACGACGACTACTACACAGCATCCATCCAGCTTTCAATTCTTCTACTTCATACACTCCTCTACACATTCTTTCCCAATCACAAACCATCCTCTCGCTATTCACCGCCATCCAAACAAAAGTCTTCCCTGCCGAAGTGTGGCCTCCGCTGTTCGACCCATCCCTTGGACCCTCGAATCAACCGCCTTGAACGCCAATCCCGTACCCCCGTTCTGCCCTCCCGCGTTTCAGCTGTTGAACCAAAACTCTCAAACCTCGTTCCTACATCAACAGCCATCACTCGACCCCTTCCCTCGGTCCTCCTCCTCCCCACGGCCTCCATCTATCCTGACAGACCCTCTCAACCTCGATCCGCGTGACGAGATACCGAAATTTTCGTACCACGTGTCGACGCTCACGACGCCGCTGCGCCAGCCACAATTCAGCTTGTGGTAGCCACGTCACGAACGACTCCCCGATCAACAACACCCCGGAGAAAGTCGTCAAAATTCGTTCTCACGAGGCCCGGAGTTCCCTCCTCGGAGGCCAGGCTGAGAATTACCAACCTTTGGCTGGAGGTTACCACCAGCGCGAGGGTCATGCTGTGAATGATTTTGCAAAAAGACGATCACAATCCGCCATGTATAAACCAAATTCAAAGTGGACTTGGGCATTCTCGTCCGTTGCCATCGCCCAAGCCTGTTTAATTCTCGCCTTTGAGAGGTATGTGTCTCGATCCACAAGATTCCCGCGATTCTAACCGTCTTCTAGTTATGTCTTTGCCGTCTTCCAGATCCAACTTAAAGGGACCGGCGCATCAGATTCCAATGCCTCACGCACAATCCCTACCTTCTTGACTCTGTACATTTTTGGCTTCGTCTACCAACTGGTCCTCGTATGGGATGCTTTGCGAATGAAAAACACAATTCAGGTCATTGGGCTGGTCATGTACAATGTTGGGCTTCTCATCTACGGGTCCGCACAGATCGAGCAGATCAAGGATGCCGTCTTCAACCTGGCCGCGGATGACTTGATCCACAGAGCAGTCTGGAATGATACCAAAGGATTCTTGATCGCCATTCCGTGCATTTTGGCCTTGGGAACGCTCCTGATGGGAGGCTGTGCGTGGAAGCTCTACGATGAATTTGCCTGGACCATTTACAAACGCATTTCGGCCGATTTGAGGATGAAGCGACGTTATCTCCAATACCAGATCTACATCGCCCTGCTGAAATTCGACTTTTTCTTCTTTCTGGGATTCACCGTACAATTCGTCGTTATTGTCACACAACGACAGATCGAGTTCGACCTAACCATAGCAGCCATGCCTGTTACCATTCTCATTCTACTGGCTGCTGCCTGGTTTGTGAGGAAGGAAAATCTGTGGGGAACCATCGCAGTCATTGTGAGTTTGCAGCCAAGCGCCCTTGTCATTCAGTACACTAACTCCTGTCCCTAGATTCTTTACTTTGGAGGTCTGGCGTATTTCGTTTTCAAGATGGTCCGCATGTATTCTCCAAACACCGAGCAGGCATACCTCCCAGCACGAAAGGAATTGACGATTTTCGCTGTCTTGACTATCATTCTTATCCTGTTGACCATCGGCTGTGCGTGCGTGTGCGCACACAACTACAACAAGGGTCTCAAACCTTACGTCAACAAACCAATCGATCTTGAAGACGAGGAGAAGCCGATTGGAAGTGCGTACGCGCCGTACGCAACCGAAATGGAACCAGGCGTGGGTGGGAAAATGCATCCGCCAAGACCTTCAGCCAACCGGATTGAAATTGACTAAATGAAACGAACTGGACTTTTTTTCCCATATTGATTGACATTGGGTGATTAGCGGGCGTTTTGATGGCTTGTGCCTGCGCTGCGGCCTGGACAGTGAGCCGGGTATCTATCATGAGGAGTTGGGCTTTGTCACCATTATGTATGCTGATTGTACGGGCCGAGACGGCCGTGATGATATGGAGGTACTCGGGTGCCAGGTCAAGATTAGGATACGGATCGGGCAATGATAAGATTATGTACAGGTTGGGCCTCGATAGTGGCGACGGGGGGGGTCTCCTCATGATGGCGTCCGCACCGGTGAAAGAATTCGGAAATCCAAATCTTGCAAAATCTTGTCTATTCTGAATGGAACCAAAGTGTGATGATTGCTCAATAATGTCATGTGTCATGTCCGTTCACGCCGTCCGTCGTAGATGCCCCGCCCCTTGTTAGAACAGCCTCGTGCCTTGCGCCGTACTTGACAATAATCATGCTCGGAGAACAGCCACCAAGGTACAGCACCATGCGCCCGCGTTGACTTCATTCACGCCGGACAACCCTCGAATGAATCACTTCCCTCCCGGTCGACTCGCGGGCCAAGTCACCAGATGGCCATTCATTTGCCTCGGGTTCAATCAATCGTCACCCAGAACACCAATGGCGCCCTGCATGATTTCCTCCCAGACACTCCGAATCGGCTTCTCCTCTTCGATGTCATCGCTGACCTTCCAGAAGGCCGTCGGACCGGCGGGCCCGTGGGGATCGAAGTCCTTGTCAAACCAGTTGCCCAGGACGCCGCGGGCGGAACGCGGGCCTCCGATCTGCACGCCCTCGCTGCGCCAGCGCTCTTCACCGTGGAAGATGGAGAAGCTCGTCCAGCGGATCGCCCCGCTGGGCGTCATGCGCACCGTTCCTGCAGGGAAGGGTTAGATGGGGAGAGTGCCCAGGAGGAAGGGACGCGGAGAAGAACTCACCTCGGATCCTGGAGTTCGCGTTCGGATCCCAGCTCATATAGGTGCTCCGACTGCTCCCGCGGAAGTGGACGACGGGTCCGGTCTTACCATCGTCCTCGCCGGGCTCCTCGACTTTGGTGACGCGCAGTTGCAACCGGATCAGGCGATAAGCCTCGCGCGTCATGATGGGCTCCCGCTCGACGTTGTCGGGCAGGTCGGCGGCCTCCTCAAAATTGAACGCGTACAGGTCGTTGTAGTCGAGGAAGCACACGATCCGGTTCCAGGTGCCCGTCACGCCGTACGGGTCCAGCATGTCCAGCTCCGGCGTCAGCGAGGCTACCAGCTTGCCGGTCCGAGGCACGCTGGTGTAGCTATGCGCAGCGACGCCTGTGAAGGGCTGCAGTTGGGCGCCCGGACTGGCGATCAGGACCGAGTGTGGATGTAGGGTCGAGGGTGAGGACGACGACAACGACGACGAGCCAACGGAGCCGGGGTTGCTTGTCATCACCACCGTCGGGCGGATGGCCCGCCGCTCCGTGTGGATCCGTTCGTTGAACGCCAGGTTGATCATGATGGCCTGGACCTTCTCCCAGTCGACACGTTGGCTGCCGTCGTCCATGAAGGGGCCCCACATGTTGGCCTCGGTATACCGGCGGAGGTCGTAAACTCTAGAGCGAGCGAAAGGGTGGATCTGCCGCGTTGGGGCCGGTCGCAAATTGCCGTCCTCGTCGACAACATTCGCATGATGATGCGGGCAGGACTCTTCCTCCCCGGCGAGCAGTGGGTTCTCGAGCTCCAGGCCGGAGTAGACGTGCAGTTGGGCCGAGAGCTGACGGAGCGCCTCGGTCGGCGCCGACGTCCAGATGTCCGGGCGCGCGAGCGGGAAGAGGCTGGACTGCCGCAGGAACGACGTGACGTTCTGGGCAGATTGATAGTGTTGTGTTAAGAATTGGATGTTCTTGGACCATGACGAACTTTGGTTTGCGTTGCTGGCTAGGTCAAGCGTGAGATTGAGGACTTCGTCCAGTGACTCGGCCTACGGTGGGGGTTAAGCTCCAGTTACTTTGTCAAGAGGTACCAGTACGAATGTGCTGGGGGGGAGGGGGGTTCGCCAACCTTGATGTCTGGATCCTCTGATTCTAGAATCTTTTGCAGATTTACCACACGGCATAGTCGTTTGCGCCAGGAGACGGTCTCGCCACCAGGGGCTGGTGTGTCCTGATATCCGCTCGTCACTATCGGGCCTTTCGGAGATCAGGAAGGGTGGGGGTACTTACAAATCGAGACAGGTAGTGCAGTTTCCAGAGTAATTCATCGTTCTGAATGATGGTGTTGAGGAAGTGGCATGTCACGGACAGTGAGGCGAGGTCTGTGGGATCCACGTTCTGGAAGATGTTGTGCAGGACCTCGGGGCACTGGTCTGTGAGTTGAAGCATGGCTGTGGAGGGAGAGGCGGGGAGAGTGTCGGTATGCATGCTCGAAGGCTTGTCTACATCCGTGTTGGGCCTTCTCTCTTCTGTAAAGGCTGCGTATGCTTGAAGATGGAGGGGTGTCTAGATGGGCCGACGAGGAAGAGAATATCGGATGGGTCCGCCCGTCTGGTGTTGATGTCGTGATGATGAAGAGAGATGAGATTATGAGTCGCTGGTGGGTTGTGAGGTGTGGCTTTCGGTTACTTTCCGCCCCCGGGCCGGACATAAAGCCGGAGATAGTCCTTATCAAAGCAGCCTCGGCCTGGACTGAATCTGGCGCCGCTTTACGCTGCACGCTTCACACTTCTTTACTTCTTGCCTACCCGCCTGTGCTCATACTACAACGCATATCTCACCTGCATCATCTCTTCAACCTCCTGCCACACCCTCCCGTACCTCTCCTCGTCCGCCTCGCCCGTCCAAAAGAACCCTGCAAGAGTCCATCGAAACCCTGCCCAATCCACGAGTCCAAACCGCGCACAAGTCTTGTCAAGCATCGACACAAAGGAAGCGTGCGTCGTAGCAACCGGGCTCAACAACGTGGCTGTACTCAAGACCCAGACCAGCATTGCCGGGGAGAAGTCAAATTCGCTCAAGTCGGCTTCTATGCTGAGAAGCGTGTTGTGAAGCTGGGTCGAGAGTACGCTGAAATGCCGGTATCTGATTGGATTGCCCCGCAGAAAATGGTGAACGTAGATCAATGCTGCCAGAGACACCGCTCTCCATACGGTGGAGGCCACCCAGGTGCTTCCCTCTCTCGTCGATCCCTGGATGATGAATTGTAAATCCCTCTCGACCCGGTGAAACATGTCCCCTCGCCGCATTTGTCCGACCTCGTCAGCCTGGGCCATTGGACTGACTTGCTCTACAAAGCACAGTTCTCGAATCAGGTCTAGAATGTCGAGGACCTGATGGGATGGCACTCCAGCAGCTCTCAGGGAACGACGGTCCAGGCCGGGCAAAGGGTTAGGGAAGGTAGGGCGTTGAAAAGCCGCCCACGACTCGTCCCAAACGCCGATGGGGGGGAACTTCAATTCTTCGTCGAAAACCTCGGAATAAATCAGGTCATTCCAGCTGATCAGCCGCTGTAAATGCTGTTGTACACCTGACGACAACGTCGATAACCCGCCCCGCATGTTCACAATGGCCTGTAGACCATTCATGTGCTTGGTGGCCTCGGGAAACGCATCGACCACAAGCGCGATGTTGGTCAGGGCGGCTACCGCGGCGATGGTCTCAGCGCTCACTGCTTGATCTAGATCTGATAGACGCCCATTGATCAACGAGATAGCTGCGACTTTATGCTGGATGATTTGGATCTCGTCTGCAGGATCGCAGTGGGGTCTGCGACTGAGCAAATGCATGCCCCAGCTGAACATGGTGGCGTGGAAAACGAGTTGATCCGACATTGCGAACATCGGCCATGATCCTTGCCCATTGATGGGACACCATGGGAACCTGTCGACGGTTCGGAAACGGGTTAAGAGAGCTTCGTCGTGGGCTTGGACGTGGATGGGAAGGACGCCGAAGGGATCCATACGTCGTTGTCCGGGGAATGTCAAAGGCAGGGCCAGGGCGGTGGGCTCGGACATGAATCGTTCGTTGGCTTGCAGCTGCAGCCTTCCCACCTCAGCTTCCGAGGGCCTCCCACCATCCTCAGAATTGTCGCTCTCCCCCTGTGTCTTTGTGTCCTGCTTCTTCCCTTTGCGATACCGATATGGGTACCTCCGCTCCAATCCATCCGACCTCAGTCTGAACTTCATCTTCTCTCCGCCCGTCACCATCTCTCGGTTCTGACGGTGTGACAAACTCCTGGGCCCGGCCACAGTGATCCTTCCTTTTCCCTCCTCTGCATGATTCTGTTCCAGGTAGTTATGCATAACATGGGCTCGCATCGTTTTCAGCTTGCCCTGGGCAAGAGGCTCGGACTTTTGGCCCGTCAACGTGACAAACATAAACCCGCCTCTAACGGAGTCACTAGAATTTGACTCCTTACCAGGGCGAGGCTTCGCGACGGTCTGACAGACTACCTCTTCCACTACCTCCTCCTCTTCCTCTTCCTCCCCTGTGCTGGGACTGTTGCGTCCTTGGCACGACATACTGGATACCCAATAACACGGTTGTGTTCCCACTTGAAGCGCTGTCTCGGAATATGGGCCGGTGTGGTATTTCCTTGTCAAGGAACAGGAGAATGGCTTGCTTCTTGGAGAAACAGGACTAAGGTGTTCGTCCGGAGATATAAGAGGGTTCGCCCGCGGATGGGACTATCAATCCCCCAACGTTTTCTTTGCCGTTCTTGTTCGCCACGTCAATTTCTTAGAATGAGTAATCGTGATTTACGATGCAGGCATAAGTAAGAAACCTGTGCCTATTAACTAGTGCTCTCCTTCCTGCGAGAGTCTCCAAGAAAATAGGAATAGGGGAGTGTGCGCGAACTTCGACAGCGGGATCTATATGCTTTGGTACCGATTGCCTTCGGAGCCTCTCCCTAGATTAAAGAGCGTGCAAACTTATCAGATGTGGTCTCAGTCAGCCTCAACTCCAATCAACCTTGAAAGACAGCACGTTGGGATGGTTTCAACCGTCATATCGAGTGGACCCCGAGAGAGACGCCTTCATTTCGCTTTTACAACGTGTGCCAGCAGGCAAGGAATGACGTAACAGTTCGTGATTCCCTCGTGCCGGGTGTTCACCAGCTTGGGTGCTTGTGCGACTGGCTAGAATATGAAGGAAGACACGGAACATGGGAAACTTCGGTGGGGGTTGGGGATGGCGGAGAATAGACCAATCAAAACTTCAGAGTGCCCTAGCGGGATCTCCCGCTATCCTAAAGGGGACTAGTTCCGGTCGGGTGACAAATGACGCGAAAGTCTCTTTTCCAGCGCCAAGACTGACAAATTGTTCGAATGACAAATTCGTCTTCAAATTACTATGGCATACTCCCCTCGGAAACAACATCATAGACATGTAGGAGCAGATGACTCTTACAAGATCCATCCCTCCTCTTCACTGAACTGCACAAACATCGTTCCGAGAAGCCCAACCCCCGGCAAATGCTGCAGGAGCACGACCTCTCCTTAGATGACAATCGCGATGAACCCAGTGCAGAGCCCCAACGCCAGCGCAATCCATCCCGCTGGCCGAGAGGGGAATGCTGCTATCGAATTCGAGCTCGACGACGTTGCCGCCGCTGCTGAAGCGCTGCTTCCAGTATTTGTGGCCTGGGTAGCGGATGCAGAGTTGCTCGCAGGTGTCACCGTGGCGGAGGCGGAGGCCTGCGCAAGACTCTTGGTCGCCGATGCAACCAGGTCATCGTAGTTCGACGCCGTCACCGGGATATATGTCTCGCAGTGCGGTGTCACGATCGAGATGTCCGTCCCTGTAGTGCCGCTGCAGAAAGGGAAGCCCGAGCAAGTCGACGCGGTGACGGTCGCCGTGTTTTTCTCGATGCAGCAGAAGACCCCACTGCTCGATGCGAGGTCGGTCTTGGTTGCAGCGCCGGGACAGTTGGTCACCGTAGTGCCATCGATGGTAGTCACACCGTCTATGACATTGATGCTAACATTGTCGGCCTAATTCGCGCGTCAGTCGATGGCCGTCTTCTCATCTATTTGGTTTGGTCGAGTCGTATATCGAGTCGTCGGGTGATTCCACTTACAAGCGCATGCGCGACGAAATTGCTGCCGATGGCGATGGCGTAGTATACCAAGGAGAGATGCATTGCGAGAAACAAACCGAGTTGAGAGCTATTGAGGGAAGTGGTCAATATTCAAGAAGATACCAATCATTCTTATATACGAACGATATTTGACCTCTATTCAGTATGTGGTGTGAGTCTTAAACCGGGCCTGTTCCGGACTCGTCAGAATGACGCAAACAGTCCAAAGGCTTACGTCGTCGTCGAAGTCCTAACTGTTGGTAGTGGTGTTAGTGCTGGCAGTACGTTGCAGAGTTACCAGGCAGCAGTGGTAGAGGGCCGGGCCTTAAGTTTACTAGACCCCTCACAGAATTTGTTCACGAAAAGTCTTCCCCAATATGGACGTTACTACTGGAGTTACATTGGTGAACAGGCCGAATCGGAAATGGGCCCCATCCCTACTCAGACCGGAATAGGTTAGCGGACACGAGACAAGATGAGAGAGGTGATGCTCTGAACCATGCGCCTCGAGAAGAAGAGACTATGGTTTCCACCAGAAGTCATATTTAATAACAGCGAAAACAACTTGTTTGCGAGTGAAGTGTCCAGACTGACGCCGTCAGCGACTTCTTGACATGACGTCGAGTCCATTTTGGAAAATACGGCGTCCTATATTTGGGGTCAGACCAATGGAAGGGCCACGCATACTTTCCCAAACGAACAGACGGTCCGAGGGGGCCGTTATTGACCTCAAGTTTCGTGTTTGCTGGATATTCACTAATGTGTGGTTCAAAAATCCAAAAGTCATCATATTCAATTCCAGCTGAAGTGCGACCAGGCTCGGGATTAAACCAGATTCAACACGCCAACTGCACAAGTGATCCAACTCCAATCCTCCCCTTGAATGCGGTGCCTTGCAAGTTCCTGTGGACCGAAGTAACCCCGTATGTGCACACCTCACTCTTGACACACAAGGCCCCCAAAATTCGAAACCCAAACAAAACACCGAGTCTGTTTACCAATTCCAGTCGACCAGGCGCCTCTGCAGCAGGATTCTGGCAGGGCTTCAGTCATGTCTTGCAAGCCCAACACGAAATTCACTGCCCCGACTCGCGCGGTGT
Source organism: Exophiala calicioides (assembly GCA_001599795.1). NCBI lineage: Eukaryota > Fungi > Ascomycota > Eurotiomycetes > Chaetothyriales > Herpotrichiellaceae > Exophiala > Exophiala calicioides. The sequence continues at coordinate 3,867,458 of BCHZ01000005.1, read as the reverse complement.
CAGCAAGACCTCGTATGAAATCGCAGCCCCCGGACCAAACCGCCGTCTCTCTGCAAAACACTGGCGTCGTCGAGAAGCGGCGCGTGGTTGTAGATCACGACCACGTGTATTAGATGGTTGGTTTAAGTCGACCAATTCACACCATTGGCTGAATTCCTTCACCGCGATGAAGTCTCTTCTCATCCTGCCTGTGAACAGCGAACATGACCCATCGACGCCGTTGCAGTGGGCTCAGTGGCTGAAGAGGCAGGTGCCAGATGGCCTGCTGTTTGACAAAAAGGGCGATGATATGATAGCCACATGAGGGAGCTGCGGAACCTCGAGGCCAAGCTGGTCATGGACATCTATTTGGTTGATAGGACTCCGTCGGCACAGAACATCACCATTGTCGGACAAACCAATTTGGGGAGGGGGGGGGGGGAAGAACTGATCATCTTCCCGGCATGTCACAGCACCAGAGGCACACGCCGGACAGTAGAGGACCGAGGCCAAAAAGTTCAAGCGAATTTCGACACTGATTAATAGTCAAGACTCGGGCAGGTATTAGTATGTACTATGTACATGCATAGTACCCAATTGATTATCGAGTACCAACTACTCCGTAGCCAGGAAACGGGCAGACAGCCTGTGGATCAGCTCTTGACGTACGATGTACAACGAGTCAGAGCTAACAGCTCGACAGCGTTGACATTGCAGTCCCAGAAGCCAGGCCGGTCATGGCTGGTGTACTCCGTACTCAACCATGTGATGGGCACTTCGTTTAGTAGTGGAACAATGTGCCAGGAAATGAGTCGACAAAAGCCAAGGTTCTGATTAGGTTCGGGGAATTCCAAAAGCTGGCACATGCATGAAAACTCTGGAAGGCGGATTGTAACATGCCCCCTGTAGGACCCTGCTTACCCAGTCACTGGCACGGCGGCAGCCAAAAAGCAAAAAATCGAGCCCCCCTGTTCTTGGTCATGATCCTGGTCGCGAATCCAAACGTTGATCGAACCGAGCTCCGAAGGACTGTAACTCTAATGAGATCTCAACCCTCCCGAGTCTTTTTCCTAATGCTATTATTCCCTGAACGAAAAAACTCCCCTAGCTCGTCCACGTCACACGTTGAAATTGCCAAAGACTAGTGCCACGGTCGCAGCTCGCCTCGAAGACCATAGCAGCTATTAACTGCTGCCGAGGTGCTCCGTAGTAATCAGACAACTTGGACAAGCGAAACAAGTGCTGCCGATCGAAATGCTGAGCTATGGCCAGTTCTTTTCGTGACATACGTAAGATAGCTAGCTATACGCCATCTACTAATGGCGAGAGCCAAAGTGGGGGCGGCGCCGAAGGGGGCGGGGGGATCCCCAGGTTAAGACTAATGCTCTGTCAGTGCGCCGTTCAGTAGTCCCAGATTTCTACATACATAGTGGTGGTCTGTAACGCACTCCGTCCGGAGTGCTACAGTACTTGGCTGGTGCGTTGGGGGGCGGGGCAGTGTCGGTCCACCCGAATTAAAAATAAATCCTTCCGACCCTCGAAGAACCTCTGTACTGGGTAGAGAGGGTAGAGTCAGTCCACAACGACACAGTAGCCGCCGAGAGATGCATGCATAGCCACATGCGATGCGGCCGAGACGTCCACCAGTTGAGAAAGGACGGGGAACGCCTGCAAGCACTGCAGCTAGGTAGCGCCTGGCTAGTGTCGCTGGGTGTTTATGCAAGGCTAGGCAGGTTGGGAGGTGGCTGGTCCGTTTCGGGGTGTCACTTGGGTAATTGATTGATTACTTGGGAGCAGGACAGAGCTAGAACCCGAGCAGGATAGTAGGACAGAGTTGAAGTGGCAGGAAAACCAAATGGCCAGGAAAGCGTGGTTTTATTTGATTTTCATTTGCAAGGTTCATACTATCTATCCCACTGGGGTGTTGCGGTATCTAACTTCCGCCTGGTAAAGGACCAAAGAGCATGAGGAGTAAAACCACTATTATATTTTAGTATTTTTTTGGATGGTACTTCGACCGATAGATAAAAGAAAGTATGGAAAAGTAGGAATGGACGTGTGTAAAGGGTGGTTTAATCCTGTGCTGATATTTTGTTCAATCCAATCCAGTTCGAATGATCATTATGTAGTGCGTACTTTCCGCCTCGCCAAAAAAGTTGTGCAAAAAGAAAAGATGCCAGGAGTCCGTGGACCATCCCTTTTCCCTCTTCCCTTCCTCCCACCAGGGTCCATAAGATGCCTGGATTTATGTGACCGTGATTTCATGTTGCTTGCTTGGAAGGTTGAGGAAGTGTACTGTTGTGGGGCATTCAAAAGGGTTCGCGCTCAATGTAACAACAAAATTTATGCGGACAGGACGAGGCCGGCAGCGAGGAGCACAGCGGACCAGGCGGCCGGTACCATCGCCGAGGCGGCGCCAGTAAAGGTAGACGGGGTGGCGCTCGCTGTCGCGGTGGTGGAACCCGAGCCGGAGCCAGAGCCACCGGTGCTCGACCCAGATCCAGATCCAGATCCAGATCCTGAACCAGAGCCGGAGCCGGAGCCGGAGGTAGAGTTGGATCCAGAGCCAGTGGAGCTGGAGTAGCCACTGCAGACTTTGCCGACGTCAGACGGCACCGATGGGAAGTCATCAACGGCGTCAAGGATTGCAACGCCCATACCACCGGAGAAGTGGGACTGGACGTGGCAATGCAGAAGCCAGGCACCAGGGGTGTTGACTTCGTACCGGAAGATCATCCACGAGCCAGCGCCCTCGTTGGGGATGGAGGTGAAGCCATCGACGTACGGGGGGTTGACCAAGTTGATGGGGTAGCCAGCGGCCTGGGCAGCGGCGACGGTAGTAAAGTTGAAGTCACCCTGGCCGGCGCCAATCACGAAGAACTTATTGGCGTGCTTGTGGATCGGATGGGGTTGAGCGAGAGGACCAGCAATCTTGATGATCAAATCAACCCAAGTCTCAGAGTTGGTGCGGAGGATCAGGTCGCTGGGCGCGATGCTCGAGGGGTCCTGGAGCAATAGCGGGGGAGTCTCGTCATCGCGACTCTGGCTGTAGCCCTCATCTCCGGACAGAGTCCAGGCCCAGGCCTCGGTAGGTTGAGAGGGATCTTTCGAGATGTCCAGGATGAAGGTGTTGTCAGCAGTTGCGGCGATGGTTTGAGCCGGGAATGGGGCTGCGCGGGCGTTTATCAGAGTGGTAATCAGGGTGGTGTTCTGGCCGCCGTAGTTGATGACCGAGGTGCCTGCAACTCCGCTGCCTCCCTTGTAGGAGAGAACACCGAAGCCGGAGATGACCTGGTTGATACCTTGATTGGCAACACGAATGGTGTAGTCGCCGGGAGTCTGGTCGAGCTTGACAAAGAAGGAGATACGTTCACCGTTGCTGAGATTGATTTCGTCAACAACCTGGGGGATAATGTAATTTCCGTTGATCTCGTAGACATAAAGCTTGTGGCTATCAATGGTCACACGGAAGAGGGCGAAGTTCGCAGAGCTGATGAAAGAGATGGCAGCCCATCCGTTCTTGGCGTCGACGGTGTGAGTGTAGTTGGCACCAGTGAAAGGTGTGCACTCATCGTACACGCCAGCTGGGAGAGCGGCAAGATTGCGGGTAAACTGAGTTCCCTGGACAAGAGGGTTGCTGGCGGGAATGCATCCCTTGGCGGTCAGAGACGTGCCGTTCAAGATCTGAGGAACTTGAACAGCGGCGTTGGCCGTCAAGAAGTCGATGGACGGGCAGTAGACAGATCCTTTGCCGTTGAGGATGATAGAGTCAGTGCAGGCAGAGTCGATGTTCGCGGCTTGCTCGTAGGCGAAGTACTGCTCGAACGTATACTGGCTCCAGTCCGAGGCGAAGACGGTCTCGACCTTCGCTGCGGCGGCCTCCAATTGCTTGAGGTCGGACGAGGTGTTGCTGATCAAGCTGAATGGTGTCTGGGCATCGTCGGCAGGGGAAATGACGATGGCTCCGTACAAGCCGTCACCCATTTGTCCCTTGTAATGCGCATGGTAGAAGTAGACACCCGACTCATCAGCGGTCCATTGATACTGGTAGGTGGATTTGGCGGGGATCGCCTTTTGGGAGACACCCGGCACACCGTCGGCCCAAGGAGTGCCGTGTTGTCGGATACCGTGGAAGTGCACGCCGGTAGCATTTGCCAAGTTATTAATGACGGTGAAGTCAACACATTCTCCGACCTTCAAGTTGAGAGCAGGACCCGGGAGAGTGCCGTTGATGAGGATAGCATCCCTCGACAGGAGATTAGCGGAGTCGGTGAGGCCCCAGGAGACATCGATGGTGAACGGGATACATTTCGAAGAAGAGGAGCAGACGGAGCTGGCGGAACCAGCAGCGACTGTTTGAACTGAAGAAAAAGCGAGTGTAAGTACGGCGAGAGCCTTGCAGACTGAGGTAAACGCCATGGTCGGTTTGGTAAAGAAAGACTGATGTGAGCAAGTTTCCAAGCGAGAGAAAGAAGCCGTAGTGCAAGAGCGGCAGACAGGGACCTTAATATGAAGAAAATCCCCGGGTTGGGAACACGAGATTGGAGGACCAGCCCTGCTGGGAGGCCGGTTGATTGAGCTGGGGCGCACCAGGCCGCCTGAACTCCTGTGACCTAGTGATGGCCGACAGCAGCATGCTCTGTTTCAACCAGTCTGGGTCGTTCGATCCATAGCCCCGTTTACTAGCTGGCCGCACGATTGGATGTGATGGCTGGCCTGCTAGTGTTAGATTTGGGTCTGGAGACAGCTGGGCGGGGCGCGTGCGGCGAAATGAGAAATCGAAATTTCAATAATGCGATCGTCAGCCTCACGGTAGCAATCCCTCCTTCGCCTCGGTCCTAGGGTGTCGAGCCCTTGGCACCACGGCCAGATGCCTCGCAGCATGGGTCGCCGGAGGGCTTCTCGGCCATGCCAGGCCTCAGCTGTCCAGATGACAGTGCTTCAAGACGGTGACAGGCTGTCAGGGCCAGCCAAAACGCACGCAGGGCTGATGGACGCAATCGGGCGTTCAAAACAATTGAGACAGACGTTGTGCATAGCGCGGAAAAAAGGGAGATGGCGTTGCTGGGTTCAGGGGAAAGTGGCGTGGCAAGAAGCGACTCCACCAGGTCCATGCTCGGCGTGATTCGCCGGGGGCTGACGGTTGACACACGCCTCGACAGGCCTGACACCCGCCTCCCTGGCTGGAGCGTGGGCTAGCGCGACCAAGGTTCGGCGCTAATATGTCGGCGTCGGCTAGTGGGAATCGCCCTGAGCCCATTGGCACAGGGAAAGATTAACTGTAAACAAACCAGCTGGGTATAGAAATTGGCTGGGAAATAGGCGAAGGAGGGCACAGCCGCCATTGCGACCAGGGCCCAAGGCCGACAGGAACTGATTGAAAGTGGCACCTTCGCCGCACGGGTCTGGGGTAGAAACAGGTTTCGCGAAGGGCCTTCTTACCTAGGCTGTCGGAGGTGACAGCCCTTGGCTACCACCGTACCGTCTTGGGCTCGACTAGCAGGCACTTTCGGGGACTGGGGACGGCGGGGGAGGGTAGGACTGTCTGCTGACGGCGACCTTGGAAGCTGGAGCTACCCAGTAGACGGACCTCTGCCCAGGCTACAGCTGCGCCTGAGGGGGAGGGGGAGAGGAAGAGGAGAGGAAGAGGAAAGGAGGATGCGTCTCGTGGTGCGAACTGCGTGGAACTGCATCGTAGCTGCATGGTACTCAGCACTCAGCATTCAGCACTGCATGGTACTGGACGGTTGGCGAAGCCCCTTGGAAGTTGCATTAACCTTCTTCCCCGTCACGGGACGGGTATGATGCACGTGACCGACGCGGCGCAGGACGCGCTCGCCGGCCCCGCCCGCAGTTCCTTGGAATCCCTCCGTCTCGGGTATTTCGGGCTTCTGTGTTACTTCGGACTGCAGGGTTACTCCTACCTGGGTAGGTACCTAGTAGTAGGTACCTAGTACTGCTGTGTAACCCGTACTGTTGTGTAACCCGTACTGCTGTGTAACTCCGCGGGCCCAGGAATATGGGTTTCTCGCAGGCGGCGCCCTCGGCGGCACGCCCACTGCACGCCCACTGCACGCCCAGGTTACACTGCGCAGACCGCGGCCGTCACACAAGATCCATGACCGAAAGGCCCTCGGGCCCCCCGTCCCATCGAGAAGCCCGAGAAATCCGTTGCATTGCGTGCCCCGATGGAGCCACAATTACGCAACCTCTAAGCATGGCATCCTAGGCGCAATCACTGCACGGATCCTCCCAGGACCACCCCTCCCTGGGCAGTGCCCAACATTCCATACCTTCCACCGCTCGGACCTCATTTCAAACGTCGATAGGATGACCGTTTATTTATTTCCTGGGCACAGACACCCAAACAATAATTCGCCGGCGGCGGGCCCTGGCTCATTCCCTAGCTCAGAGGGATCTGCCTTCAGTCTCGCCAATCTCTGGTGACCATCAATTTGCCAGCCATCCCATCACTGGCGTTTTTGTCATGCTGGTTAATATGGAGAATTGGCATCACCGTTAATATTTGTGAATATTGTGATTAACATTGTCAGTATTGCTAATATTGCCATGCGCCGATCATCGATATACCTCAATCTCTCCGCCAGCGTCGCATTTTATTCCCTCCTCGCCTCCTCGGCGGCCGCGCAGGGAGTCGGCCCAGCCATCGCGACCAACTTCCCCGACCCCAGCCTCGCGCTCTCCGCGGACGGCACGTGGTACGCCTTCAGCACGCAAAGCAACCTGACCAACATCCAGGTTGCGTCGTCACCTAATTTCAACACTTGGCACCTGCACTCCGGCGTCGATGCCCTCCCGGTCCTACCGAAATGGGCTCGTCCTTTCCCGGACGCCCAGGTCTGGGCACCCGATGTCAACTCACGCCCTGACGGGAGTTGGGTCATGTACTTTGCGGCCCTGACACGTCAACACCCACGGAAGCACTGCATCGGAGTGGCCACGGCGTCCACCGTCACCGGACCCTACGAGCCTCAAGAGACGCCCCTCGTCTGCGACCTGGCACGTGGCGGTAACATCGACCCGAATCTGTTCCGCGATCCAGTCAACGGCATTAACTACCTCGTCTACAAAGTCGACGGTAATGCGGTCGGCCACGGAGGCTCATGTGGCAACACCCAGAAGCCCGTTGCTCCGACGCCGCTGTACCTTCAGGAGCTCGACGGCACCGACCTGGCCACGCCCGTCGGCGAGCCAGTGTACCTCTTCTCGAACCTCCGGCCCGCGGGCAGCCTTGCCTACGACGGGCCCAACATCGAACGGCCCTGCCTCATCTTCCGCAACTCAGCCTACTACCTACTCTACAACGCCAAGTGCTACGCGGAGCTATCCTACCGCATCGACTTCGTCAGCTGCGCCGTGGGCGTCGACACACTGACAGGCATTGCGGGCTGCGACTGGGCGCAACTCAAGGCCCAGCAACAGGGATGGACCAACCGGACACTCTTGCGGACGGGCGACGAGGTCTCGGGCTCTAGACTGTACGCCCCAGGCAGCATGGACGTCAGCCCCGACCAGAAGAAGGTCGTCTTCCACGGCGACACGAATCTCAACTGGTTCGACCCTCATCCTGGGGTCTCGGAACACCGTGACCGGGCCATGTATGCCGGGGAGATTGACTTTGTGGATGCGTCGTTGAGAGTGACGAGGCTCTTCTGAGACTTGACCCGTCGACGGAAAAGCCCAACCTCTATCACGCTTTTCTTTCTCCACGCGAATACTGGTCACTGATTACATGAGACAGTGTTGACGACCAGACCAACATTCGCGGATGTACACGGAGTTACAGTACGGTACGGATGCAAAAGTACGAAGTAGAAGCGTAGAAAATCCATGGTGAACAACGGATCCACTTGAACGGCTGATAACTTTCCTCCAAGCACTTATCCTCCGGCCACGATTGAGTTGCATCCGAGTCTAGACTCTGGAATGCTCTTTTGGATGCATCCGATAAGCTCGGAACGTCAGAAACCCAACAGGTGACGGAGTTATATCCGAACTTTGTAGGATCGAGCAGGAGTAAGCGGCCCGTATGATATTTTTGGCGACAACATGCCCTCCAAGAGTCCAAGCCCACCGAGAAAATTCTGTCCCGAGACTTGGATCTAAGACACGGACGCCCTGCCGCCACTACTAGAAGTAACTTATTCTTAGCATGCCGCCATTCTCGTATGCGGCCCGGCCTGTGACACACACACAGGCAAAGAAAGAGAGAGATCTGAGAGCGAGGAAGCCGATGCAGGAATTTTGCCAACCGCGGTCTCAAGGACGGGTGAATCTGAAGTGGCATCTTTTTCTCCTGACGCCGGCGTCCACCAGGTTTCAGGAGAAGTCCCACATGCCGACCACTGGTAGCGTCACTGGTACCGCCACGACGGAAAATGGAACCCTACTCACATTCAGCTAGATCCGAAGTTTCTAAATCTGGAAGTCTCATTTCAAGTCGTCTTGTCGGCCTCGGTCCCTATCTAGACAGAAGGCACACGATGGCAGCGCCGGTGGGCAGCTACAGCGACAATCATTGATAATAGCTTCACTGGGCATTCCAAGAAGCGAGATACAGTGTCCAGGTTCCAGAACAACCAATCTCTCTTCTGTGGGCGTTCGCCTAAAGCCAAGTAAGTAGTGCTGGGGAGCAGGGAATAGCTACGCCCAAGTCGCAAGACTCCCCAAGGCTTCGGCCTAGAAGGTCGAGTCAGCCAGCCCAAGATTGCCGAATACGGCCTCCCGCGTGGATTGATCATGAGTGATTCATTTCCATGTGAGAAGTCACAGAGACGAGCCAAGACGTCCGCCGTAGTCGAGGATCCATCCGGCTTGGTCTGCCGCCACCGACGTCTTGGTGGTCTTTCCAGGATTCCGTTCTCGACACGGGTCGAATTTCCTGCTCCGTGCGAACGTCACTCGATTCCGTTGCTCGTCGAACTGGTCACGACTGGTCTATGCTATTATGACTCGTCACCCGCCGATGGCATGCAAACCTGAGGAAACAATACACCCCCAGCGCCCATGTCAGTCTCGTCGAGCTGTCCCACCTAACCTATGCCTCAGTGACCTGTGAGTTGAATGTGCCTCCTTGGTCCGTCGGTGGAGATTGTACTGTAAGGACAAGGGACCGAGAGTCACAGGGACGCGCTGTTCGTGGTCCTGGTGGACATGTTCACGCCACCTTGATGATGGGTCATCTCGCCATAGTCGGCATTCGACAGGTCATCTTTGTCGCGGCCGACGAGTCCCAGTCAGCCTCGAGGCTGTCAGTGTCAACCGTCACGGCATCAGATGATGTTCCAAATACTTGGCCCAGAACGTCGACCGAGAAGTCGGGTACGGCTAATCTAGACCTACTTGGGCGGTGTAACTAACCACCAGCGTTTGGCATGAAATCGCCCAAGTCATGAGGTCATGTTGAGATGACGGAGGCAAATGCCCTTCTCCCTCTTTCGCCAGACCATTTCCTGTCAGTCCAAGGCGTTCCGCACCGATTGGAGAACAGAACACACCCACTGGCTAGCATCGGTCTTTGGCATCCAGCCGCAAGTTGTTGGTACAGCTACGATAAGCCCGGCAAATCACTCGACGCGGTGAACTGTCATCCTGGCTGCTCGTCAGGCGCTCCCCCATTACGTGAGCGGAGCAAAGAGCCTAGCGAAAGGTATGCAGACGTGCATGGATGGAATGCATGCATGCCATGATCCCAGGTAAGCCTGATCAGTCAACCCGAGGTCAACCTCCGTCGACGGAGTTTTGAAATACTGCAGAGCGAAGGATGGACTAGAGTGTACTATACTCCGTAGACCGGGTGTTGAACGTAAAACCTCCCCAAGTACTATGTCTCCTACAGCTGCATGCATGACCCATGCCGGACGGGCGTGGCCAGCCTTGATTGGAAAAAGGACCTGCGCACGCGAAGCTGACAACCCAAGCGAAGACTTCACCACGCTTCGTGATCTAGACTTTGGGGAGGGGGAGGGGGTGGGTTGATTCGGCTGCTTGGTTGGCTGAGGACTGCTGGAAACTCGGCTACCACTTGCATATACCTGCATATACCTGCATGAAAGTCCAAAGGGTGAACCAGGCTGTGCATGAATGGACGCCGACGGAGCGATGCCTCGATCGTCATCTTTCATGGCGAAGGACCGTCGGCTTTGACGTAGGCTGGTTCTGCCTTGCCTGACCGTGTCATCCTACCAGTAGTAGATTGTCTGCTTGTGTTGGGAGGAAACCTTAGTCGGAGCTGCTTCCTGTTGAATGTGACTACCCTTTTTTTCAGCCTCGCCTCCAGGTGCCGTCCCTCTCTGTGTGTGCTGGAATTCGGTTCGATCTGCCCACGACAGGTCCAAGGGGAAAGAGCTGGTCCATGATGTCGAGATGTGTCTTCTGTCTTCCGCCAAGTGTTTGGTTGAGACTGAATAAATATATGCCAAATCACTTTGACATTCGCAGAGGTCACGGACTTTTTTTCGTTAAATGTGATTTAAATGTCTGTGAGGGGAAACCACCATGACATACTCAAAGGGCTGGATTTAGACCAATACAAGTCTCAACCCACAAGACGTAGACAAAACACAATTGTTATTGAATTTGTACAGCCAATGGTCGTGATTCACTGAGATTTCATTTCCTATTTGTCCCAGGTGCCACCATTCTTTGATGTACTATCTCCAACCTGGTTATTGGGTCTATCTATTGTTCCGGACCTCCTGCTTTGGTGCAGTTGAGGGGGGATATAAGAGTCGAAAAGAAATAAAAAAGGACTACAATACAGAAAATGCCCCATCCGCCGTTCCCAGGGTTCAGTCAACACCTGCGACGATAATCTCATATCTCGGGCTTGGGACGCGGCTCGACCTCGAATCTCGCGAGGGAGGCTGACCGTCAAGTGCCATATACCTTTCGACTAGAAAACACATTCCATAAACCGGGACCCTCAAGAAGGATTCCCTTGCGCCGCCGATATTGCGGGCTTGAAACTCCCATGTCCTCAGCCATCCATGGACATCAGTATTACCACATAGCGAAAAGAGCAACAAGACCAACCCCGGCAAGCGACTTCTGCGAGGCCTGGAATCCCGGCATCGCAGCTCCTGTGAACGTCGCGGGTGCCACGACGGCGCTGCTGCTCGTGGCCACGACAGTAGCAACCGGGGGAGCTGCAACTGCAGTTGTGCTGGCGGTACCTGCTCCAAATGCGACGCTGTTGGTGTTCACTGGTGGTGGTGCTGGAGGTGGTGCGGCCACACTCGTCGCCGTTGGAGGAGCAGCAGGAGTTGGGGTGAGTGCCAATGCTTTGGCCGCGGAGATATAGGCGTCGATGGTGTTGGGAGTCGAGGTGTTTTGGTTGATCACCATGGCCATACCCTTCTGGCAATGATTGGTCTGGCCGCAGAAGATCCACATGGGCTTTGTGTCGTTGACCATCAGGTTGAAGACGGGCGTGAATTCCTCGGTGCCGGTGACTGGGACGAAGCCAGATTTCAAACCGGGCCGCGTGGGAGTGGTGAGGTTGGCGGCGATGGCCTTACACGGGGCTGCGAACGACGATTCTGTGATGGTATGGTTCTAGAGTATGCGTTAGAAGACGGCGGTTGCGAGGCAGTGGAGGAACGTACCTTGGGATGGAACTGGAATTGCACAATGGAGCCGACAGGTGCCTCGATGGCATTAGGGAAGTAGGACAACGAGCCATTGGCATCGGAAACCGAGACAACCTGAACGATCAATTCACCCGACCCTCCCGATGGTGGTGGTGGTGACCCTGTCGCCATCGGCTGGCATCCAGCTGGGCAGGAAGCTGCGGCACCCCAAGAGCCAGCGTAGGCGTTGTTGGGGCTGCTTCCACTCCCGCTTCCGCTGCCACCGCTGCCGCCCCAAGACCCATAGCTGTCGGCGACGGCCGAGGCGGCGAGGAAGGAAGAGATGAGGAGAGCTTTGAGAGACATTGCGGGGTTTGTTGGTGTAAATTTGGGGTTGGGATTGGAGATGGGGGATTGAGACAACGAGCGACCGGCGCAAGGCTAGAACTGAAAATGGAACTGCAGTGCGTCGAGCAGCAGGAAGGAATGAACAGACCGAGTACTGGGGTACTGACCAAAAGAAAGTTAATGATAGAATGCAAGACGAGAAACAGAAACATGAAGGAATGGGCTGGCAGCACAAGAGACATAAGTAGGCCAGCGCGAGGCGGGCGGTGCGGGCTAACCACAGCCATGTCTGCCCATTCTGAGATTATGGATCTGGATGCTTCAAGGAAGATGGGACTCCTCGAGTCTCGTCACCTGGTCATTGTAACCCTTGGGAGGCTGCCCGGCGTGTCGGAGATGCGTCTCAGATGTGAAAGGCTGGAAGCGGCACGACAGGCGAGGAAGAGAGGGAAACAGCAGGGCCGCCGCCGTGTCAAGAGGCCAAGGGCAGTGTCGGGCGTCACGAAGTCGGCAGCGCGAGCAGAGCGAACAGAGAACGGGTGTTGCAGAGTCGAGGCGATTGGGGGGATTCGAAGCGCTGGTACGTTTGGGAAGTTGTCTGGAGGGGCAGAATCGGTGGAATCTGAAGCATCTCCTGTTTTGGTCGGCGCGCCCTTTCCTCTTTGGGACGCGTCGCCTTGGCATCGCCTCAAGCGAAGCACGAACGAAGGACGAGCGAGGCCAGCCTCGAGCAGTCTTGGACTTGCCATCTCGCCCAGCCATCCTTACCGAGCACGGGGGTGCCCTAGACAAGTAAGCCAGATCTCAGAGCAGTCGGCCTCGGACCTGCACCTTGATCGATCGCCCACGTTTCGAAGCACTACCCCCTCTCGTCCTGCGGAGGACAGACGACCTGGTTCACTTTCGGCAGAGCGCTCTTCCGGGTTTCAATACAGGCAAATCTGCTGGGACTCAGCCACCTTGCCGAGTCATGGGCAAGCTTCTGAGGCCGGGAGTCTCCCTGCCGAATTTGGCCCGTGGAGTTGACCTCTGGTTGCGACCTGCCTACTTTGGTCTTTTGTCGCAAAACCCTGACGCTATGTCCTGGAATTTGAATATCGTTTTGATTAGCTATCTCCTGGGCTGTTCCAGTCTGCTACCGCAAAAGCTCGAGCGTCATGGGCTGGGAGCTGTCAACTCCTTGATTGCCGTAGCTTCCCGATCGCTTCCCTTCCTTGGGACATGTATACACGTATGATAAACGCACGCGAATGAAGCACTTGTTGATTTACCCGTCCCCCGCCTGCACCATTGAAGAAGATTGTGTTCTGTGATCTGCGTCCTACCTCCCGTCCCCGGAAACTCCGTCCACTGGCCAGTCTATCAACTCATCCTGCTAAGTCATCGTGTAGCCATGAGGAGTGGCCGACATGGGAGTAGCCGACATGAAATCCCATTGACCCGGAGGGAGATTATCTCTCCTGGGGGTGAATTCAGGAGCCGTGCGAGGTGTGTCCTGGATACCCGTCAATGCAGGGTCGACCTCGTCTTCTGGCTTCCTCTTCTTTGGGCGACCGCGTGGGCGACTGTTATTTGGCGGGTCGAGAACGTATTCTTCCTTCAGCTGCATGGAAATGGACGGATCATAGCCGCGTTCGCGCGCAAGTCGTCGCAGTCCAGCCAGCACCTTGGGGTCCATGCCTGTGATCTCTTGGATTCTCTCCGACGAAATGCTTGCCTCTGCCAACGCCAGGGCCTGAACGCGCACCGCCGTAGAATGTTCCTGCATCCTGAGGACTTTGGGCGCCTTTGCCTCGGCCGACTTCTGTTGCCATTCGGGGGCTTTGAAGAAGGCTTGGGGGTCGGCGGCTTGACGTGTGATGCTCGTCTCCACGCCTTGTTCTTTCATCGCATCGAGGTATGGTTGGCAGCTAAGGAGGTGGACGCGTTGTCGCGAAGTATGCTGGGCCATCTCTCTGCCGCAGTACTTGCATCGTACCTGCGCAAGCTTCTGTAAGGCAAGGCGTTAGTGATGTGCATGCTGGTGACCATAGAGTCGGCTACGGCAGAGACGCAGGGGATGCGCTGGGGGACCAAAGTGTAGGACACGAACATACCTGAGTGCCCTCGGGATCCTGCGGAATGATGTCCCATGCTGAATGAGTCTCGGTATCTCCTGGCTTGTTCTTGTAGCCACCTGAACCAGGCCCGCCCATCTTGACTTTCGAGTTGCAAGATCCAAATTGATAGGGCGAGGCAGGCGAAAATGACACGGTCTGACCTTGTCCAAAGCGAATTTGACCGCGAGGAAAGAATTTGAGGAGGGAGCTGACAGAAAGACAGCTAAACCCTTTATGGAAGCCAAAACAATCCGGAGGGCTTGGCGGTCCACGGCGGTCCACGGCGCGTCACATGCTGGTCCATGTCCCTCAACGGTCAGTTCATTTTCGTGTTACTGCGGTTGTTGTATCTTGCCTCTGTGTTGAAGACAACCAGGCACCACCATGGCTGACTCGTCGCAAGCCGCTACCTCGCTGCTGACGGAACATCTGCAGTATACTCCTTTGGTGGGCGACCCCTCGGTGATGGTGAACGGGATGCTAACATGCCGCAGTCGCTGATCGACGACATCATTAACTCGGTGAACAACTTTGTTTACCAGGGAGTCGGAAGCCTGGAGACGGGTCTGTTGTCAACGCCTCCGGAAAAACTTGGCTTCAAGGCGATCAGGACAGCCGATGCGGATGCGCCCCAGGAGGACGACTTCCCAGAGGCCAAGCAAGAGATTGAAGAAGGCCTTCAGAAACTTGAGACCCTGTTGAATTCCACCGTGGACAAGAACTTCGACAAGTTTGAGATCTATGTCTTGAGGAATATTCTGTCGGTGCCTGCCGATTTGGTCAACTGGGTGCGCTTAAGTCACTATGAGGTAGAGCGCATTCCCTCTGGCTGTTGTCGCATTTGTACTGACACAGCAGACGATCGCCTACCCACCCCCCGAGAATGCACCTACAGCAGAGAGCGTGCAGCTGCTTCGACGCAAGTTGGCCGCCTCGCGAACGGTATCCCGGGCCTTGTCAGAAGAGCATAATCGCAACGAAGCCCTGCTCCAGCAACTACGGCGAATCGCCGGCCATAATCCTGGCGGCGTAAACAACCTCTCCTTCCTCACAAATGGCATCTCGGCACAATCATTGAAAGTCTCTCAAACCGCCGGTAATCAGCCCCTCACTACGAACACAACCTTTGCAGTCTCCCAACTACCCGCACTCCGGGCGCTACTGGCCGAACTCCGGCCTAAACTGGCGGCATTGAGAGATGCCAAGATGGGAGCTGGGAGGTCAAGCGCGACAGATGAACTGAGAGAGGATCGACGGGGCTACATTGAACAACGGATACAGTCACATCTTGAGCAAACCGGGCAGACCCTAGGGGAAGACGCGACACTGGTGTCGGGCAAGCGAGTAGATCCCGAAGAGGTCCAAGCGCTGGAAAAGGTCACGTCCATCTTCGACCCTTTGTGAATCACAGGATTCAAGCCGGAGAGACGGAATGCTCCTTGAGTTTGCCAGTCTCGACCACGGTCGAGATGGTGATGGCGCCAGACGAAGCGAACATGACAGATTTCAGCGTCAAAGAGTCCAGCGTGCGTCATGTTGGGACGATTGCAGCTAGACCAGTGTCTCGACGCTACCGAAACCGGCGAAGAAGATGCTGGTTTTGGAAGCAAGGACCTAGTTGATTCACCAACATGTCCAGATGTTATGCATGAAGCGGCTGTCATGTGTCGGGGAAGAGCGGAGGACATGTCAGAAGTGAGTTGTCCAGCACGGCACAAGGCCGAAAGTGGTGATGGTGAAATGGTTGAGGAGCTGACCGTCTCCGGCGTAACCAGTTTGAGCATGGTTGGTGGGGGTCTGGGTTTGGCCGGATATGACTGTCGCACTGTGTTGCTGCAGCGGCCAGAGGGCATTGAGGTTAGTCTTGGAGTGTTTGACGCGGATGGTGTGTACGGAGTATCTGAGGGCCTGGTACAGTCGGTGCTGGGTGCTGGATGCTGGGTGCTGGATGCTGGGTGCTGGGCGATGGCAGTCCGACTAAGTGCTCAAGAGTCAAGAGTTGAGTGTCTGTGTCTGTGGGTGGAAGAGAAGGAGAAGAGCCAATGTGCAACTCGGTTGATGCCTCGAAGAGAGTGAGGGAGTCATACGGAGGACGAGAGGAGCAACTGGCCGGCTATCTCCTGCATCGATGCTGGATGCTGGACTCTGGACTCTGGACTCTGGACTCTGGAGACTCGGAGTATGAACATGTTGGTGGATTTGAGTGGCTGATGGTGACTTGGGAGACTGAATGGTGAAACGATCAACCGGTTGCCCCAAGGGAAATCCCCCAATGGGACCCCGCGCCGCTGCCAAGGCCAGCACCTGTAGCCGCTGGAGGATCGGCGTGGCCTGCCTGTGCCACGCTGTGCCTGCCTGTGCCTGCCTCTGCCACTCATGCTTTGCATACCTAAGGTGCCTAAGTTAGGCATAGAGTACTCCGTACCTGTGCTCTCCACGCCTCTCTCTCTCTCATTCTCTCCTCCTCGTATCCTCGCTGCTCTTCTCTCGCCTGCTCCTGTCTAGCCGCCAGAAGGCCTCCATCCCGCCGATTCGTCGCTCTTGATTTGTGCCGTGGGCAATCATGACCGCCCTGCGCATATTCTGATACAATGTCATCTTTGAATAGCAACGGGCGCTTCGCTGCCCGTGGTCAGCCGCATCCCTCGAGCCTTGCCTCCCCAATGAGCACGCTCACCGAGTCGCCAGGTAAAGACTCAGAGGCATTGCAATAAAAGAGCCTCGCCCTCTCCTTGCCCGGTTTGCTGTTCGATTCCGTTTCATCCTTTTCTTCTGCTGCGACTGGCTTCGCACGTTTCCGCGTCTCTCTGTACCAATTCATCCTCACACTCGTTGCCTTGTCTCCCCTGAGCCTTCCCTTCTCTCCTTGAGCATTTCAAGTTTCAATCCCAACAACATGGAAATCCCGCCCTTGGTCTCATCCCGCTCCTCCTCCTCCGGCCATCACAGCAGCAGCACGGCCAGATCTCGCAGCAGCACGCGCCATCAGCTCTCGTACGAGGCCTCGGCCTTGAATATCCGGCCGTCTCCCCTACTCACATCCTCCCTGCACTCCCGCCACTCGGCCACCACAGCCCAGGAGTCCGCATACCTCAAAAATTCAGTCTGGCTGCGGTGGACTCGTCTTGTTCTCACCGTGTTGATCATCGCCACCGCAACGGCCACTGTCGCGTGTTCGGGTCACGTTTTGCACCGCTACCGTACCACGAATTTGGGCAGTGATTCCTCCTTGCCTCTGTGGCCGCAGTCTGTCGATGTGAGGCCAACCCTGGCGACTCTGATTCCTGCCTGTATCGCAACTGCCGCAAGCCTGCTGTACCTCGTCTTTTCTCTCATCCCGACGGTAAGTCTAGACAAACATCAATCACCAATCCAGACCTCTGAGACCAATAAAACTAACCTACCCCCTTAACAGCCCCACTCACGCACCCTTCTGTACAACATCTTCTTCGTCGCCTCGTCCATCACAGGCCTGATCCTGACACTGTTCTCACTCCCCTTCACCATGACCCTCAATCATCCCTCCAGCCATCACCCGCGCGACAGCCTGCAATCCTGGACGTGCAAGTTCGCCCACGGCGCCTCGCAGTTCACCTCGGACGCCAACAACCTGCAGATCCCCGTCTACCTATTCAGTGGCATACCCGTGCCCGCTGGGTTCGAGCGCCTGTGTCACGAGAGCGAGGCCGCTGTGGCCTTGATGGCCGGTCTGCTTGCGCTGGAGGTCGCCGGCTGTGCTGTGGCCGGCGTCGGGATTTTGCTAGAGAAGAAGATGGGCCGCGCGAGAAGGGAGAGGTACATCACTGCAGGTGGTGTCGGTGGTGTCGCCATCAGTGACGAGAAAGGAGAGGGCATGTTTTGAACTTTGATCTTTGAACCTTGGTTCACGTGACGGTTACGACCGATATGTACCACATGCGAGGACGACTAACCTATGCAAGCTAAGGGCTGTACAGCCTGGCTTTGGGTTTCCAGACAGGGTACCCGAGATAATGGACTATGACGCTGGTCGGACTGTGATGAAGTCCATCAAGTCCAAGGAGAGCGTCAGCGGGTTTCGGGACATGCCTCGATTTGACAGAAGGCAAAGAAAAATCAAACAATCCGCTGCCATATTATATTACCACATTATGAACAGCTCATGACTACTCGAGGAGCAAAATAAAGGAATGGATGCAAAATTCAGAAATGACTGCATACCATGTAGTATTTGGTGATTCTTTGTTGATATTATTCTCTCAAGTTTCTTAGATCGAGAGGGAAGAAATTTAAAACACGATACGCCAAACTTTCTCCTCTTTAAAAGGGAGTCTCTTATTCAAGTTGTCCACGTACTATGTAATGTATGCATTTCTATGTCATGCCGTGCCGTTTCGTACCGATTAGAAGCATTCTCCTTGCTCCCTTCCTCACTCTACGACTCCTGCACAACCATGGCATGACCTTATCCTGTCGTTGCCACCCTGTTTCCTCCCTGGCCTGGGTACGGTCTGCCCACTTTGCCGCTGGCCATAGGTACATAGTATCTATTCCCGTCATGAGGGATACAAGGTAGTAATACCGCAACCACGGCTAAAGCATTACTCCTGGGACAGGATGGAGAGGGGTTGGACTCCCCTGCCGGGGGGGCGCACGACACGCCTTACTGCAGATTCTGCTCCATTGCACTGAGTGCAGGCACCGAGCATAATAACACTGCACATCTGTGGTTCCACGCCCACCAGGCCACCACGCCCGAGTCAAGTTAGACACGGAATATCCATTCTCCTTTCCACGATTGAAGCAGACGTCGGCGCCCACTCCAGGTTTTCAGACCAGGGGTTTTTCACTCCCGACATCCCGCCGGAGGGGGGTGGGGGGGTGTCCCTGGGAGTGGTATTGTCGGTCCTGGGTCCAATGTGAAAGATGCCGGGAAGAGGGCCCGGTGGAGAGATGGTGTGGGAAGTGTGGAATTTTTCAATCCAATGTAGGTAGGGAGGGGAGCTGAATTGCTCTGCTAGTAGGTATGACCGGTTCGGATGCGGATGGTGACGACGGGGAGTGACGACGGCGAGGTCATGGATGTTTCGGTTGTTTGTCCAACCAACCGAGATGTCGTCCTGGCCTTGAGACTTTGGATTTGAGATCGTTTGACGTCGTCTGCTTCGGTGAGATCCAATTTGCCGACCCGCTCTTCACGAGAAAGAGAGAGAGAGAGAAGGATTGAGGGAGAGGAGTAGAGGGGGGAGACCTCATGTCTTGAATCCATCCCATCCCACCACATCCCGGCCAATTTTGTCTTCAATGTAAAACCCCCTGCCATCAAAAATCCAAACACAACTGCACGCCCACCCGCTCCAGATCCTCGACCTCCAACCACCCACTGTCGATGCCACTGGCCCCTCGGCCACCAGCACTCCTGTCTCTCTCCCTCCTCTCATCGACGCAGCGACGAATGCCCTCCTTGATGAAGATGTCAATATATTTCCCCACCAGCGTGCGCGCGTCAGCGGCAATCGTCGTTTTCTCCGGCTTCTTGAACTGCGTCTGCAGGATGCGGTGGACGAGCGCGACTGGGATCCCTGGCTGGTCGTCGGCTTCGGCGCCGGACCGCGTTGTCGAGGTCGCCGCCGTCGTCGTCGTGTGCAAGATTTCGGCGAGCATAAAGTCTGGCTCGGGGGATGAGGACGTCGGATCGGATGCCCGGGTGTCTTCTTCGTCCAAGTCGTCATCGTCGTCGTCTTCTTCTTCTTCTTCTCCGCCTTGGACTTCCTCGGATGGGTCTGGGCTATCTGAACCTGAACTGTCGCGGTCGACGGCATGGGCTGTATTGACTCCCACGTCCTCTTCCTCGCCATCTTCGTCCTCATCGTCACCCAGCACGGCCCTCATCGTCCCCTTGGCTCCTCGCTGTTTCGGTTTCTGGTTCTGGTTCTGCAGTTTCCTTGACTCCTGCGCTCGTGCATGAGGCTTCCCCCTCCCAGCTCCCTTGGCACTGACGCTTTTCCTGACCCCATTCAAACTTGCACTCTTACCCGTGGCTTTGTCCTTCACCGTCTTCGTCACCTTGGCCTTTGTTTTTCCCGGCCGCGGAGGAGAGAACGCGGGTCGTGAGCGCTTTGTCGTCGTCGGCGCCATTCTCGTGAAAACTCCCTCTGGTAGTAATGGGTGTGAGGAGAAAGCTGGCGTAGGCTAAGGGCTGAGATTTTCTTCAATCGGAATGGGAAAGGATCGTGGGAGAAATTATGAGACGGCTGTGGTTGGAATTGTTGGTGATCATGTTGATGTTCTGTTGAAATGACATCAGACTTCGACGCGTTGATTGAATCGAATCAGACGCGTTAGAGTGCTTGGCGTCTGGAAACGCGGGGTCGACACAAAACACTCCGTCCATGCATCATACATTCTCTGATCGATTCCTTTGACGCTAGGCTCTTAACCTAAGTAGGACGGCGAAATCACCCTGGTAGAAGTTGACTATAGAAAGACTTTGAAGCAGGAGAACAATAGGTGCAAGGAAAAGATTGGCCAATGAGATTCAGTTTATGGTATTCTTTTTGACCAGCTCTAAGCATGATCTCAACTATTTGTCTGGAAACAATCCCTGACTCTTTTATGCCGTCAATGTCATTATTCGTTCCCACAACGCCGTCCGCGCTTCAAGATATCACAATATCATTAATCGTCCCATCGGGTTCCATCACTCATACAGGTCCATGCTGTTGGGCCCATCTTCAAGCTCCAACATGGCGTCTTCATCGTCATACATGTCCTCATCTTCCTCCATCTCACTGTCGGTGTGATTCGGCAACACAACAACCCTTCCATCCTCCAATTCCACCCGGGCGGTCTCACCGTCTTGGATAGCTCCTCTCAGAATCAAGACTGCGAGACGGTTGAGGATCTCTTTCTCGATCAGTCTCTGAAGTGGACGAGCACCATATGCTGGCGAATAGCCGGCTGCACCAAGATAGTCCTTGACCTCGTCGGTGGCGTCGATGTGGATCTTCTTGTCATTGGCCTCGAGTCGTTTCTGAATTTCAGCTAGCCTCAAATCGACAATCTTCCTGATTTCCCTCCTAGTCAACCGATTGAAGATGACGATCGAGCTGATTCTGTTCATGAACTCTGGTAAGAAGTAGTTCCGGAGAGCGTTCATCACCAGTTCTTGAGTGGTGGGGTCGATGCGTCCATCAGGCGCGTTGTTCCGAGACAGATATTCCGCACCAAGATTGCTGGTCATGACAACAATACAGTTCTTAGCGTCAATAACACGACCTTGACCATCGGTGATTCGGCCGTCGTCCATCAGCTGCAGCAAGACGGTGAGAACCTCTTTCGCCGCCTTCTCGACCTCGTCGAAGAGTAGGATAGAGAAAGGGCGACGTCGAAGTGCCTCGGTCAGTTGACCACCAGCATCGTGCCCGACGTAGCCCGGAGGTGCACCGATCATTCTCGATAGAGAGTGTCGTTCTTGGTATTCTGACATGTCGAACCGGATCATGGCTTTCGGGTCGTCGAACAAGAACTCGGCGAGAGCTTTGGTCAACAGAGTCTTGCCGGTACCCGAAGGGCCACAGAAGAGGAAACTCGGTGGCTGGTTGGGATTCCCTAGTCCAGATCTTTGGAGTCTGATGGCGTTCGAGACAGATCTGACCGCTTCCTTTTGTCCAATAACGATTTTTTGTAGGTTTTGCTCCATATGAAGAATCTTCTGTTTCTCTGAAGCGCGTAATCTGGTGATAGGAATGCCCGTTTGTTTGGCGACAATGGAGTTGATCTGGTCAGGCCCGACAGCGTCCGTAGGAGTAGCATCTCCGAGCGAGCCAAGCCGAGCGTGTTGTTCAGCGTCCGCCTGAGCACGGGCAGCCTCGAGGGCCTTGATTTTGGCGGTAACGTCGGGAATGGCGTAGTAGGTCAAGTCGGAGGCGGTCTGAAGGTCGTTGGAACGCTCAGATTCATCCCGCTTGTTCTTGAGCTGCTCCAGCTTCATCTTGGCCTCCTGGATATCTCGAGATCGCGCCTTCTCGCGCTCATAGTGTTCCTTGAGAGGTTCCAGCTCTTCCTTGACGTTGGCTGCTTCACGTTTGGCCTCTTCCAGCCGTTCGACAGATCCGGCGTCGGTTTCTCGTTGTAGGGCGTGAATCTCAATCTCGAGTTGTCGGAGTCGCCGTTCTAGGTTGTCAAGAACCTCTGGCTGCGACTCTCTTACGACATGGACATCTGCGGCTGCTTCATCGATGAGGTCGACGGCTGAGTCGGGTAACCGTCGGGAGGTGATGTAACGAGCAGCCAATGTCGCCGCTGCGACTATGGCGCTGTCAAGAATTGTGACACCGTGATGAACCTCGTACCGCTCCTTGAGACCACGGAGAATTGAGATTGTTTCTCCAATCGTTGGCTCTTTCACCAACACCTGTTGGAATCTCCGTTCAAAGGCAGCATCCTTCTCGATGTACTTGCGATACTCTGCAAGGGTCGTGGCACCAATGCAATGGAGCTGGCCACGAGCCAACATGGGTTTGAGAAGATTGGCGGCGTCCATGCCACCTTCACCGCTGGCGCCCGCGCCCATGAGCAGGTGTATTTCATCGACGAAGAGAACGATCATCTCGTTCGACGATTCGATCTCTTTGAGGACACCCTTCATTCTCTCTTCAAATTCGCCTCGGTACTTGCTACCGGCGACCAGCGACCCCACATCGAGTGAGAGCAACCTGCAGGCGGCGAGATTGGCGGGGACGTCGGCGTTGATGATGCGTTGTGCCAGACCTTCAATGACAGTGGTCTTACCAACACCGGGCTCACCAATGAGGACAGGGTTGTTTTTTGTTCTCCGGGAGAGAATTCGAACAACCCGACGGATCTCCTCTTCTCTTCCAATGACGGGATCAAACTTTCCTTCCCTCGCCATTTGGGTCATGTCAATGGTGAACTTCTTGAGATTTTCATTCTCCTCCTCAGAGTCGGCGTTCTTGGAGTCGACTCGCTTGGTTCCTCGGATCTGCTGGATTGCGGCATCGATGAGCTTGGTGTTGGGGATGTTGGCCTCTCGCAGGCAGTCTTGGATCTTGGGATCTTGTGCTAAGGCTAGGATCAGATGATCGATGGCGATGAAACTGTCTTTTTGCGTCTTTTGCAATTCCTGCGCTGCTCTGATCACTTTGGACAGTCCTGGCGACATGGTGACATGCTCGGGAGGAGGGTCTTGACTGGGTAACCGCACAAGAGCCTTCTTGAGTGATCTGTCGAGGAGTTGAAGGTCGCCATGTGCTCGTTCTACGACTTGGCGGAAGAGGGGAGCAGAGGCGTGAGCTTGGGAGGCATTGGCGGTGGTCTGTTGATCTTTGGATTCGTCCGGAGGGGGATCAAGCAGGGAGACGGCGAGATGGACTGGGAGAATCTGTGTATGAGCGTACTGCTCGGCCAAGTTCGCGGCGTCCCCGAGTGCTTTTGCACCTCGATCAGTAAACTGGGGCCCGTTGGAAGCCATAGTTTAGGGACAGTAATTCTATACTGGGTATGTTTGTTGGTTTGTTTGTTTGTGTTTGACAAAAGGGAAGAAAGCAAAATGGCGATGTCGTGTGGTGGTGTTTTGTAGAGAACCTGCGCCCGACGCACAGTGGAGCGCCGATGACATCGTACCTTCCAGAAACACCGAGCGACTTCTTGGCATGCCCAGTACTGAGGGGATCTGACTCGGTGCTTCTGTTTCACAGGCGCCTCAGGCGCCCTCGCGCTCCCCCATCGGTGCCGCACAGGCACCACGTAGGCACCACCTTGGGCATCAGACCACCGTCAGTCCATCTATTGAATCTAATAATCACTCTTTGCCGTCGCTCCTTTTGGACGCACTGACAGGTCCATCATTATTATTGTATGGCAGCAGGGATTTCTCCAACCACGGACGCCGTTTCACCAGCCGTTTGGGAGCTAAACCACCTGCTTGCCTTGATTGGGCAACCTCACCGAGCCAATAGTCACGTGCCATCACGTGCGAATGCCCAAAAGCCTCGATATAGCAAGATGGTACAGATGCGTCACAAAACATGACACGAAAATAGCCTGATCAAGCAGGCTCACCAGGCTCCAGCTCGGCCAATTAGTAGCTGCCAGACTTCAACACTCCCCAGTCTAACGAAATATCGAGGTTTTGCAAAACTTTGTGTCATACATTTGTAGATTGAAATTCGGTAGTGACGTAGCCACTGACTGGGGTACTTAGTGTCAAGAAGCATTGAGGGGTGGAAGAGGGAAAGAGAAAATCATTATGTCATTCTGATTACGCAATACTCCGTATACATAAGAGCGATGTCATTCTGATTGCAAGCAAGAAAGTTGGCATTCTGAGTCGCAGTTTTGGGGGCACGGCCGGGCACCGCACAATAAGCCAAGATGATCGTCCATCGTCCATCGTCCATCGTTGGCCGTCGGTCAGACAGTCAGGGCAAACTGCTTCAAGTAGAGGAAATCCTCCATGTTCTTGTCGACCGTCTCCCGGATCACCTTTGCCCCTTTCTCACCGTACTTCGCTTTCCATTCCGCGTCCCATTCGGTCTCAGATTTGATCGCCTTCTTCTGTCCATAGTCAGTTCTGCATTCGTCGGAATTGGGCACAAGAGCGTACGTGAGTCCTGGGTTTCAAGTCCTTGGAGTCAAGAGCATCCTCATGGAAGCCCTTCCACTTTTCGAACGCACATTTTGCGCGTTCTTGATCTTGCTCGTTGTCCCAGTTGAGCATATCGAGTTTGAAGTCGATCCCGACGCTCTTGCAGTAGGCCCTGAGAATTCCTTCTGGATCGTCCAGAAGATCGTCGGCGTCGATCACGCAGATCTCGGACATTCCAAGATCGCCATTCACAGCTCCATCGGCCTGGCCAGCGCGTTTCTTTCCCACCAGGCCTGCTTCTTGGGTGTAGTCAAAAAATCGGCGCAGCTCGCTATACCCCGCCTCATTGGGGTAGAAGTCGTAAAAGCCGGTCATGTCGTCCAACGGAGGGATGGTGCAGCGATAATAGGAGGGAATGCTTGAATGAGGATCTCGAATGAGAAAGGTGAAATGGAACTGATCCAGCAAGGCCTTGGGGACAATTGTCGGGTTTCCTGGCTCGGCATACGTCGAATATGGAAATGGTGCTTGACCGCTGACGCCGTTGATTCCATTAGTTCCGTTAATTCCATTGGTTCCATTGGCTCCGTTGGTTTCGTGGGTTCCGTTGGTTCCATTGATTTTATTGACGTGGTTCAGACCATTCACCCCGTTGACACCGTTGGTAACGTTGTTCGTGCCAATGCCGCGTTTCTTGAGCCCCAACGAGGGAGCTATCTTGGCGGGTTGGTTGTCTGGTGGCACCAGATAGTAGATGATGTCCTTGACGAAAACGCGGTTTCCCTATAGGAGGTAAGCCAGGAAACACGGGTGTTGGTGGCGCTCGTGTGAAAGGAGACACTCTGAGCAGCATCACACCTCGGAGCCTTCAAGATCGAGTCGATCGAAGACTGTCTTGTATGTCGAATCGGCGAATCCGGTGGCTTTGCGTGCTTCTCCATCGTCTTCAAAACGGGTACTCATTCTCTCCGGACTGAGGAGCGTCAGATATGACCTCTCGGCAGCCACGAAGCTTACCCGTAGTAAAAGGCGTCCCCGAAGGGTTCATGGACACAGGCCAAGTCATTCCTGGTCATGAAAACCTTTGACTCCGTTAGTATTACAGACACATGGAACAACATTGTGAGGGTCGAACGCGTTCGAAGGCCGTGCTGCAGGCACGTGGGTGCGTGGCACAGAAGATGGGTTTGGCCATGATTGTAGTCGCCCCCGGTGACAATGCTACAAGTCAATCGAGAAGGCAAGCCCACTACACAATGGGAACCCAAGGATAAAGAATGTCAAGATTCTGAGAACCAAGTGATATAGCCCTTTTAATTCGGCTATAGGTGAAAACAGCTACAGATCGTAGCTTGACCGGAGGAAAAGAAGAAGCCCACGTCCCATGCTGAGGGATGAAGGCCCGTTTTATACAGACAGCTGCGATAACAATACCGTTTGGTCATTGGTAGGCGCTCCGGTGTAACTCGAGACACATGGGGTTTGCAAAGGTTTGGCTGCGAGTGTCTCCGGACCGAATGAACGAGCAGGTCTGGAGCAAGGAGGTGAAAAATTCGTCAATCCCATGCACCAGTGATGTCGATGATGGTAATTTGTGACGCCAGTCATCCTGGCGATTCGTTTGACGACAGTGGCAAGCCCCGCACAGAGAAAGGCTGTTCAGCAGGTGGCCAACAGCTCGTCCACTTTTCTCAGGCACATCCCGAATCTGTTCTGGGCATGTGGAAAATGGGGGGGTGATTGGCATAGGCCCGTGGGTCCGGCCGACTTGGGGACGTGAGATGGACGACAACCGACACCGACAGCCGATCGTCATCGGGGACGGCTCGACGGGCGACGTGGGGGACGGCAATCTGTATTGCCATTATTCATACCCGGGTTGGTTGGAAGGCGGCAGGGAGGCAAATCTGAGAGCGCAATCCTCAAGCGGCATGGAGGAGGCATGGCGCGCGTGGGTGGACGTGGACGGTGAGAGTCATTGATGGGTTGTTGGTGACGTGCTCCTGTCAACAATAATCCTTGCGAGGAAAAAAGATGAAATAAGAATACCTAACGAGAATCAGGGGAGCTGGGAGTTGCGAATTGGGAATTGGGAGCTGGGAGTTGGCAGGGCGGGAAAAGGTTAAGAGTTGAGATTATTGACACCGTCACTCTGGACTCTGGAGTCTGGAGTCACTTGGTAGGTGTAGGCTGGGGGAGGAGGGAGGGGCATGCTGTTCTTGAGATCTAGAGGAAATGTATTCCTTCCTACTCGCTAAAGAGAGAGGATTGGCATCGACATGTAACTGAGTCAAAGAAATCGTAATCTGCCCCCCCAAAAACGCTGTGAGGTTTTCTTCCTTCTGAAGGTGAAGTGAATGATGGCAAGTGCCTTGAGTGAGTCTTGAGGCTAGGGGCCCAACGGCCGGCTTGACCTAAGTTACATTAAGTAAGTACTAAGTAGTACCTCGGGCCCAGAGCTGAACGCAGGCAGCTTCTCCAGGTGCCGTGCGGGTGCCAATCGTACGACTCGGAATTCACGAGTTTCATGCGGAATCCACACCCCGAGACACCAGCATTCTGGCCATCTTCCAACTACAGAACCTTCCTCATTCCACTCTGTTCACAACCACCAAAACCCTATCTGGCAGCCAACTTCTGCCCTGGTGACGTGTGTCCATCCTTCCTTTGGAACGTTGCCGACTGCTGCTGTCACCGAAGCCCCAGCTCGTCCACTTCATCTCTCGCCCGACCGGCTTCCACACTCTGTAGGCCAGCTTCCCTCCTGGTTGATTCTCGACCGTGGTACCATGTTCTTCAACAAGGCTCCTCCTCCAGTCCCAACTCCAGAAATGGCGAACCTTCACCCCTTTTATCCTCTCAAAGCCGAAATCGCGAACTTCATTGCCAACGAGCAGACGGTCCTCGAGCTCCTAGCTCAATTCGCAATCGGCTGTGGTGGCATCCTGGGAACGACATGGATAGCAACTTCGCTGTTTGCTCCACGACTAAAGACGACGGATAAGATGACTGTGCTGTGGTTCGTCTTATGTAAGGACAAGAGGGAACGCCGTGGTTGGATTTGAATACTGATTCTGTGCAGCGGGCGTGATCCATTTCTTTTTCGAAGGGTACTTCTCCTACAACCACACTCACATGGGACCGGCGCAAGATCTCTTCGGACAGCTGTGGAAGGAATACGCATTGTCCGACTCGAGGTACTTGACATCGGATCCCTTCGTCTTGTGCATGGAAACCATTACTGCAGTACGGCGCCTGAACCCAGAGGCAGATTGAGCGCTGAGACTCACACGTTGATAGGTCTTTTGGGGCCCTCTGTCCTTCCTGATGGTCTACTTCATCATCACCTCCCACCCGTTGCGATACCCCCTGCAGGCCATTGTGTCCCTGGGGCAAATGTACGGCGACGTGCTATACTATGCCACCAGCATGTTCGACCTCTACTACCGGAGCCTGAGCTACTGTCGCCCCGAGGCCTACTACTTTTGGTTCTATTTCGTGTTCATGAACGCCATCTGGATTGCTATTCCCGGCAGTGAGTATCACGGACCGCGCGCCTGAGACCGTGGCTAACGATGGCAGCATTGCTCTACAACAGTGTCACCATGACGGGAAAGGCCTTCAGGGCATTGGATCGAATGTCTCACTCGCTGCAGGGCAATGGCTCGGTCGCGAAGCCCAAGGCGAATGGCCACGTGAAGCATGCGTGAAGGGTGTACAGGACAGCAGACGGTGCCAATAGAATACGCCACGCGACGCAAGGGGAAGGGTGATTTGCCCTGGAATGCGCCAGCCTGCAGGCAGCAGTAAAATGCACGACACCAGACCTGGCACTGCGAGCGGACAAAGTAATTAGATGCTGATCGGCTGAAGGCTGAGGAGGGTGCCCCTCTGCAATGGTGACGGAGTCCGGGACTCCGGACGGAGTATCCGTATTGTAGCGAGTGCGCGGCCATCCGAATACTGGGTAATACTGGGTACTGGGTACTGGGTATTGGGTAGAGCGCAGGGCCAGGGCTAGATCAGGGCCCGATCATCGCCCGATCAGGCTCCAATGACATCTGGTTGCATCTGGTGGCAGTGGACGGCGTACGCGGCGGTGGCTTGGCCAATCCCGTGCGCCCAAACATTTCTGCTGTTTACCGCGGGCGGTTGCCCCGGTGAAGGGCAGGCTAGAGGGAGGGCCTGTTGCCCATCCTGGTCCTCCGTACCACTCCGTACCTACCAACTGGTACCACCACAAATCACAAATGCACAATCTAACCAGCGCCTTCCGATCCAAGCGTCGACGTCGACGCCACCTGCGCCCAATTGCCGATGCTGATTGTTCTTCCCTTCCTTGATCGCCCTACACCTTGCATGCAACCTGGCTCCTTCCTCTCCCTTCGCTTGCCCGTGCGTCTTGGGCCGGAATAGATCTTCTGCTCTGCATTCTTGCTACAGACGGCGCGTCCCAAGATCTGCTACGCCTGCTACGCCTGCCACGCCTGCTCCGCCCACACAATCATGCGTGAGCACTTCCGACCACGACCGCAGAATACCCGATCCAAGAGTCCTGGAAGCATCAGCACTGTGCAAACAGTGTAAACAATCCCGCCTTGAGCAATCCGCCAATGCGGGCACAACCCTCGTCGAACCCTGCCCGCAAAACATCCAAGACCTACCGCGTCCCAGTCCGAGGCTCCCTCCAAAGTCACAATGTAGCCCCGAAAGCTGCAGACGATTTCCAGGACGCGAACTCGGTACAAAACCGCATTCGCCAGTGGCAGGAACAAGGTGCCGCCGACGCGCCGGCTCCCGACGCAGTCAGCGTCCGCTCCATCCCCATTTCCGAGAGCCCTTCCACAACTTCGAGGCCCAAGTCGGAATACGGTGATGAGTCGAGAGTGCGTGCTGGGCGCAGGACCAAGGAGAAGACGGATCAAGACAAGGCTGAGCCAAGAAGCAACAGTACCCCGAGAAAGAGAATCATCAGCGATGGACACTGGCAAAAGACGCGGGACGCCAAAAACCAGAGGAACCCCAAGCCTCCGCCAAACCCACGCCCGGAATCAGCTCATTACGATCTATCCTACACGTCAACCGAGGAGAGACGCAAAGACCGACGACGCTCGCAACACCAGCCGAACCTCGAACGCGACCAAGAAGTCAAGCCGAAACTGGCGTATGACGACGGAATCAGAGTGACTGCGGTGGCTAGCCCGGAGCCGCTCATCAGCCGCTCTCCTCTCGATGACCCTCAAAGCTATATCGACGACGAACTGGCGCGTCGCTTGACCACAGAGTCTGTAATCTCCGCAGACCTGGAGCGACACTCGGACGGTTCAATTCAGCCCGATGAAGCGGACCAGGATCACCCGCGACGGAGCAGATATGTGGAAATGCTTGGGAAGTCGACCGCTGCCCCCGAGGACGGTGGTCTACCCAGATCTAAAAAGAACAGGCTCTTCGGCAAAACGAAGGAAATTTTTATGAAATCCGACGCCGCGTCCGCTGGCAACAGACTACCAAGTATTGAGGCGTGGCTGGATGAGCAACCGGACCAACAACCTGACCCGTTCATCGATACTACGGCTGCGGACGAACTCCCTCCAGTTGAAGTGCCACGGCCACTAAGGAAGCGAACTCAGCGGAAAAGGTCCTCGGTCGAGAAAACGACCCCAGCAGATCCCAACAAGATCTGGGATTCTATCCAGTCACACAGTGAGCCACGGGTCGCCGAATCCCCTCCGCACAGTGAAGGAAGGCAGAACGACGCCACGCCATCTCCAAGTAGCAACCACGACTCGACGCCCAGACGTCGCAACCGTGACAGAAATGACAAGGGTGATCAGGATCAAGCTGATGCTTCACCCTCAGCTTTGCGGAGGAGGGGCGCGAGAGTCCGACGTCACAGAGAACATACCAGGACACGGTCGATGCCAAATGCTGACGCACCGGATCCTGGCCAAACAGGCCCAGAAGATAGTCGTGCCGGAGACGTCGAATCCAGCCCTCGAGATCTACCTCTGCGACCGTGCCCGCCGACCGGAATGCATCGACTCTCGACCATTGCTTCGGTAGAGACCTTCAAAGAGAACATCCCGGAGGCACCCCTCCAGGAAACAATGCCCGAGGCATCTTGTGGACTCAAGCGGAAACTGACGACCCACGAAGACTTGATGTCAGTGCTATCCCTCCCGAGAGGTGGAAGAAGTCTTCGTTCGGCACGGAGTGTTAGGACCACTCGAGCGGCCAAGCAATCGACCTCCGCTCAAGAGGTGCTCGCTGCCCTTGTAGCGGACGAGGAGAAATATGGACGCGAACTGCGCACCTTGGTGGACGGTGTGATACCCGTCCTCCTTCATTGCGTTCTCTCAACAACAGATGCGGCGGTCGCCGCAGGACTGTTCACGTCCTCCACGACAGGCCAAGAGGGTGTTAGCGTCACCAAACCAATCATCGAAATGGGCATCGCGTTGGAAAGACTGAAGATCCTGCACAACCGCATTCCACTTCAAAATGTCAATGGCCTCCTCAGCTGGGCTCAGACCGCGCAGAAAGCGTACAACGACTATCTGCGCGCTTGGAGGCTTGGTTTCCACGACGTGGTGGTCAACCTGGCCCCTCTTGAGGGTGCGACTCAACCAGAGCAAGGCATGGCGCGAGACGAGGTGGGAGACGTCATAGATGCTGAGGGTAAGAAGGTCGATGTCGCCTACCTGCTGAAACGACCTTTGCTCCGTGTCAAGGCCCTCAACAAGACTTTTGGTCAAATCAAAGAGCAATGCGATAACAAACTCGCCACGCAGGTGGTCGACGCGTACACCAATCTGACTGCCCTGGCTAGACGCCGGCATCAGGAGGAGCGGGCTCGACTAGAAGACGAAGCAGCAGCAGGCATTGACGCGATGAGAACTCGTGATATAAGGACAATGGCAGCAACGGCTGGTGTTACCGTGGATAAAACTCGTTGCGTCAAGGCCCGAGACTTCTTCACCCTCACACTGTACCACTCTAGCGGACAACGAATGGATTGCGGCGTCGAATTGATCTTCCGGGACAATGCTCGAGGGGAACCAAGCGGTGGCGATGTACTCGTTTGCGAGGTCGATGATACGGGGAAGTGGCTTCTTTTCCCACCCGTGGAGTTGAGCTCAATATCAGCGAGACGAGGTGAAGGCGGATTTGACCTGGTCGTCATGATACGGGGAAGAGCTGGGTTCGGCAAGGAATGGCACGAACTGCTGGCCTTGAAGACGGATGATGCAGAGGCCGTGACAGAGTGGATGGGCATGTTGGGCTCGAACCCTCTGCCTCCGAGGCTCAACCGTACTCCCAGTTTTGTTCAACGCCGTCCACCTCTAGCGGGTGCTCTGACGAAGGAACCCGAGAGCATCGAACCCGAAGCCGGCACCCAGACGCCGTATCTCCTTGAAGGACCTGAAATTTTCGACGTACCTGTCGGAGAACCGTCCATTGTTGGGCCACGGAGCGACGCAAGTCGACACTCGGCACCGATCAAACCTTTGGTGGATAAACCGGTCCCGCGACTGAATCTAGGAGGGGGACTTGCGTCGAAGCCTCTGCAGCTACACCATCCCCCAGCTCCAGTGAGCGCTGCACGATCTCTTCCATCGCTTATTTCGTCAGACCGGTCAACGATCTCTGATCGGTCTCTGAAAGAGAGCTCTACGTCGTTTTCATCTTCCTCTAGAATGACATCACCCAAGCTTGGGTCGCCGCCAGAACAAGCGAAGGCTGCCGGAGCTGCCAGGCCTTTACAGCCTCTTGTGCCAAACACCACTGATATCTCAGGGGCCGAACGCCACGCCAATGTGGTCGGTGGTAGCGGTGGTTCGCCGAAGCTGAGAAGGACCGATAATGACTCCCGGGAATGGATGAGCTCTCCAATATTGAAGCAGACTGCCACATCACCACAATCAAGAACAGGGAGATCATCGAAAGATCAACCGCTGTTCCCCCAACAAAAACACCAAGAATCGTATGCTCTGAGAGAGGCTCCAGAAGAAACGATAAATTCCCTTAGCGGGACTCCGCGTGAACCGACAGCTCAAAGACCAGAATACCATCGATCACTATCCTCGACACCTTCAAAGATGCTTCCAACTGTAGCAAAGGTGAGACCTACACAGCCGCAAACCAGTGGTCAGACGATGGAACCGCGCCAGCAAACCCCAGAGACACGGGACACACCGCAGCGATCTGAACCGCAAAAGCCAAGGGCACCAAAAGAAAGTATCAATGCAACCAAGGGTGCTATCTTCACCGAAGATGTCCCGAATCCCCCAGCACATAGTCAACGTCGAAACCGGCCGTCGATTTCAAACCCTCCCGACACGCCTCCCGCAGCACCTCCTCACGGCACAACGAGCGTTCTACAACCCAGATCGAATAACAAGCCAACTCCAGAACTGAAAGCCACCCCTAGTCCTGCTGAAAAGAGCCTCAAACGAAGGACCTCTTCGCCATTGAAGCATGAATACGCGCCTTCTGCCAGCTCCAGCAGTTCGTCCGAATACGACACGGAGAGTTTCAGCGACTCCTCATCTGATACCTCAGAAGATCTAAGATCGGAACATGGGGATATTCCAACGCCGCTCATTGCAATCATCCCAGGGGACCGTCGCACCTCAAAGACTTTTCAGCCTCCACCTTCTTCCATGCCGTCAACGGGTACCCGAACGCTGGCTCCATCAGATTCGGCGTCTCAAGGCCCGTACCGAAAGGTGCCTCCATCCCGGACGGTCCCAAGCCACAAGAAGTCCAAAACCATCGCCCTGATATGCTCTTGGTCGGATAGGGGTATGTGGGAACAGATACATCCAGACGAATGCTCGATAGTGATCTCCCCAGGGTTGATTGAAGCTTTTGAAATGTCTGCTGCACATTCGGACCCAGCTGGGCCAAGTGGGAACCGAGGCTTGGATGACTCTGACTCTCGGACCTCGTCTCCGTCTCAACAGCCTCTGGTAGCCTTTGAACTGACTCCGATCGTCCCTCTCCGTCGGGGGACTGCATTAGACATCTCGATACGCTCTCCTCCAACAGCAAATTCCCAGATTCGGACGACGAACAACATCATGTTTCGGTCGCGGAACCCAGAAGAATGTGAAGAACTGTACGGGATGATCAACTGGGCACGATGCAACAACCCAACTTATATTCAACTGCAGAACGCCCGCCCGCAACGTCAGCCATCTGTCACGTTTAATGTGGGCCAAGACCGACAAGCTCGTTCGAAATCGAGCTCATGGTTCAGTTTTGGAAGTCAGAAGAAGTCTAGCTACCGGGCTTCTTCTGCACCCACACCGGCGTCTGTCGACATGTCGGTGGAGAGTTCGGGCACCGTGACCAGCGCATTTTCGGCCCTGAAGCGGTTCGGTGCGAGCTCTGCCTTCAGTCTTAATCGCTCTTCTGTGCTTCGCAGGAATGGTAGTGCTGCCACTGGCAGATCTTTATACTCATCCAGCAGCGGGACCGCTACCGGTTCCGGCTCAAGTACGCCTGCCCCCAGTCAAATGGGCTTCATCCCAGGCAAAGACGGGCCGAACGTCCCATCGACGAGCGCGGCTGCTGCGGATGGAGGAGGAATGATCAACAACATGAAGATCCGACTATACGTGAGAAAGGGCCAGCAATGGGAGAACCTCGGTGCTGCTCGACTGAGTGTCCTGCCAGCAGCAAGGGCCGATAGTGGCACGACGCCGCCGAATGAAGCAGCAAACCCCGTGGAACCATCACCTCCGGCAACGCCTCGCCACGGCCGTTCTCCATCAAACATCACCTCCACGGTCCAACCGGCCCAGAAACCTAACCGAGGACCTCGGCTCGCTAGCTCAAGCAACACGCCGCACCGAATCCACGGAAATGGGCGCGAAAAGCGAGTCCTGATCACGCAGAACAAAAAACGCGACCTCATACTCCTCGACAGCGTCCTGGGCGAGAGCTGCTTCGAGCGCATTATGCAGACAGGCATCGCGGTCAAGGTGTGGAACGAGGACCAGGTCATCGCGGAGACGGGCGGCGTCACCATGGGCAGGGAGAAGGTCTACATGCTCCAGTTCCCGGGGGCTAGGGAGGCTGGCTGGGTGTTTGCCATGTGTGGCTCTTATAGGTATGGTGACTCGAATGAGTGAATGATGAATACAGAATCAACTTGAGAGGAGAGGAATGGATGGGGATGGAAGGGGAGAAACATAGGATGAGATCAGAGATGATTTGAGTTTCCGACATGATGGCGTTGTGCTGCCTTTTGGTCTGGTCAACATAATGCATGGATGGCATCGATTAGAGCTACAGCGGCGTTCATTCGATACATGCGGAAAGACTCGGTCCATTGATCGCCATTTGTAACGATTTCTTTATATACTACAGCGGGCTTGTTGAGAATGGGGTTTGATTGATTGATTGATCGGGGCGGATTTCTTTTTGATCGCTACTACTCATCGCTTCGCTAACAAGTCAGCAAGTCAGCAAGCAAGCACGCAGTTCCAGTTCTTCTGTCATACTACTTAGAGCATGCCTATCTTGTGGCCTTGAATACGAAGCAACTCGAGATTCATTGAAATTCTCGGAAATGACTGATTCCGCGTATTTTGTCTTTGGAGCCGTGTTGGTGTTTGTGTGGTCATCATCACCGACCAAGCAACCAGCCATGTCTATCTAGGTAGTTACTGAAGAGTAGTGTGTTTCGTCGGTTCCCCCGTGTGCCTGCCTTGGCAAGCAGTCCCCAGTCACGTGCACCGCAAATTCTCAGCCTCGTCGTCACGCCGCCATGTCGCCAGCCAGCCAGCGCAGCCCATCAAGACATTCCCATCCCTCCACCCTCGGGATTGATTCCATCCGTCCATCCATCCGTAGCAACCAAGATCATGGCCCTGCCACTCAACAACCCAGACCCAGTTCATCGAGTTTGTTCTCGTCTTCATCAACATGATATCGTGGAACCCCCCCTCCCCCCTCCCCCAACTCCCCTCTGCTCAGGCTTTGGTAGCCAAGTAGGGCCAAAGAAGCAAGCACCTTGGTAGTTCCTTAGTATCTAGAACCGCCATACCCTTCGTTCTCACCCTCGCCCTCATCCTGACCTCCATATCTCCGACGTCTGGATCCGTCGTTCTCGTCCTCGTCCCCGTAACCGCCCTGCTGCTGCTCCTCGTAGCCACCACGCGATCCATCTTCATCGCCACCACCACCGCGGAAGCCTTCCTGCTGGCGTTGACTGCCATAACCTTGCTGGGGCTCATAGCCGCCTCCAGAGCCGTACTCTTGTTCCCGTGGCTCCTGCTGGCGTCGTTCACCACCGCCAAACCCACCGAACCCTCCAGACTGGTAGCTGGGTTCTTCTTCTTGTTGCCGTCCATAGCCACCACCGCCACCGCCACCGCTAGAGAACTCGGATGGGCGTTCTGGTCGACCATATCCACCGCCACCGCCGCGGACTTCGTCCTCTTGTCTGCCATATTCTTGGCGTTCTGGCCTGCCATATTCTTGAGGTTCTGGTCTGCCATATTCTTGAGGTTCCGGCCTGCCATATTCTTGAGGTTCCGGCCTGCCATATTCTTGACGTTCTGTTCTGCCACCGGAGTATTCTGTCTCGTCGTCATCGTGTTGACGGCGGCCATGGTGTTCCTGACGCCCACCGTAGGTATGGCTTTCGTCTTCGTTCTCGTTACCTTGTCTGTAGCGTCTGATAAAATATATTGTTAGATAGGTCTCCAAATGGCGGGACAAGAAGGGGGTTAACAACTCACTGCGTCTCTTCACGCTTCTGTCCTGAGCCACCGCGCTCCTGGCGTTGAGCCTCGGACTGCCAGCGCCCACCAGATTCCGACTGTTCATAGCGGTTGATTTCTTCGTGTTGCCGACGACCCCCGGGACTCGTGGTGCGTGTATACTGCGCCTGACCGTAGCGGTTGCCCGACTGCGAAGCACCCACTTGTGTCACCGTCTCGGTGTGGGAGCCGTCTCGACCGTAGGACTCACGTTTGAATGTATCCTGGTCTTGACTGAGCCCGCCGTCCAGGAGGTTGCCGCCGAGGCCACTGGCGAGGCTGCCGACGAGAGAGCCCAGCACACCGCCGCCGACGACATCGCCGGCCATTTTACCCAGTTGGTCGGACGAAGAGTTCGAGGGCCGTCCACCACCTTGATTCCCGCCGCCGCCACCGCCACCGAGGGCGGAGCTGATGGCGCCGAATGCGTCGCCTGCAATCCCCGAGGATTGCTGGTTGGTGTTCAGCTTGGCCATGCCCAATGGACGGTTGCTGCCATGCCCGTGGTCATCGACGCCCGGCTTGTGGTTCTCTCCGGCTTCGACACCACGGCGGCTGAGTTGTTGACGCAGTTCGTCCTTCTCGCGCTCATCCTTCCCGCGCCACCACTCCTCGACCACACCGAACATCAGACGTCGGCCGTCAACGGCACCGTCTTGCCCGTTGTCGCGGGCTGCCGGATGGTGCAGCACGCCGTGAATGATGCGGTTCAGCGTGCGTTCGACGTCGATACTTTCGTCGTCCCAGCACGCCACGATCTGGGGCACGACCCATTTCACGGTCTGTCGGGCAACCTTGCCGGCAGGTTCATTGAGGACGTTGGAGAAGTGGTCTTTAGACAGCATCGAGTGCGTTGGGTCGGATGAGTTGTCGTCATTGAACACAATGTGCTGCTTGTCGACGCTGGATTGGATGATCTCACTCGATCCTGTGTTGAGTTCGTTCTTGACTTGCTTGATGATCGGGACAACGTAGGGGGCTAGCAGCGAGAAAACGAACTTGTTCACTTCCTCCTGGATCTGCTCGATCAGGTCTGGGAGGATGGGGATCTTCTCGATGGTCTCGGTGATGGATTGCATGATATCATCGTGGAATTCGATGATGGGGTAGATCTGTTTCTGGACGTCTTTGAGATAATTGAGCCACTCTTCCGGCTGTCGGGGGGAGATGTGGGTGTTTTGCATTTGGTGGTTCATGGCGTTTTGTTTCAGTTCATCCGCCTTTCCCGCCTCGTCCGTGCCGCCGAAGATGCCGGATGGGATCTTGTTGAGGAGATCCTGAAGAATACTGCTGTCTTGGTCGCCGTCCGCGTACTGTTGCATTGTCCCCTGGAGTTCCTCGATTTCAGACTGTGTGGTTTTGTCGTCGAATTCGCCGCAGACTGAGTGGAGGAAGTCGACGCCGCCAAAGGTGCCTGTGACAATGGGATAGACGGAGTGGCGCGCCTCACGGAGTTGAATTGCTGTGCGGCGGCCTACGTGGGGGAAGATATCACGCTCACCGAGTTCGATGAGTGCAAGTTCGACATAGTTGGAATGGGCAGCGTAGTCTTCCAAGCAGTGGGATCCAGTACCGAGGAGACGAAGAGCTTCGAAGAGATCTTTCTTGTCCTTGCTCCGAGAGTACTGACGCCCGAGCTGGATGCTTCGACCAAAGAGTTCTCTTACCAAACCGGCGGACGTCGCGATTCCCATGCCCTCGGATGCGATGTAGTTCTTGAGTCCGGTCTGTGCGTTGATGGCCAATTCACGGCGCTCATCGACCGGGCCTCGGAGACGTCGATCGTATTGCCTGGCATCTTCGTTGTCTGCATAGTCTTTGGGGTTGCTGCAGGGGTTAGCTTGGTGTGGCGTGGGGTGGTCCGAACTTACTCGATATGTTCCTCTGGTCGGTAGCATCCCAGTCTCTGGGTAGTCACTTCAAATTCACGAGAGCCATAACCAAACGACATGAAGCCAAGGACCCAAAGTAAGATACGGATGGCCTCGGCGCTGACATACTTGACGGTACCGACATCGACGGCCTGGGAGTAGTCTCGCAGCCAATTGCCGAAATAGACCTGGGGGAGGGGGGTTGGTACAGGCCGGTTCAGTTTCGAGGGTGACTTACCCTCTTCACGTCGAGCTTGCTGAATTTCTTCCCACCCATGGCACGAGAGGCCACAATGGTGAGCAAGGTATCTTCGAGATCACCATGTCGCCAATTCTGGCCTTCGATCTTGGAGGTGGAGCCAATGTTACCTGCGCCGAAAGCGTGTGCGGGCTTTGCCAGCAAGACGATGCCAAGGGCACAGAGGAAGATGATTTGGGAGGATGAGAACGCCATTTTCGGCGGAATCCAGTGGTGTGATGGCCAATTCAAGAGGCAGGCGGGCTAGATCAGACTGTCGGTGAGGGGAAAATGAGTGTGCTCGGAGTGAGAGCGAGAGGGAGAAGGCGTCGATCCGGCACGTTCGACAGGATTGCGCGGTGAGAAGGCTGATTGTCGACTAGGAGGGTAGAGATGGGATGGAATGGCCAGCCAGCAAGGGGAAATGTGGGTTTGAAGCAGGCAAGAGAAAGAAAGCTGAGAGGTGAGGTTAGACGTCTGGCGCTGAATGTGCCGCCACTATCCCGGATGACGGAGTAACCACGCGTCTTGGCTCTTGGCGAGATCTCTGGTGGGATGACTATCTCCTTCCATTGGGCCCGGTCACTCGTCACCCCAGAGGCTGTCAGAGAGAATGGTTTCACTAGGCGCCACAGAATCAGTCATGGTTTTACGGCCGGGCAGAACAAGGCTCCCAGCGGGACAACCCCCTATCTTGATGTCTTGGCATTCTCGCAAGGCTGAGCTAACAGTTCCCTGTGCCCTGTCTGTTCGCGTTTGGCCGTCATCCATTCACCCAAAGGCGTCCAGATGGCTAGTTTCTCCGCGGGGGAAAGCGTGGCAGCAAGGCCGCTGGTGGATGTGGCCACAAATGTCTTTGCCCCAGGCCAGGAGGTGGCCCCCTCTGCAGCGACCGTCCTACCAACCTGCATATCCTCGTCTTGCCAGCCCCAGCGAAACTCGGCTTGCTGAAATGTCTTGCGCCCTTTCTTCATCATCCAGATAGCCTCCCAGATCCCCTTGCCAACGATGACCACGGCTTCTGGCTTGAACTCGGCAATCTTGGCTTCCAAGACGAGCGCCCCTTCGGCCAGCTCCTGCTTGCTCAGGCCATCCCCGCTGCGAGTCGGCCGTGCACATATATTCGTGTTGCCAATCTGATACATATCCATAAGGTCTCGCGTCTCGGACGGATCATGTTTCTTGAGCGTGATGCCGCAAGAGTGGATGATGTGCCAGAATCGGTTGGACGGATGGGCGTAGGCGTGTCCGGTCGCAGCTGTCATGAGCCCTGGATTGAGTCCAATGAACACCAAGGTCAGCCCAGGGCGCAGGCTGTCTGCCAATTTGTTGGTGGGACTATAAGGATCGCGTGCAGAACGTTCTTTGGTTGTGCTCCGCCTCTTCTTCCGCCTTGGTGTATCACCTCCTGAAGCCGAGGTCTCAGGTTCCACCTCTTGGCCAGTTTCTTGCTTCAGAAGCAATCGCTTTCTGCGATGAGAGGTATTGCGACCGGTAGGGGAGGAAGTCGAGGACTTAGGTCGATGTACAAAACGAGGGGAGCGTCGCTGCTCGTTCGGCTCTGTTGGACGAGAGTACTCAAACTCCTTCAGCCGAGCTTTGAAGGCGGCTTCAGCAGGATTAGTGTGAAATTTTCGAGGCCGGGCTCATCGCCATACTAGGGTCAGGAAGAGGTGAGCTCGATCGAGAGCCTCGACTCTGGGGTAGAAGGTCATCCATGCCTGCTGCAGTGCTCACACCTTTGTTGAAGACGCATTACCGTCAGAAGAGAAGCACGTCAACACTGATTCAGTACCATGCAGCGAATATCTTGTTATAAGGCTGCAAGACCCAAACTACCGTGACATCCTCAGGTGGAAGACATGACAAACATTAGGACTGAGTGCGTTGCCACGGACTTCTTGGGGTCGGTAAATTGTCAATACTCACGTGATAACAAATATATCACGTGCACAGATCGCTTTTACAGTGTTCTCCCTCCTTAGTCAGCACGACCACGCACGACTAGTACTCCTCAAAGTTTCAATCCCCCCTCTACAATGAGCTACAATAAGCTAATTGGTTTGTTCACGTCTGTCGATCTCCGATTTGGTGTTCCTAGACGCGTGTCAACGGTGCCTTGGGATCACCTCATACTAATACATTCAACCAATAACACTATTGCAGCAGGCACCACTCAGCAATGTATGGAGTGTGCTATCGGGTCACTATCCGGGTCACCTATATCACGGAAGATGCGTTGAGGCACGAGACTTTCACTCAACAAGATGAGGTGGAGTCGAGTATATATTCAGTCCCACAGGCTCCAAAGGATGCAGATGATGAGAACCTCCTCCACAATTCTTTATCGGACAGGGCCATAAACTACATGCCTTGATAGTAGTTACTATCAGTTTCGTCAGCATAGATTTACGTCGCACGTCCAGAGCTATCCAGAAGTTTTGGCCTTCATCCTCCCTTTTGTTCAAGGAACAAGGTCCGCCAGCTACCTCATCATGCCTTCGATTACTCACTCCAACTTTCACGGAAAGCCTGAAGCACTCACCGTGACAGCTGCTGTTGCACCTTTCATCAAATGGTAGTGCCAGGGCAGGGGTAGTTGACACATGAAGATATTCTGTCCAGGTGGGCGGAGCGCGAAGCGGCTGCCAGCCGCTTTAGAAACGACCTGATCGTCTTTACTCAATCTCGGTCTCTCCTTCGTCCTGATGATCTGTCTGCGCGTCCTCCTGCCTTATTAGGTCCTCAAGTTTCGTAACGGGAAAGGTGAACCTTTTCTGGTCGTCTCGGATCGGAGCTACAACTCTCGTTTCCTCGCCACCATGGTAGCTCTGAGACCCCTGCGATCAGCCCTACCTCAAGTTTAGTTCTACGGAATAGCAAGAAACGAACACACTTTGTCACAAATTTGAATGAGTTGGCCCACAAGGACAATATTAAGAAGTCATTTGATTTGGATTGAAAGAGGCGGAGATCGAAGACCTCTAGCACCGACCTTGGGCCGGAAAACCAGTATTCGGCGCAAAGATTCCTGACCAAGTTTGGCTGTTATCTCGTTTCAATCGATCCGAAATGGCTGGGTATTAATAATACTGCTCCCTCACTTGTCCCCCGGTTTCTCAGCCGTGGTCTCCTGGTGCTCCTCTGTCCTTGTGGGTGCAGGGGGCATCTCCTCAAGCATCGAGCGCTCTGCGAGCATTCCACGGTCTTCGAGAAGATTCTGGTTGTCACTAATAGGGTGTCAGCGTGTCTGCTATCTCTCAATTGAGGGGAAAGAGGACGTACGTCAGGGTTTGATTTGGTAGGAACCAGACAACAATGAATCCTGGGACGATAATAACCATGGCGGCAATGTAAAAGTAGGAAGTGACGTTGTTATACTGGAGGCTGTTTAGCATAGCTTTTGGAGCTCTTAATTGGGAACTTACCGCAGCGTTGATGGCAGTTCGCTGTGGGGTTCCCCAATCAGGGACCAAGGTGGTGATGGAGTTAAACAATGCACTGACGAGGTCGGGCGTGGCATCAGCACCAAGTTGTTTGGCCAATTGCTCGCGAAAGGTTCCGGTGTAGATGGCTCCGCTGATGGCGTCGCCGATACTTGAACCTAACATTCCAATCATGACAATGATGGCCGTCATCTGAGCAGTTTCTTTGTGCGGCACGTTGACAGTGGCGGCGACATAGCCTCCGGTTTGGACAATACCATCTCCAATACCTTGGATGACTTGAACGACGAAGATTTCGGCGAGAGTTGGATTAGATGTTCGGATTCGGAACATAACCCCATAACCAATGATTCGAACAAACAAGCCTCCCACAATCCACCACTTGTATTGCTTCGTTCTCCACATGATGATGCCGAAAACAATTCCGGTGGCGAAGATCAGGGTGCCATTGATGTAGCTTAGGTTGGTAGCCTGAACGATCGTGAATCCTTGGGCGATCAAGGCCCAGTTATAGAGATATGCGTGACTGGCTTCGGCTGCCATGTAATCGCTAAAGTAGAGCACGAAAGCCAGACAGATCGATTTGTTCTTGAAATACCGTACGGGGAAGAAGGGTTGAGTAGCAACTTTGCTTTCGTAAAACGGGAGTGCGGTGACGAGCAAAAGAGCGCCAATCACCATGAGAGCGATAACCCAGGGAGTCTTGTATCCTTGAGGTTGTAGACTTGCCAGAGACAGCGGCAACAAGATGAATGCCAGTCCGAAGATCATGATGCTCATTCCAGCCACGTCGATGCTGGATAAGATCTTGGAAATACTCAGGCGAGGTCGTCTGACATACTCCATTTCCAACTTCTTTGCTCGGCGTTGGTATTTGAGGAATAGGCCCATGATGCCAACGATTCCGAAAGGAAATATGATGGACAAAATACCAATCCCCCAGGGCCAACCGATGCCACCGGGACTGACCACGGCAGACACAATATATGCAGATACCCAGGGTAGGATCAGGTATGGCCAGAATTGAAGGTTGACACCGAGACCCCTTTGCCGGGTACTGGTGAGATCTGCGATGACGATGGTGTTGAGGGTATTGAGACATGTTAGACCGATGACTCGGAAAACGGTTCCGACAGCGAAAGCTTGAAAGCTTTGTGCACTTGCGGCAACAACCAAGCCGAGGGTAATGAAAAGTAAAGCGGCTGGATACATCTCACCACGACCGACAATGTCGGAGAGCTTCGCCCAGACAGGCTTCATCAATGCGAAGGTGAGGTTGGCAGCTACAGCCAGAGCTGATGAAGAAGCAGTCTTTTGGAAGTCAGAGATGGCGTAGACATAGTAAGTCGCAAAGGTTGTGTTGTCGAGTTCACTAGAATGATCAGCAATAGTATCGTAGCTGGCGATGATTGTGCCTTACTAGACGATCATGCAAACAACCAATCTGTACACATATTAGTAAAGAAATCGGACCGATTTGGAATTGTACATACGCTAGAAAGATGTAGAGTTTGCCGTGTTTGCCCCAGACTTCTTG
Organism: Exophiala calicioides; assembly: GCA_001599795.1. NCBI lineage: Eukaryota > Fungi > Ascomycota > Eurotiomycetes > Chaetothyriales > Herpotrichiellaceae > Exophiala > Exophiala calicioides. The sequence continues at coordinate 3,823,987 of BCHZ01000005.1, read as the reverse complement.
CATGAGCTCGGTGAGTTGGGCACCCTCCTCGCCAATTTCAACCGCTTGCATGATCGGCTTCTGGTTCTCCGAGTCTGCAGCATGATTGCTGATGCTCATCGACACCTTTTCTCCAATCTCTGTGTCGGACTTCTGAGGGGTTGTGCGAGCTGGTTCGACGCCATCAATCACGGCCGCACTGGCGTGCGGCTGGACACGCTCCTTGATGTTCTGCACGAACGACATGGTGAAGTTGCCGAGTAGAGTTGATGATCATCCAACAAGAATTCATCTTATCCAAGGGCATGGGATGAATATATAGTATAGAAGGATATCGCACCACTCAGTCTGTCATATTTCTCAGCAGTACTGATTCGGGAGACAAGATGGCCACGAGATAGCATTGGGCAAGCTAGCAATAAACCTACATGTTGCGCTAGACTTAACCCAGAGGTTGTTCTATTCAGTTGTCTGGATGCTATCATGCTATCACCACGTGCCCGGCTAAACAAGTATTGCGATCTTTCCCCGCGAAAGATCTGTCTGGGATTACCCGTTTGCTATCGCCCTTACTTCAGTGAACAAGAGTACCCGTTGCTTTAGTCTGCAACGGCCGCCCTTATCTAGAGCTTATCACAACGTCGAACCTGCTGCTAAAGTAGAATGATCCAGGGCTACAACCCACTCCCTTGAAGACAAAATCCCCTCTTGGGCCAACAATCTACCTTCGCTAGGCTTGACGAAGAAAGATACACCCTTGTACCGTGGTTTCGCTCTGTTGAAACCAATCATCTTCAAATTTATTCCCACCTAACATGGTCTTTGAATTAAGCGGCTGCCGATTCTCTAACCTGTTCTTGACTCGTCTCCGAGGTAGCTGTCGTAGAAGTCGCACTATCGACGCTAAGGTGCTAGAAGAGTCGACAGGTGCCAGCGAGCCAGGGTGGCCTTGCCCTGCTCTTCTGAGGCATTCCCCCGGGGTGAGCTGCCAGCCGTTCTTCCGCGCAATGGCGGCTGGATTGAGAGCAATTAGCACGGGATTCGACGCGCTGCTCCACAACGCTCTGCCAAAAGCAACAAGACGAGAAATCTGGCCAGATTTTGGGAGTACTGGTTCATGAGTTGCCATGCAATTAATACGCTAACAAAGGTGTTATTCAAAAGCTACACTTGGAAGTCCTTCGAGAGGTTATTTGGTCCAAACGCCTATGGAGAGTCTATTCACGAAAAGCTCCCTTCTTGGAGACGATTCTCAAGTCTTCACCTCACCGCACCACCGCCGCCAATGGCGCTAGTGTATTTAGAGTAGTCAGACCTTGCGGGGTAATACTAAGGTGGCACGTTCTTGATCTGAACTGAGGCAAGTCTGAAGGGGGATCCATGCGGAATTATGGAGACAACAAAGAGGCCTATATCCACTCCGTAGCGAGGTCATGGACTGCGAACTTGGCACAACAAGTACTTGACTACAACGAGGGTCTATAAAACATGTTAGCTGGTGATGAAAGAGTCTGGACCACTGATTAGTTAAACTTAATATCTATTCAGGTTTCGAGATCAAAGGAACTAACTCCCGAAATTCAATGCAAGCCTAAAGCTGACATTCTACCTTGGCCACGGTGACATACCTGGTCATGATGAAGAAGCTGGTGGTTCGTTTCGCCGCCGTCGGTATTGCCAGTGGTTGTATTCTCTGAATTTCCTTTACCCTTATTTAGTACGTCTATTGGTCTTGTTTTAGCTCTTCTTGTCTCGGTCTCAGCATGAGGGGTATTTCTTCCCGGATTTTCACGGTTATCCACGCTTCGCGTAGTACGTCTATTGCGGAGCCGGTAATCTTGTAATAATCGTCTAGGTCCAAATCGCTGATAGCATAGCTGAGTCGCTTGACCACGGTAACTTGTTCATCTTCGGCATCTTGCTTGATCTGTTGGCACAGCCATATTTGACCGCTGAGGAGCTTGAAAGTAAAATGAACGCCTTTGTCCTAATATGTAACCAAGAGTTCTTCCCAGCAGCCATTTCATGAGATAAGCGATAAGCGAGCATCCCTATGACTCAAGTTCCTCAATGACGAGATCATTTTTAATGAGATTGAATCCAAGAACAGGATTGGGACTATTCTCCATCTTCTGCATCACAGCTGGCTCATATCAACTTCTCTCGCCAGTAGATATGATTGAAAGACGTTTCGGAAAACAAGAAGGTCGCAAAACAGGACCGTTACGCGAGTTCACCCATGTGCCCTGGGGCTTGGCTTACAGATGTGCAAGGGAACCTTCACTCCTAATCCCAGCCCCCGCGTAAACTAGCACCAGCAAGAGGTGGAGTGGTTGAACACATTTGACTTCGGTGGTGAGGGAGACGACGATGACGACGACACAAATAGCGACGGTGGTTCAGCAGCAGGACTCGAGCCAGATGTCAAGTTGGACGAATTGGAGATCTTGAACTCAAATGTGGAAATCGACGAAGAAAGAAGAAGACGGCTGTTAGAGACCTTGGAGCACATTGCCTAGGTATGGTGGAGAGTAGAATGGTCGATGTAAGCTAAAAGTCGGTAGAGAATGACCAACAAAGACGAGATGAAGAGGACAGATCAACAGGAGGACACCTGCGGGTTTGGGGATGAATATGACTTTCCACGATATTCCAATTGAGAAAGTGGCCAGAGATTGAGGGAAGTCGAGGCGTCAAGTTCGCCCACTTCGAAGAATCAAAACTTGTTAGAAACTATCTTGTTCTGGTGCTCTACAGAGCCAGCAGACGGAATGGATACGCCGAAAGACCTTACTTGACATATCTCCCTGCGATCGTCATGAGGCTTTTCAACAATTGCCTCATATGATTCTGTGTGGATTTGGCTACCAATATTGGAGGCCCTTTGTCGACCATTGTTGTTGGGGGCTGGGGCTACCGGAAAACGCTCTGTAAAGTGGGAAGGGGCATGAACCAAAACTCAGCGTGACTCGTAAATTTTCAGACAATTCTTGGTGTCACCATCATCGGTCGAGGCAGTCACATTCAGACCGTTCGTTACCAGTGCTCAAAGCTGCCGCCGTGTGCGAATTCGCTTTCTGGCTATGGTGCTGTGAAATGACCGTTTATAGCTTGAAGTTTGTCGTCAAGAATCGAGATTGTCGAGAGGTGTGCAAAAACCGCACTCGATGTCTGAGAGTGAAGGATGTGGCTTTGAAGGCTGTTTATTATCCTACGAGCAGGCGGAGATACCGCTCTGGATCCAACAACCTTGGGCAGACGAGCAGTAAACAGAAATGTGAAGGACCCATCCGGACTTGCACTCTCTCTTCAGATGGGTGCCCTCCTGGTCAGCTGATCTTACCCCGCAACGGGATATTGGTAGCTCGGGATATAATACGGGGTAAGACTACTCATACATGTCCGGGGAAGCAAAGTCAAAGGTTACCACGAGGTGACTCAGGAACGTCGAGGAGGGAGGGATCGACAGTCAGTGTGCATGAACCGCAAATTAGTTTTTTCAAATTGGGCCGAGCCTCGGTAGCTTTGCTACTCGTAAGTTTTATAGTCACGTGTAACATGAGTGAAATTGGCCGAATAATAGCTGGAATGTGAACTAGCCGAAATAGGATTGGGATTGAGGCGATGGCCTTTCGCACTGGCAGGCGGAACGATCCCGTTAATATCTTTCTGGCTTGGTCAGTGTCAGAATGTCAGCCCGCCTACCAAAGTTGGGAGAGGGCTGAAGAGTTGTAATTTAACATCGATCTCTCGGTGAATGTGTTAGTCCTTTGGCATTTTGTTCCCTAGAAATGGCGATCAAGCGAAGAACAACCAACCAAATCCGAGTTTTCGAGCGACCAGGCCCAGAGGCTGTCACCTATGACCTTTCCCAGCCGCAGTGTGTTACTATCACAGTGCCTAAGTTGTCCACATGGACATCTGGTGCACATTGGCACGAGAATCACACTGAGTATCTCCAGATCCTGCAAGGACGCGCATTTGTACGACTGGGAGACGTGTCCAAGGAATACGGAGCGCGAGACGGGGTGATCGAGGTCCCCAAGTTTACCGTGCACGAGTGGCAACGCGTCCAAGGGGTCGATCCAGAGGATCTGGTGGTTCGAGAGTGGACAGAACCAGAAGATGGTCAGAAAGAGGTCTTCTTCCGGATGCTGAATTCCTTCTTGACCGAGAACCAACCAAGCTCTTTGTACGAGGCGCCGGCTCTAGCACCCAGATGGACCGCCGCCTGGGTGGAAAGATGGATTGTCATTCTGCAGCTATTTACCATCTTCCGCTCGTGTGACAACTGGCCGGTGTTGGTTGGGAGCGACGGCGGGTTCTTCAGCTGGACGGTGACACACACGGTCTTGGGGTGCTGCTCATGGATTGGATTTGCATTGGGGTTGCGAGGCATGTACAGCGAGTATGTGGGGGAGAAATTGAGGTTGAGGTCGAGAGCACAGCAGCCACAGGGAAGGTCGAAGAAGGCAAGGTAGATTGGCTCGAGGGGGGGTAATACCTACATACAGAAGTACAGTACAGCCGTTTTCAATTGCGGCTTCGGGTCTGCACATATACACACAATTTTTGGGCCTCACCTTCGACCCGGTTTGCCCAGCAACTAGGTCGTATAAAGATAAACTCAGAGCATTTTTGTTGCCAATAAGAAAGAGCCAAGTCTCGGTCACGTGCCGTATCTTACACAACGTTACGGTGATGTAGCATGTCTGCATTCTGTAGGCATACTTCACAATAGCGGCAAGAGTTTAGCAAGTCGTTCGAAGGTGCTCGTACATGCCAAGGATGCCTTCAGATAACCTGCCCTATAAGACCTGTGACTAACTGTCTGTCATGGGATATTATAATGCAAAGGCGGGAGTGATAGGGCGATCAAGGGCGATGATCACCCTCTAATGGAGGAATGTGCGGCCCATGAAACTTGGCCGATTGTGCCCTGGATCGCCTATAATCTTTACTTACGAGAGTTGCGATGGCTTGGACGACGATTATAGATATTTCCGCCGCCTTTGAACCTTGGAAATAGAGGTGGTGTTATTGGAGATGGGTGGATGAGAATCGATGTAAATTTACTTCTGCCGTTTATGCCACTAAGCGCATGTATGCGGTGTCACTCTGCCAATCAGTACCTCTGATCGATGGAAACGGGTGGCCCCTGCTAGCGCAGAGCTGCCCCAGGCTATTCGAGTATCGACTCAGCTTATGGAATAAGCTGTGAGACCTGTACTGGTAGTTTCGAAGAGCTGTGGCTGATGTAGTGGGAGCACTTATTCACGCTACACTGTATATGGCTTACCGCTTGATGCGTACACTGCACTCATCTGCGAATTATGCTGTTTTTGTACTATGCGCTACTAGTATGTTGCTGCTAAGGTCAAGAAATGGCTTGCACGACTGACGTTACCGAAAATTTGCTGCAGGCTAGACGATCCAGGCCCACGCCTCTAGCATTTGAGAGCAGCTGAGGCTGCTATGTTGCTTGGCGACATGCATTTTTGGAAATGTTTACCGTACTCTGCACTCTTAAGTGCCCTTCACCACGCTTTCCGTTCTGGATAGAACTAGCTAGAGCGGTTTGCGTCGCTTGTGACTCGGCTTAGCCCCGTGGCTGAGATGTAACTGGTAGCTTTCCCCCCTAGAGACTTGTAGCCAAGCCCATCGGGCAAACTGCCAAGGGCCATGTGCAGTAAAGTGCAGTAAAGTGGCCACTATGCCATCTTGTGATTGCTGAGATGATTCCCAGCACGATTCAGCCTTCGTATTTGTTGCCTTCATCACATTCAGCTCGTGCAAGTTCGCTTCTTCGAACATTCTATTGGACGACATGGATAGTGCCAAGCAGTCATCGGCCTCGAATTACCAACACCAGCAACTCGCAGAGAGCCTTAGGGGCTAGAAAGTACGTTCATGCGTCTTGCACTGCGTGCGGCATGTTCTATAAAGTCACTTGATGGTCCTCAACATGTTTTGCCGCTTCGGACAGATCGTTCACCAGTCGTTTCCACTTCCCATATACTGTCTTGCAAAATTACCACAAAGGATTTTCAGCCATGAAACCCTCTGAGATCTTCACTTTCAAGAAGTATGACATGGTCGTCGCCGTCACCTTTGATGCTCTCAACCGCGGCTTCAAAGAGCTAGTCAATCAGGATGCAAAGAAACACACGTCAGTCATGTCTCAATCGGGGAATAAGCCTTCTGATATATCTCTAGGATGATCTTATCTGCTGGCTTCGACGATGTCGGTGACCCTGTGGGTAAGATCTACGACAAATTGGGCGACGTTCCAACGAATCCCCTGGATGGCAAGCCGGTCATTAACACGATATATGGAACGTACGTTCCAACGCTTAGCGTGAAAGAGACTGGACGTGAAGTCTTCCTGGGTGTTGAATTCACTTCTGGTCAAGTTTGGTTTCGACACGAAGAAACGGGTAAAATGCTGCCGACTTGGGATCTCACTGGCTGGACTTGGACTATCCCGATGAATGTACGATTTGCTGAAAGGGTCAACGCTACTCCCGGCGGAATGGAGATGGTTCCGGACGTGGTCCGTAAGCATCTCGAACAGTTTACATCCCAGGGCTTCCTAATTTCCCAACTCATTCCGGATCTCCAGAACGTGCAGATCGCGGACATCACTGGAGCGGAGGCTCACACGCCAGTCGAAGTCAAGAAATACTACAAGGTGCTGTTCTCGCAACTGCTCTCAACATGGCTGGAGAATGTGCAGGCACACAAAGAAATCAACCCTTGGATTTTAGGATACGTGCCAATTCACCCTGCAAGTACCGAAGTGGATGCAGGTGTTCCGGACTCTTTGAAGCCGGTTGGCAACACATTCAACATCTATTATGACCCAAGCTCGCAAGGGAGAAGCACTTTGAACTTCATCTTAAATACGAAAGACTCCGGCCTTTCGCCTGGCGAACACCCGCCTACTGACACTTTTGACTCAAGTTGGCTGGCTCCGACAGATGTATGCGATGGAAAGATGGCCTTCTCCTCTCGTTCTCTGATTGAAACCTTGATCCTCCGTAACTTCTACAACACTTATGCTTCCAGTATCCGCCAGCAAATATCCAGCAGCGGACTTGAACTCGGCCCTTTCAACACGTATGAGGAGGCATCCAAGGACTCGGCCTCGCCAGACTATCACTTCAATGTCTTCGACAAAGTGGATGGTTCGCTTGACCAGTTTCGTACTTACTTTGATGTAACCTTCTCCAATATTCCTGGAGGGGTTGCCGTCGACATTGCTGGCTTCATTTATTGGTACATCAAAAGACAAAAATATGTTCCGAATGGCATTGGCGGGTCAGATCACGTCAACGCCTGGGCCAGCGGCGACATGACATGGAAAACAAGCATCCCTCTCACCATCTCTGCAAACGACGATGGCTCACCACAATTCTCAGTTGGCGAGGCCAAGATCGTCGAGACACCCGGACACCATGAAAGCGGCAAAACTGATGGATCCCTCGAAGACCTCCTCGGTGATCTCGTCAAAGTGGGTGGCTTCCTATCTCTCTTCACGACCAGTGGCTGGCTCTTTGCAGGCCTCTTTGGACTCAATCTGATAAAATTACCGCATATGCCTGTGGTGAAGGGTCTGACGCTCAATCTGGCGCTGGAGCATTGGAGTCGGTCCTTAGGTACTGCGATAATACTGCCGGCTGGCGAGGCCTTCTCATTCAAGCAGCCGGCAATCGATGAAACTGGTATTGTCACTTTGTTGGTGGACTACAAACCTGAAAAGAAAACTTAAAGGCGGGGACCTGTTCGAAGCTATCTATATAACGTGACCTGAACAAGGGTTTATCCTTACCTCCATATTCATCGTTGAACATCTCAGAAAAAGTTGATCACTTAGGATAAGTATAGCACGGAAAGTCATTTATTTCTACAATAGAGAGCGATCAATAATGTACAATACCAGTCCCTGTTAAGTGAGAGACCTTGGCCAACGAAAGAGATCTCACTCAAATTAATCGACTTTGACATCATGTTACTACTGTAGCTCCCATGTAACTAGAGAAAAGTAAAGTTAAGTATTCCTACAGCTGACATGGCCAACCTTCTGTCAGATCCACATAAGTCGGCAAAACGCATTATACCTTCGATAAAGGTGTTTTCATCCCATATTAGAGAGCTTTTCTCTAATTTCTGGGGGTAGGCTTGCAGCTCGGCCAAGGCTGGCTCTTTGTGCAGCTGTGACAATATTTTTGATCTTCGTAGCTCTTGTTAGTCTGGAGGCTTCTCTGGAAAGGGCGGCATTGCTTGTTCTTTGGTGTCAGGAGGGTGCGCCCTTGATAAAAGCTTTTCTCGATTGAACCCTTGCTCTAGGGGTCTTCTGAGGTGTAGCTATATGGGTGTGTTGAATACTGAGAAGCTAAGTGTTGATGATCGACAATCAAAACCGATTCGCTGTCAGTAGGAGTATGGAACGCGTGGCAACCTTTCATGCAAAGGATTTACTGTCTTACTGTACGAGACTCCCTCTACATTGATCTGAGGCTGAGGCGACGACTGACGAGGACCAAAAAGCTGGGAGGGGCACAAAGCAGATGACAGGTACAAATCTCTTGCCACTATTGTGAAGCACCCTTACAGATACAAAACTGAATTGCAGTGTAAGATACGACAAGCGACCCCCACCATACCCTCGTTGATTGGCAGTAGGAATAGCTTGCGCCTATCTGTATCCGGCCTAAACGCTAGGCAAAGCGGGGCAAAAGGCGGGCCTCAAATATTGTATATGTACAGACCCGAAGCCGCAGTTCAAAACGCCTGTAACATACGGAGTACTGCTGAAGGAAATAGGCGGGCTTAAGCGATGGGAACAAGAACTCATTTCTTCCTTCAACTTTCAAGTGGATTTGCTGGAGCCTTGACTGTCGACATGTCAGCCCTACGGAAACTTAATAATTCTTTCCGGGTTTGCTAGAGGGAAATCCGCCTAACGGGAGAAAGAAGGGTGCCCAGGACGGGGGACGCGACCCTAAAAGAGACCTAAAAGCGACCCTAAAGTGGCACCAATGCATGGACCCCTCGGCCCTGGAGCCCCCAAGACGATCTCGTTCCCACCGCCTCCGTGCGCCTCCAATCCCTCAGAAAGCAGCCAGCCATGACTGCGCCACGGGATCCACCCACCTGGAACTGGCCTGCGCGGCACTCCGCAGCTGGAAGAATCAAGTTCGCTTTCTTTCAATCTCACTTGCGGTCGGCGACATCACCTTCTGCGACATCACCTTCTCTTTGTCCCTTCCCAAACGACTGTTGCGTCGAGTCGCTTTGTTTTCGAAGCCTTGCTTCTCGGCTCGCCTCATCGCCTCGTCTCCCGGCTTCCAACTCCTAAACTCTAACGCCCTCACCTCCACTTCTGGCACGAGCTGACACAGGCCCTTCCTCCCGCCCTCGTTCCTCCAGCCTACTCCCTGAATGCCTCAGGCAGACCCCATTCCTCGGTCATGATAGAGAATGCAACGCCAATATACTCGAATGCGCGAAACCGTCTTTGATCTCTATTCGGAACGAGATTCCCTCCCGTGGTACTTCAGGACCATCGCCGTCATTTGCTCATGGCTCGCTCTGGGAGGATACATACTTTTTGCTCTTGTCTTCACCTCGGCCGAATCTAATATCAAAGGCACCCGCCCCGCGCTCACCACCGTCGCGGTCATCTTCCTCGTCGTAGGTTATGCCGGCACCGCCGCAGTCGCCTTCTTCAGCAGCAGTCTCCTGTTCCTCTTCGATGTCGTCCTCATTCCCATCCTTACCTCTTCGTTCATGGGGATTTTCGTGACGGTCATGAACCATGCCCTCCACAAGAGTTTCCCTATTCCGACCCAAGTATATATCTACGTCCCGCTGGTGACGGCCTCTTCGACCACGGTTGCCTCCGCAGTCCTCGCGTACATTACGCACAGAAAACTGGGCAAGATCAAGAGTCTGGACAGGAAAAGGAGACAACATGTTCGGGGCCGGGACAGAGGGTCCGATAGCCACTATGGAGACGCGGCATCTACCACGGAACTGCTCCCGATGAACCTCAATGTCCCCGAAGACGAAGCCCAGCGTCGACAACTCCTGCGACTGCTACTCACCCGAGAGTCGGCGGATGCGGTGGCAAGCCATCGCACATCAAATACATATCAAATCAAGCTGCCCGGGGAGGACGAGGGGCTTCATCTCGCTCCCCCCGAGACGCGACCCCGGAGCGGCAGCCTTCCTTCCGGGACCGGTAAATGGAATATATTGAATGTAATTTCCAGGGACAGGAGCCCGACAACGGAGAGTTTTAAGGATCCTCGAGAACGCCGACGAGAAGAGATCGAACGGTCATCGATCCTTCTCGGTACCCCGGGACTCGAAGGTGGAGGCGGGTGGGCTCAGCCAGAAGCGTCCTACCAGTCTCAAGCCTCGACGAGATATGCATGAGGGCGACACGATGGGAAAAGCGTCTGGGATTAGCGACGGCGTCTTGGTTAGTGAACAGCATATGTCCGGAGACATAAATGTAATATACCAGTATCCGGTCTACGCCTCGGGCCAAATGAATGCATGCACTTTGAATCAGAATCACGTGTGCTATTTTATTCGGAATCACGTGCGTTATATAATCAGAATCACGTGCGCATACTTACATGTGCTTGCCAACGGTCAGGTCACGGGACCCTCGTCGGCGCCAGCCTCGACAACTTTGAACGGGCCTCGGTTGTTGCGTCGGTCGCCGGCGGCACAATCCAATCAATTCACGGCCGAAACATCTCCCTGCGTGCCGTCATCCATTAGGTAGCTTTCTTTTTCAGGCCTTCAAATACCAACATTACCACCTCGCCGGAATTCTGTTCATCCCGAACTGGCAACAGGCATGATGGTGAAGACTACCCCAGAAATCTATTGACCAGTCTCAACAACACCCGCCCCCAGCCCGCCTTGAGATAGCCTCGAATCATCTCACTCTCACCCTGCGTCCTCACTGCCTCTTCTTCCTCCCCCCTGACAGCAATCGACATACGCTCACTTGGAGAGTCGTTGTCAACATGTCGACAAGCGCAACGCTGATCAAACCGCCCAAGTCCCTCCCTCACCACTCCCCGATTGAGAACGTGCTCTCCCTGCTCCCTCTCGTCGACATCGGGCCAGACATCTACACCAACGCGCGGCCGCTCTGGCACCCCCCGGGGGCGCGGGGGATCTACGGGGGCGCGGCGATCGCACAATGCCTGTCGGCGGCGCAGGCGACCATCCCGCCGGACTTTGCGGTGCACAGCATGCACTGCTACTTCGTGCTGGCGGGCAACTCGGAGATACCGCTCCTGTACCACGTGGAACGGGTGCGGGACGGCCGGTCGTTCGTCACGCGGACGGTGCAGGCACGGCAACGCGGGAAGTGCATCTTCACGACGACCATATCGTTCATGAGGGAACACTCGGCCGGGGCCAAGATGGTGGAACACGCGGTGCGCATGCCCGAAGGCATGGTGCCGCCACCGACGATCGCCAACGCGTCGGAGGAGACAATGCACTGGAAGGCCGGGGAAAAAGTCGACGATCGGCCGTTTGAGAGCGTACGCTGCCCGCTCCTCAACCGCCGCGAGCCCAGTGAGCGCAAACTGCGCCAGTGGATCCGCGCCCGCGGCCGCATCAGCGACTGTCCGCCCAACGTGCGCGAGCAGGAGCTGACTGACGGCACCCGGGCGAACCAGCAAGGCGACAACCACCAGGCGCACCTGAGCGCCCTGGCGTACATGTCAGACAGTTATTTCATCGGCACGGTGGCCCGCGTGCACAAGCTGCAGCGCTTCGCCAACAAGCAGAACATCGACAACACACTGCGCAGCTTCAAGGGCTCCGACGAAGAGAGGGAACAGATGAAGAGATACCTCGAGGACATCGCCCGCGAGGAGGAGCAGGAGAACCGCGACTTCGGCAGCACCCCCGACGCCGACGACTCGCGCCGCATCGGCATGATGGTCAGTCTCGACCACACCATTTTCTTCCACAATCCGCGCGGCTTCCGCGCCGACGAGTGGATGTTGACCGAGATGGACAGTCCGTGGGCCGGTGACGGGAGGGGTTTGGTCATGCAGAGGATCTGGAGCAAGGATGGGGTGCTGATCGCCACCTGTGTCCAGGAAGGTCTTACCAGGCTGGTCCAGGACGAAAAGAGTAAACTGTAGTCCGTCCATCCGGCCTGACTCTGGGAGGGAGGTGCGTACCGGTTGAAACTGGAACCACAGGACCAAAGGGGGGCTTTGCCGAGGACTAGAATTGATTGGGCTGTAAATGTTGGTGAATGATTTGGCGTGCATATTCAGAAGGAGACGGGGGGTGGGGGGGGGCTTTGGTGCTACACGAAGAATCATATATTAGACTCAAATACCTTCGCATCCTGCGAACAAATTCCAGGAGCGATTCGTATCTTGCCGTGGAATCTGACCCCTCGCTTCTACGATGTCGGCCCATGAATCCGGGCTTGCATACATTTCTTCTCCTCGTCCTCATCCTCGCCCCTTAATCACGCCTCCAGATTAATGCCCCTCCCAAACCGCGCGTACAGATGGGCCTTGAGCCCACCGATGGCCTCCTTGATCCCACCCAGCTCCTCGTCCAGCCCACTGACCTCGCTTTCCAATTCTGTCGTCGCCGTGGCCAGAAGCTCCTGAGCCTCGGAGAGGGGCACGTGCATGAAGGAGTCGCCAATTTTGTACCTAGACCGATGACGACGGCAATCATTCGTAAGTAATAGACCACACGAGTGTGTATATGAGGGATATGCCGGGCCAGGCAGGGGGGCGG
>BCHZ01000005.1:3034624-3132424 GCA_001599795.1 Exophiala calicioides | reverse complement strand
CCCCCCCCCCCCCCCCCCCTCTGGTTGCAACGCCGGAGCACGCGCCGCCGCCTTTGCCCGCGGGTGTACAACCATGTTCAACATGCTCGAAGATAAATACATCGGCCTCGCGCTAGCCATCACCTCTACTCTCGCCATCGGCACCAGTTTTGTCATCACGAAAAAGGGACTGAATGATGCAGCGGACAAACATGGGTTTGAAGGAGATGGGTTCGCTTACCTCAAGACGCCGCTCTGGTGGGCGGGGATAGCCTCGCTGGTCGTCGGCGAGCTCGCCAACTTTGCCGCATACGCATTTGCGCCGGCGATTTTGGTCACGCCGTTGGGGGCTCTCAGTGTGCTCATCGGGGCCGTCCTGGGCGCGTACTTCTTGAATGAAGAGCTGGGGGTGCTTGGAAAGCTGGGTTGCGCCACTTGCCTCCTGGGATCGGTCATCATCGTGCTCCATGCGCCTCCTGACGAGGAGATCGAGACGGTGGATCAAATTCTGGCCTACGCCATCAAGCCTGGTAAGTGGAAAACTGAGGGAAGCGTAATCTGCCAGACCCGTGGCTAACTGATGGGTGCAGGTTTTATCATTTACTGTCTCGCCGCCATCGTCTTCTCGGCCGTCATGATATACAAGGTGGCCCCAATCTACGGCAAAAGGAACCCGTTGATCTATATCTCCATCTGCTCGACCGCCGGCTCTGTGTCGGTCATGTCGGCCAAGGCCTTTGGGATTGCCCTCAAACTGACGTTTGCCGGGAACAATCAATTCTCGCACCCTTCGACTTATGTCTTCATGATCGTGACAGCTTTCTGCATTTTGACGCAGATGAATTATTTCAACAAAGCCCTCAGCCAGTTCTCGACATCGATTGTCAACCCTCTCTACTATGTGACCTTTACCACGGCCACGTTGTGCGCGTCGTTTATTCTGTTTTCGGGATTCAACACCACTGACGCCGTCAACACCATTTCCCTCCTCTGTGGCTTCTTGATCATTTTTTCGGGAGTTTATCTACTCAATCTCTCTCGGGGCGATCCGGACGGGCGACAGCTGCTGCACGGCAAACTGGCCGACGAGGATGGAATTCCAACGGATCCAATTGCAGGGCTACAGACGCGCCGAAGTATGCAGGCCCGGAGAAGCCTGGACCCGCATCGACGGAGTAGCAGCCTCACATTCAGCCCAGGCGGGATTCAAAGTGTGAGCGCCGAGAGTGCAGGATTGATGCACCATTACGACGTGGAGCATAATGCGTTTGGCCTGAGGGATCTGGTGGAAGATCCGGAAGAGCTGGGAGGCAGCAGTAGAAGCCAGAGTCGGAGTCCAATAGGTGCCCAGGTGACCCAGGTGTACGACAAGCCACATCAGAAGAGTCTAGACCGGTGACACGGAAGATCTGGGAGGGCGGATCACAGTCTTTCTTGTAACGATATCCATGCATAGGTACGGTCTGAGCGATGAACACAGCATTTACGGGGTATGGGACAGGGCTACCGGTCACTTGGAATGGACTGGGATGCGATGTTATGGGATGTCATGGGATGGGACTGGGACTGGAACTGGGAGTCTTGTTTGGGATGGGCACGGTGCCAGTCAGGCTCGGCTTGGGGAAGCTCCGACAGATACAAATGACATTGACAAAGTGAAGGTTAAACCGAGGAGTTTAATATCAGGGAGATGCAGGAGTAGTGCAGCACTGGGTACTTGGGACTATCTATGCCCTTGTATGCATCCGAATGCAGGCCAGCTGGCATATCAAGACAAGGCTTTGGGCACGTGCCCCGCCGCCCAATGAGACCCAGGGCTGACGTAATAGCTTGGCCAACCATTCTGCGTCGCTTCCATCCAACAGCAGTTCCCACTTTTGGCTTCAGCCAGACCTACTTCTGAGTATTGGATTCAATTTGCCTTTCCTTCTTCCAGCATGTTTCGAGCTCCCTCATCTGTCCACCGAGGACCTACACTGTTGCTATCATAACACTGACTCTCCCCCCTAAGCCATTCCCAAGTCCAGTCCGGCCATGTCGGCCCCGGAAGCCAGTGCCATGGAGTCCTCTTCCAACGTCTCCTTATCTCCCAAGTCTCACCGCCCGGTGCTGGTCCCATCGCCACGTACAGGACCTCAGAAAGGTACGGTCATGTTCTCCTTCCATCCTCCATTACAAACCAAAGGCTCGCCCCCCCCCTCGACGCCTGGTCCTCAGTCCTTGGCGAGCCAACCGACCATGTCGCCCATCACTGCCATCACTGCCATCCCTTTTGATCCAAGGTTTGTTACACAGAGACACTGTCACACGTGAAAGAACGGAGAAAGCGCACGAGCACCGCCGCCTAGGTCTCCTGTCACGCGACCCCCGTTCATTTCTCTCGAGACCAACATCGACGCAAGACAGAGGCCCCACGATGCATCGATGACCAGGTCACAACCGGTTTGCTTTTATCCTTGGCCGTTGTCCTCCTGTTCTCTCTTTGTTTGTCTCCTCTCTTTGTTTATCTTCTCTCTGTCTTCCAAACTAACCGCTCCATACTACGAAACAGGCGTGACCATATTTGATGAGCCAGAACATATCGAGCCCGTCAAGGAAGACGACTATAGCCCCAGCCCTTCCCCACCACTAGCCGCATCCCACAGTCCCAAGCTCCACCGAGCCAGTATATCTGGCAAGAAGCTGACCGGGCGGCCTGCATTATCACATCTGAATTCGTCCACCTCCATCGCTCATCACATGTCGTACCTCAGCCTTGAAGATCTCCCCGAGTCTGTGTCTGTCGAGAGCAAGACTCCTGATTTGAGGGTTTTGCTTTCTCAAGTGGTAGAGTGGTTGCAGGAGGAGAAAGCAAAGCGGCACAGACGAAGGCTTCATCGACCTCAACTCCATCATCATGATCGCCATTTGAAGACGCCAGGCGAGCACGGCGAGGATAGTGCGCCCAAGCCACACGGCGGCTCGGCCGAGCAAGACCCGGAGTCCTCTCTAGAGAAACTTGAAAGCATTTTGTCCGGGTTCACCTCGTCTTATATCAACGCCGTCCCGAAGCTCGCACACAAATCCTCGAGCTCTCTAATGAGAAGAAACTCCTTGGCCAAGAAATACCGACGCGGCTCCGTCGCTCCTCAATCTTCTGATACCGAGTTCTTCGGCGACGACATCCTCGTCCCCAACGTCGAAGCCTATCTAGACAATTCCAAGACCCTAGCATTTACTGGCGGGGCAGCGGATATCGACACCAGCGACAGTGCTAAGAGACGAGATTTCGAGCACTGGGTGACGTTCAAGGAGGACATCGTGCGCCTGACACATACTCTCAAGCTCAAAGGCTGGCGCCGCATTCCCATAGACCGGGCTCAAGATATCGACGTGGCCCGGCTCAGCGGCGCGCTCACCAATGCTGTCTACGTCGTGCGCTCCCCCAAGAACATGTCTGAATACGATGCTACTGCGGCCAATACCGATGCCAACACCACCGATACATCCCAAGCTTCCACTCGCCCTACCAAGCGTCGGCCTCTCCAGCTCCTCCTCCGTATCTACGGCCCGCAAGTTGAGCACCTGATTGACCGTGACTCGGAGCTGGCAAACCTACGACGCCTAGCGCGAAAGAGCATCGGGCCCCGCCTCCTCGGAAGCTTCGAAAATGGCCGATTCGAGGAGTTCCTGGAGGCAACGACGCTGACAGCCTCGGACCTCCGTGTGGCTGAGACATCCAAGCAAATCGCCAAGCGGATGCGCGAACTTCACGAGGGGATTGATCTACTCGAGGCTGAACTTGACGCCGGGCCGGCGGTGTTTATCAACTGGGACAAATGGGTCGACCGGTGCGAGGGGGTGATTACCTTTCTCGACCAACAATGTGCGGCCGCCGAGGGGGAATCCCAGACCGGCGCAACGGGACGGCGACCGTCTACCGTGAACCCGCGGTACACAAGGCACGGGCTGATCTGCGGCGTCGAGTGGCCGGTCTTCCGGCGCACATACGATGCGTACCGGCGGCAGCTGATCAAGGACTGCGGCGGGTTAAGCGGGCTGCGCAAGGCGCTTGTCTTCGCGCACAACGACACCCAATACGGCAACCTGATGCGCCTACAACCGCCAGGCACATCACCGCTGCTGCAGCCGTCGAATCAACACAAGCAGCTCGTCGTAATCGATTTTGAGTACGCCAGCCAGAACACTGTCGGACTCGAATTCGCCAACCACTTTACCGAGTGGTGCTACAACTATCACAACTCCCCAGACAAGAACTTTGCATGTGACACCCGCCGCTACCCGGACGAAGAGGAACAGTACCGCTTCGTCCGCAGTTATGTCATGCACCGGCCGCAGTTCCACCCTGCGGCCAGCGCGACACCTAAGATGGAGGGGAGAGAGAAAACCAATATTTCCGATTTCATGTTGGATGCGCGCACGCCGGCTGGGGTGGGACCTACTGCTAATACCAGTGTCGGTGGCGGTGGTGGCTCCACAGCATGGGACACCGATTACGAAAAAGAGGAGCGAGAGCGGGAGGCTGCACAAGAGAAAGAAATTCAGCGCTTACTCCGGGAGACTCGGGTTTGGAGGATGGCAAACTCGGCGCAGTGGGTCGCGTGGGGGATTGTGCAGGCCAAGGTTCCGGAGCTGGATGAGCCTGAGGAGACCAAGACCGAAGACAAGCAGAAGACGAAAAGCACCGCCAAGGAAGTGGTCGTCAGCGTCGTCGACAAGGTCAAGGAGATGGCTGGCGCGGCGGGTGTGAAGATTCCGCAGGGCAAGGGTGACGATGGTGTTCATCCCATGTCCGACCCCCTGACCGAAGAGGACCTGAGACTGCAGAGCGAGAGTCTTACCGATCGACCCGAGGGGCGGAGCCAGGAGGAAGCTCACCATGAGGGAGGTGAATCCGTCAATGTCGACAAGTGTCTGGAAGAGACGACGACAGGTCGGGTTGAACCTCAGCCTCAGCCTCAGCCCCAGGACCAGAAACAGGACCCCGAAAAGGCCGAAAACCAGGACCAGGATCAAGATGAAGATGAGGATGAAGAATTCGACTACCTGGGCTACGCGCAGGAACGCGCCATGTTCTTCTGGGGCGACTGTTTACAGATGGGCCTGGTCAAGGAGGACGAGTTGCCGCAAGGTCTGGTGTCGAAGGCCAAGGTTGTTCCATTTTGAAACTCCGCCGCGGTGACGAAGGACTTAGGTCTCCGAAAGGTTTTGGCCGCATGAAAACGTGACCCTTCCCGAGAGGTGGAGGGTGAGAGGAGATTGGGGGGATTCATGTGTATTGAATGCTCTCAGATGCACCCATGAGAGAGGGAAGCTTGATCCAACATGAATTGATTCGAGTTCGGGTTTGATTCAATTTGATCCCAGATATCACCTGTCGAGCCAGAAAGGAAGAAAACTAATGACCAGCACGTACGGTTACCCGAGGAGGTAGATGAGAAGAGGGCAAAGGAAAGGGACAAAGACCAGCGGAGCGGTTTACTGATTTACTAGCTACAGATAGTCAGCGAGAGATAGGGTGACACCAGACGCCGCCACGGTAGGACACCACAGCTTGTTCGCACATGTGTGGTGGTGTTGGACACTAGGGCATCACTTAGTATTTGCTATTTTCTACTTCCTCTGTGCCAGGAACTAGCCACTGGATGTCTCGTCGAAATGTTTTCTCCTTGAATATGAATATGAATATGAATACGAAGATGAAGATGAACTTAAAAATAGAAAATCAACCTCGACGAAACTGATCTGAGAGCCCGGCCATTTGTCTCCATTTTGCTTCTTGTACATAAAGTATACATGGATGTCCAGGGGTATCAACTACCGAACGAGGAGAACGATCGACATTGGTCGATTCGCCTTGGTACCACATAGGCAATTGGTATCATTTATATTTCTAATCTTCGTGCAGGCATCCAACGTGATGGGCGAGGTTGGTCTCTGACTTTGGTCGTAGTGCACTGGAGAAGGTCCCAGGCGTTCTACATAAGTACCTTGGAGCGAGTGACAGCCTAGTACTTCGGATAAACTCCCTGACCCGAAGGAGCGCTACCGGGCGCCACTCGAACGAATGGCCGGCTGAGATGGCGAGCTTGACTTGACACACTGCCCGGCAGTCGATACGAAGTAAGTCCCTCTGGGGGCATGCGCGGGTCATGCTTCCCTCGCAGGTTCGAGAGTCGGGTCTCGGAGCCGTGCTGGACCACGGCGTTCGAAAACCCGAAATCAGCCAGGTGGGGAGAAACGGGCCAGGCCAGCAACCCAAACGTCAGGCCTTTTTGAATTTTTCTTTCTTTTGTCGGTGACTCTTCTAGATCTTGATCTTGACGCCAGTGGCGTCCAAGGCCAGCGCAAACCCCGTCAGCACGAGCGCATAGGCGACCAAGACGGCCATGGCGGCCAAGTTTCCCATGTCCAACGTGTTCAGCGTCAGATTAACCAGGCCGGTCAACAGATTCGCGACGAGAAACACGGCCAGGCCGTTGCTGTTGAAGGCCCTCAGGACGTGGCTCGTCGCGGCACGGACCTTGGCCGTGTCGTCTGGCGAGTAGGAGAAGGTCGGGCCCAGATCCTCGACGAGCGCGAAGAGCAGGATCTGTGCGTTGTTGAACGCCGACACCCAGAGCACGTAGGGCAGGTTCGCCAGACGGCGTGAGACGGTCAGGTTGAACGTGTGGAAACTGGTCGAGACGACGTAGAGTGACGCGTAGATGACGGATTGGATCACGAGATCGGTCACGAGCCGGCGTCGTTCTCGCCGTGTCGGGTCAATGGGACTTCTTGAGGAGGAGCGAGCGGCGGAGACCGGGACGGCAACGGCAACGGCAACGGGGTCATTGAAGCCGACGAGTTGCACGCCGGTACCGCGGCCGGCGAGGAAGACCGACAGGTATCCGATCATGGAGAAGACGCCCTCGCGGTTCTTGGACAACAGGTCCGGCCCGCGCGGTGAGATGAGTATATAGCTGAGGAGGTCGCTGTGGTTGAGGACCAGCTCGTAGGTGAGCGCCAGGAACACGGCCAGGATGCCGTAGTATTTGAAGACCCGGCGCGTCACCGTGTCGGAGATCTCGACCAAGGGCGGCAGTAAGGCCAGCGTGAAGAAGAAGTTCCAGTGCACGCCGTACTCGGTCACGTGTTCGGCGTAGTCCAGTCCCTTGACGCTGTAGAGTCGGATAAACCCTAGGATGAACAGCGGGAGGGAGTTTCGGAGGGCCTGGACGAATCGGATCGGGAAATTTGGCGCAGCTTTGGTGGTGGTGGTGGAGGCTGCTGCTGCTGGTACTGCCGTCGTCGAGCTTCCGGCTTGAAGACGCGATTTGATCACGGTCCGCGCCGACACCACGCCGGCGGAGAAGACGAACGACCCGACCCCGAGGTCCATCAGGGAGGTACCCCAGGTCT
Organism: Exophiala calicioides; assembly: GCA_001599795.1. Taxonomy (NCBI): domain Eukaryota; kingdom Fungi; phylum Ascomycota; class Eurotiomycetes; order Chaetothyriales; family Herpotrichiellaceae; genus Exophiala; species Exophiala calicioides. Next base: position 3,125,044 of record BCHZ01000005.1, on the reverse strand, counting down.
CGACCTTGGCGAACCGTCGCGGGAAGATGGGGAAGTCGACGGCCAGGATGGCGAGACAGGTCACGACCATCATGGCGCCACGGTAGTGCGTGAGGAACGGCCGGACGGGGAGACCACCACCACCAACAACACCACCACCACCAGTAGAAGTAGTAGGTTTGGAATTGGCGGCGGCGGCGACGGTAGTGACGGCAGCCTTAGGCGCCTGCTTCGCCTTAGGTGACCGAGAAGAGCCATTGGCGTTCCCGGCGGAGGCTTTGTTAGAAGGGGCGCTCGTGAGCAAAAGGACGAGCAGCGCCGGCGTGGCGAGGGACACGCTCAACAGCACCGGCGCCACGGAATACAACGTCGTGGCGAAAAGGATGGCCGTGACGTTCAGTAGGAAATCCACCGCCCCGGCGACCGGCGTGTACGGCGTGAAGAACCACTGTCGTCTCTGTAGCGCCGTCCAGAGGAGGATCGCAGACTGTGGATTGGGTTGAGGCTGTTAGTTTGGACATGGCACACAGTTGTCGAAAAGGGGGCGTTTTGAGAGGGAAAGGGGATGAATTTACCGCCGCGACCAGTGTGACGAGGTTGATTTCGTTGATCGAGCTTCCGGCGAGATGAGACACAAAGGCCTCTTTGCGAGCTTTATACTCGGCTCCGGCCGCGTCGGACGACATGGTGGTGTCGGTGGTGTTGGTGGAGGGGGTGGATGAATATCAAGCATGAAGTCGACTGCAATTCAGGTAGTTCGATGCAGTATTTTAGTAAAGAGTAGTAACAAGTAGCGTGATAGGTGGCTAGATCGACCAACTAAGTAGTAAGTACCACACATCCTGAACCCTAACCCTAGCCTAACTCTAGAATAGCGAATAGCTAGCCGTCCTCGCTAGTTCAGAAGAGAAGAGAAGAGAATATCGTTCATATATTGCGCTTCCTGCCCCTCCACTCGCAGAAAACCTCGCTTCGCGTCGTCGCTCGAGTCTTCTTCACTGCCACCATCTCCCCCATCATCTCCATCATAGTCAATCGCGTTGGCAAAGAATACGTGCCCCTGTCGACCGGGCGGATCGTTTGCATCTTGATCGTCTGCGATGTTGTCGACATCGTCATGCATATTGCTGCCGCTGCCGCCGCGTTGGGACCGCATATTTTGAACCCAAAAGACCCGTCGACCCCAACCACATGTCACTGGCCGTTTTGGCATTTCAGATGATTGGTTTCCCTGTTTTCATCCCACGCCGTGCCTCGTTCATGTACAAACCAGAGAGGCTGGGAGAAGAGAACTCATCATGTGTCCGGTTGTCATGTTGGTTGCTGCTCTTGCCGAATATTTGGCCACTCTCTTTCCGTCTTGTCGACACGACCGAGGGTCTGATCCTGTTCTGTCAACGTATGAGGCGTATTGCGGCTGTCCTGAGTTTCTGCATATTGCCGTAACAACCTACCTTCTCACACACCGATATCCTGGACGATGGACTCTGACGGTCGCCGTCTCCTCTCATCCTGATCAAATTCCCAGGCTGTGGGAGCCGAGGAGATGTTCAGAGGAAGGGGGCATCAGCATACATGGTTTCCTTGGTCTTGGTAAGAATGGCCAGGTATTGACCGGCGACGGCCCAGCGCAAATTCATGACTTCCAATACTTTCCTAAGCTCATGATACGCCTCTGCATATTCTCTCGACCCGGATTCGTACACAAGCCAGGCATACGTAGCTGCCGCCATGTAGATGCAGTCCCCAACGAACGGACTGATCGCCGCTGGATTGGCCAGCATGGTCACTTTGAAAAGTTGGCTGAAGCCCAGAATTCCTTCAGCGGTCGACTTCATCCCCGCAATCGCGATCGTCTGCATCTCCGTCTCTTCCACCGTGTGTGCTCCTTGATTGGACTCGGTGCAGGAAAAGCAATCACTCAAGTGAAGTAGACTGCTGGAGCAAATGGCCAGGGGCGTACCATATCGCTCTGCCGAGCCTTGTACATCATTCGGTAGTAAATTGGCCAAAGCCTGGAGGGTCCGGTGCAGCTGCATAGCTTCCGAGAATCGCATGGGTGAGTCGGAGATTCGGTCATTCATTAGACGAATCATTCTGCCCAGGAGATGAGTTGCCTGACAGGTTCTGGCAAAAGGTCCCGCCCGAACATTGGTGGGTGACGAGACATAGAGAGGCTCGCTGGTCGTCATCTCGCCTTCGTCCCACATGGTATCGTCTGCTGGAAGCACCTCATTTCGTCCTGGGTCCTCGGTCGCCAGCGGATGGCCATAAAATCCGAGATTGACGAATCTAGGCGTGGATTAGTAGTCATTAGTATCGAGAGGAACGGAAGATTGGCCGTACCGGTCCAGAAGCATGGCTGCCCACCATGTGCGTCGAACCTCCTCCACCTCGGCCCAGGATGCGGCCTTTCTCTTGAGGATCTGGGGGGCACCTCGTCGATCATGAAGACCCAGCGCGTGTCCAATTCGAGCGCAATGGCCCGTGGTCATGTATGCCGCCGGATAGATTGCATGCCCTACTTCGTATGCCGCGATGAGGATGTTGGCCTGTAGTGTCTGGCACGACAGGAACCCGTTTGACTCGACGAGGGCAAAATATCGCTTGGTGAGCGCGTACAGTGGGGATCGGATACTCTGAGTTCCTCCGACGGGCACCTGAATGACGAGCTTCATGGCCAGCAGAAGGAGGGCCAGATCCGCCGTCAGGTCCATTGCAGGATTGCACAATGTCAGTTGCATCCGCTTTTTAGACACAAAGGGCAACCAGATGTGTATGTTGGCAAAGAATCGGTCGACCACGTCTTGGATGTCGAGGATCGACGTCCCCAGAGTGGCGGCAACCTCGGAGGGGACGGCGAGGATGGGTTTGTCGATGGCGATGCGAGATTCGATGAAGACTTCGGGGTCGAGGAAGAAGACCGAGGGGAAAGTGTTCATGTTGCCGTTGGCACAGTGAGAGTCGATACTTGTTGCAGGGCTCCTGCTGACGGAGCGCATGGGGTCATTCCACCCGAAATCAGAGCGCCGGCCCTCGAGGCGTGTTTCGAGCTCGGTGATCTTCTGCCTCATCATGGCAAAATCATCCGCGTTCGGATTCGGGGCAATGTCCAAATAGTCGCACGGCCGTGACATGCGACGGCAGAGTGAGCAGGCCGGAAGCACCTTGTCACATTTTCTCTTTTGCTTGCGACATGCCCCGCAGGCTTGAGGCGCCTTGGTGTCGTCCGGGGGCTCCAATTCCATGGCCGCCGAGGACGACGAGCTCGTTTCCATGACTTGGGGTACTTATAAATTGGAGCTGAGTCTGACGTGGTGAGAGGCAGAGAGGGGAGGGGGAGGGGAGGGCAGGGGAGGAGAGAGAGTGTGGCGGAAAAGATTTGGGGTGAGCGGTGCGAAATGATAAAGGCATAAATCATGCCATGCACCAATGCAACCCTCCATCAGACCCAAGAGGCAAAACGTCTATCAGTCTGACGATCATCAGACTCTAGAAATAAAATGTCTATCAGCCTCGACGATCATTAGCCTCGTCGACTCGACTCTCTGCTGCTAGAATGTGTCCTTTTATTCCTCAAATTCAGATTACAGGCCTGGCTCCGTCCACTAACCAGTTGATCATATCAGCTACCCAGATATCCAGATTCCCAGATTCCCAGAACCCCCTCACGACGTATACTTCTTCTGCAGAGTCTTCGCTATCGTCGTGAGCTGGATGTTGCTCGTTCCCTCGTAGATGGCTCCGATCTTGCTGTCCCGGAACATCTTCTCAGCAATTCCCTCTCGCACAAAGCCCATTCCGCCCATCCACTCGACGGCCTGTCCGCTGACCTTTCCTGCCACCTGGCTTGCATACAGTTTGGCCATGGCGGCGTCCATCACAAAGTCCTCACCCGCTTCCTTCTTTCGCGCGGCATTGTACACGAGCGCACGAGCGGCACAGATTTCGGTGTATGCCTGGGCCAGTTGGTGCTGCATGCCCTGGAATTCACCCACCAGCTGGCCGAACTGCTTGCGGTCATTCCACACATATTTGGCCGCATTCTCCCAGGCCCCGAGAGCCAGCCCCGTCATTTGAGCTCCAATACCTATCCGGCCCTCGTTGAGCAGCCCAATCGCGTACTTGTAGCCCTGGCCCTCTTCGCCCAAGAGATTCTCCTTGGGCACTTCGACATCGTCAAAGTTGAGGACGCAAGTGCTCGAGGCCCGGATTCCGAGCTTCTTTTCCTTCTTCGCGATGCTGAAGCCTTCCATGTCTTTGGTGACCACAAAAGCCGTGATACCCTTGTAACCGGCCTCGGGCTTGAGGTTGGCAAAGACGAGGAAGAAATTGGCCTCCATTGAGTTGGTGATCCACATTTTGGAGCCATTGATCTAGAAGTGCGTCAATAAGGAACACAATGCCAGGCTCTGGCGTCTCCGCCTCGAGACGAGTGATGAATCAACGTACCTTGTATCCATTTGCGGTCTTCTCAGCCTTGGTCTTCAGCGCAAAAGCATCGGAGCCCGACACGGGCTCAGATAGACAGAACGCGCCGACCGTGTCCGTGGCAAGCCGGGGGAGCCATTCCTTTTTGAATGCTTCACTGCCATACTTGAGAATGGCCGTGACGACGAGTGTGTTGTGCACATCGCACATGACCGAAACCGATGGGTCGACCCGTGCAAGCTCTTCAATGCCAACAATCGCCGATGTGAAGTTCATTCCCGCACCGCCATACTCCTCGGGGATTTCAAACGCCATCAGGCCTTGTTCGAACATCTGCTCAACCACAACGGGGTCCATCTTTTCTGCCTCGTCCATTTCTCGGACCTTGGGTGCCACCTCTTCGTTGGCCCACCTGGAAACCGACTCTGCCAGCATGGTTTCTGTCTCGGAGAAATGAGTGATCGGGGTGGGGTGGAGGAAGGTCGCGTCCTCATCGTCGGCATTGCGTCGCCGTGAGGTGGTAGCGAATGTCCGTTGTCTAGAACCGGATCAGTCGAGGCTAAGTCTGCTGGAGGAGAACGAGACTTACGTTAGGAGATTTCGGCGAGGAAGAGTTCTGGCGGTAGTCCTGAGGGGAGTGAGTGAGGTGGTGGCCTTTGCCAGGGATCTGCAGACGGCTTTGGACGCCATCATGGTGGGGAGACTGTGTGCGGGCTGGCGGTTGCGATCACCAAGCCGTAGACAGGTAGACAGGTAGGCAGGAGGGTGTTGTATATAGTCCAACTCGTCAGTCGCGTGGCAAAGGAAAACGTAGAAGCATTCAGACTGTTGATTCGAGCCTCGAGAGTCCTGAGCTTGACATTAATGATTGGTTTGACAACCACCATGTCCCGAGGCTTCGGCTAGTCGCGGGGCGACCTGCGCGGGTTTGTTTCGGGTTGCCTGGTGACCCCCGGGCTTCGCCCGAGGCACCGGCCACCGGGCCTTGTTGAACCCTTGCGTGCCCTTGGGCCCCAGACTTGGGCTGCGGATCCGATGTTTTCTTCACCCACGCCGATCACATGGTAGACGCTGGGCCACGCTGGGCCACACTGGGCCTCTTGAGTGCTCCGAACTCCGTAATAATAAAGGCAATGTCCATCGGCAGCGGTATTATTACTGATGAGTACCAGTACTTGTTAACTTACTCCCACGTACTCCGTACTTACGCCGTACTCAGGTACACAAGGACCGAGGGATTGCCTGCGAACCGCAGACGAACCGCAATACTGATAATAATATCTGCATCACGAAGAGCTTCAGGATTCCATCTCTCTTTACTCTACATCATGTCGGCACCAACCAATAATAGTAGCTTTTATGTCGGTATGCACTTTGAATCCCATTGGGCCTATCGCGGAAGGTTCGGCGCACAGTCCTTGGTTCGGCACCCAGGCACCTACCCAGCTCGCCAGGTACTCCGTACATAATAATAAAGAGGTTGCTTACTATGAGCCTCAAAGTCTCGACCACCTCCAGTAATAACCTTGCACTCCCATGGATTCAGCTCGACGCAAGACACAAGAACATGAGTTCCCCTAGTCCTCTCTTCTACTGGTCGGCTACTTCGTCCACAGTGGAATGTGGCTTTGGCGATCTGTGGCGCAGCAACACCACGATCGGGTGACGTGACGTCTTTGGCTGGTCATGCTGTTCAATCCTTCAATGGGAATGCAATGCCCAGAGAAACCGGGCATAGCCAGGCGTCTAACAGCCCTGCAAGAACAAATTCGAAGCAGTAGCCGCCGGATTCACGCTGATGCTGTGCTGATACTGTTCAGGATCAAAGTCAACCTTCTTCTTCCGTCCTTTTCTTCCTTGTCTTTGCTTTCCTGCGCCATCAAGTTTCTTCCCTGACACCGAGCGTTGAACCCCTCCTCAAGCCTCCAGCGTTGCGATTGCCTGCGATAACCCCCACCATTTCCTCACATTGGCAGCTGCGACCATGTCTTCGGGCCATTCTGACCCCCAGGTTCTCTACAGCGTCAATAACATAACTGCCTTCGCTGTTCAAAATGGAGAAGAACATGTCATCACCACCTCCGGGCCGGAGACGCTGTCTCTGTTGATGGTGCCTACTGCATCGCCCTTTGACGATGGATCAACCTCCGAACCCTTCAACACAGCGCCCGAAGAAGATTTCTATCTCCATCTCCACCTTCCTCCCGAACTGGACCTCCCACTTCCTGCCACCACCCAGGTCTATCACAAGCCTCCCAGCAGCTACCTCATTCCTCGGTGGGACCTTGGCCCCGAGGCCGGCGCCTTTATCCGCATCCAGTTTCCTTCAATAGGTTCTACCCCGGGAAAGGTCACTCAAGAGGAGGTCGACACTTTTGAAACCATCCTTGCTCAGTGCACCGCATTCCTTGAGCGGGCCACCTCATCCCCCCAAGGCGTCAGTCGCTATGATCCACGAGACTACCGCCCTGGCGAGGGGTACGTCAGTTCCGCCACCAAGGAAAATCATCATACCCCACAGCACGGCCAAATCGTCCTGATTGACGAAGAGAATGGAAGTGTCATAGGCGAGCTGCAAAACAATTTTGACGTGGTGGAGGGTGCCTCGGTGAGACCAGGTTCCAAGAGTACGCCTACTCCTCTCCCTATCTATACCCATTGCCCTCTCTAACAAACACAGCCCCTGTTCAAATCCGATTGCCTGCCGAAGGGCAAGGCAATCAGATCCGAGTTGACAACGTCTCGGATGATTATTTGGCAATAGCTCAGCATCCGGCTTATGCCAAATCGACAATTGTCCAGACCTCGGCGACAGCTTCCCGACTGATTGTGACCAGTTCGAACTATATCGCCGACAAGTTGTCATCTGGAGCGGATAACTTTCAGAAGAAGACTGAACCCAACCCGACCCCGATGAGCTTTTCTCCTGCAACCCATGCTCGAATTCGACAAATCCATTCCTTCACGCAGGGTGCTGTTGGCATCAGCGCCAAGACCGTGGGTCAACTGGGCAAGTATGCGCAGAACTTCGGCGCCAGGCTGGCTCGCAAGGGTGAGAAGAGCAAGAGAGAGCCGGGCAAGGACTACAAGCCCGGGGTTCTCAACAAGTCCATGATTGCTTTCTCGACCATCGCCGACGGCATCGACCAGGCCGGGCGCAACCTCCTTGCATCCGGGTCTGTCGCGGCAACCAGCGTGGTCCACCACAAATATGGCACGGAGGCGGGCAATGTGGCGCATGGACTGGCTGGCGGTGTCAAGAACGTGGGTCTGGTCTACATTGATGTCATGGGCGTGTCAAGGCGAGCAGTCATTAAATCAGTGGCCAAGGGAATGGTCGTTGGTCGCATGCCAAATGGACAGCAACTTGTGGTCGGTGCTGGAGATGGGGGAGTCATGCCCGCGGAAAGGATGCCTTCTGACAGCAAGAAAAACGACTACTACTCTGACGTGCACGCAAGTGCCTCGCAGACCGGCCTTAGCAAATCGGGGTATGTAGTGGACGGCTACGGGAGTGCTGCACAGGCTCCGCCCGCGTATGCGTCTGGAGGTGGCGAACCGCTGAGTTCGACATTGTTGCAGAGACAACCCGCGCTCGAGAAGCGATGAAGAACAATGTTGATGGCTGGATATTTCACGACACAAATATGGTCACGACGGCACGTAGCGAGGTTCCCTGGAGCACAAGCCCAGCAGGGTTGGATTTTGGCAGTCTGGCTGTTTCGGTTTCAGCTTTGGGCATGTGCGGCAAGCGTGCACATGTCGCGAGCACGCTCCCTACTTAAGGTGCTGTAGTGCCTTTTCGGAGGACATAAGGCTCTGCTGTGCGCCCGTGCCGTCTCCCGCTTTCTGAAAGTGGTTTGGGGCCGACCTGACAAGCTGCATGACATTCGGTCGGTCGGTGTGGCTGAAACCCGCGACAGTGCCATGGGTTGAGACAGGCTCAATCACCGTGGATTGTAGGCCTCGGGTGACGGATATGAGAACCCAAATACGGAGTAACTGGAGTAACTGAAGTGAGACGGCCAGCAGGGATGGGAACGCGATCCCTTGTTCGGCTTCAGCCGGGCCTTTGATTAACGAAATTTCCGAGTTGGCTGCCCAGGTAGTTATGTTACGCTGGTTACGTTACGCCTCCAAGGTTCCAACTTGGACGGTTCCCAGGGTCCTAGGTTGCACTAGGCGGCGTAGCAGGGCCACCTGCACGTAATTGCAGGAATGCAGCCTAAAAGTCCTGGTAGAGGGGGAAAAGCCGGGAACCGGCAGGTGCCCGCAACCCGACCTCAAGTGCCTGGCGAGCCCATCTGACGGTGCAGGTTTCCGCCGTCGGGTTTCCTTCTCGAAATGGTTGATCAAGACCAAGTCTTCCGTTCTCCGTTCTCCGTTCGCCGTGGTGCTGGGCATCGTTCTTGCTGGTTGTGCCAGGGTCTTCCTGAATCCCCTTGATGTGCTGGTCAGACGCGCCACTTTTCTTTTGGCGGCTCGCTGGGAATGCCAATGGCGAGTGCGAGAATGCTCAGCCTCTATTGGGGGCCAACGGCTAGGGTTTCTTGGTTTCTAGTCGTAGATTCGTATGTTCGCCCTTAGGGCTGTCGAGATCCTCCGTTTGTTCTGTTGGGTTCTGGCCCGTGTGCTGTTCAGACATCACCCACCCAGCAAATGTCCAAAAGCCCCAGGAACCAAGGAGACGCGGTCGGGGTGGGACGGTGTGGCCGAGATAATGCTAATGCTGGTCCAGCTCCGATAAACTTCCCGGGTGGTGGGCAAATTTGATTCGACATTGTCCAGGTCCACCAGCCGCGTTTCAGACGGTTCGAGTCGATCAACAACAAAAGGAGAAATTTCGCTAAGGATCGCCGGCCATTGGCACCCACTGCCAGCAGCCACCAGCCACCCGCGAGGAGAGCTCCCAGGTCCCAGGTCCGACGGATCGTGATTCTGTGGGAGGCTCATGAACCGCCAGAGATCCCTGGCGATGGTGATGATTTACATGATCTACATGATGACAATGACCGTGCCGGTGATGAGGCACGCATCGAACGAGATTCCGTATCACATAGATTGCGTGAGCCGTCAGGCCCAGGCACAGAGCCTGCGTGGCTGGAGACCTGGTCATGTCGCCCCTTGGTCCGCTGGCACTTGGGCAGTGGCAGCCGGGTGCAAAGCGGTGCAAACGCCGTGCTGGCCAGGCATGGGCCACCACTGCTCCTTGGACGGTTGGACGGTTGGACGGTTGGACCGTGGTATACACGATGCGTCAGACGTCAGAACAAGAACCTAGGATATCGAAGGCGAGGACTCAACAGCGCTCCGGAGAGCAGGCATGGTTCATAATCTAACTGGGAGGTTGCCAAAATGGAGACAGGCTCAATAGTCCAGCCTCCCATAGTGTGGCTTCGCCTTAGCGTGCTTCTGTGCCCTGGGCGCGCCTGGGGCGCCTCAATTGGGTGCGAAAGAGTTGTTGACTTTAACCGAGTAGTGCGCCGCCTGCGCTGCACTGCGCTGCGCTGTCACGACTCACGGCTCACCACTCACCACCACCACTCCATCGCAGACTCCATCTCCATCTCCAGCTCCGGCCAGCTGCCTGCGCCCATTCACCGCCGCGGTGCTCCTACAGTACTCCGTCCCTTAATCACACAGGCAGCAAAACATACTCCGTACACGACACACTTTCCCTCCAGCACCTCGAGATTCGCCGTATAGCTTGGATCACCTCACCTCGTAATACCTGCAACCCGTCTTGCTGTTCTGCCGGCCAGTCAACAACACCGAGTTCAAGCGCCCGCCTTCACCCCCTCTGCCTCGCTCGCTCCCCTCGACAATGATACTCCTATTTTCACTTCATCCGACCTCGATCCGTGTCTGTTGATGATTGGTCGTCACCTTCACCCAGACATAGCCTCATCAGAGATCCTCTGAAGTCATCGCAGGCTCCGGCGTCTGGATCGCCAACCTTGCCTCTCGACCTTTGCCGTCCGGGAAAACACCTCGCAACACCTCCCCTCGACGATCTGTCCACCCCGGATCTTAACCATCCTCCTGCTTTGATCCACGCCCTGGAGTGTCGTTGCTCGAATCCAGCCCGACCCCCTGGGCAATTCCTCCAGACCACGGCGGGAACAAGGGGCACGGCGGTTTTGGTCGGTAGGCTGATTTGTTCGCCTGATGTACCGAGTGCACTGGACTAACAATCTTCCCCGTTACAGTCTTCCAAATCCACTGCACACCACCCACCTAGCTCACCCGCAATCCAAGCACACTGCATCTGGGAGCTCCGTCAATTGGAAGGTCAAACGCGCGCATCCGTGGTAGAGTCCACGCCTGAGGTGGGAGAACAGTGGTCAATGGACACGATGCAGGCTGCTGGACAATACCGGCAGCAGATTCCACCCTCTGCTTCTGCCGCCTACTCGTCACGCGAAAATATTCACTACCATGACCAGCAAGACCTTGATGCTGAGGGTTACTACACCAGCCAGACTGTAAGTTCACCCATCCACCATATCCGAAGGATTCCCTGAGGCATTGGATTCTAATTCTGCCCGCCCTCAGTACTATCCTAGTCAGAACACCAACGATTCTCTGAGATACACCACTCATCCGGATCAATCTTCCATGTCCACCTCTTCCTACAACGGCCAAACCACATCATTGCCTCATCACATCCGGAACCAATCTGGCGTTCATGACCAATACGACGGTCCACCTATCCCCCCTCCTAGAACCTCCTCACAGCAACAGAATTCCCCGCGAACTCCTGTAGCACCGTCGACCGCCCCCTTGGAAGCAAGAGTTGCGGCATCAAGACATGCAAGACAAACCGGTCCGGACTCAGACACTGGTCGACATCAGAACCGCGCCGGAGATTACAATGAAGAGCTGAGAGACAAGCCTCGGGACGATACAGCGACCGCCGCTGCATCTGCTGCACGTAGCCGACGAAGAGGTCCTTCAAGTCCCGACGGTCCACATCGAGCCGCCAGCACCAGAGAGCCAGGCCACCACCATGCACCCACGCAGAGTCGCTCTGAAGCCACAATGATGCCTTCCAATGCAGCCGCCCCCCTTGCGCGTGAATACAGCGATGTTATCAGCAGAGTCGTTGTGTCAAACCCCGCCGTCGATGTCGAGAGATTACAAGAGAGAGTCGCCGAATCTCTTCCTTCACCGATAGGAGTCGACGTTGGGCCCGGTGGCGAAGGTATTGATGATATTCTCCCTGCTCCTGGTCCAGCCCGCCGGCAAGACTATTCCAAGTCTCGGAGGAAGGACGTACAATTTGGCGACTACATGCTGGGACAAACGCTTGGTGAGGGCGAATTTGGCAAGGTCAAGTTGGGTTGGAAGAAGGATGGAAGCACACAGGTCGCCATCAAGTTGATCCGAAGAGAGACGGTCGCCTCGAATCCAACGCGACTCCCGAAAATCTATCGTGAGATTTCCATCTTGCGGGATTTGGCCCATCCCAACATTGTCAGACTTCACGAGATGGTGGAAACAGAACGACACATTGGTATCATCCTGGAATATGCTTCAGGTGGGGAACTGTTCGATTACATCTTGAACCACCGATACCTCAAGGACCCTGCTGCCAGGAGATTATTTGCCCAACTCGTCTCTGGGGTAGGCTATCTACACAAGAAGGGGATTGTTCACCGAGACCTGAAATTGGAAAACCTTCTTCTGGACCAAAATCGGAACATCATCATCACCGATTTTGGATTTGCCAACACTTTCGATCCTAAAGACGACCTGTCCGACGAAATCGAATACAACCTGAGCAGCAAGGACTTTGTGAGGAAATTCAAGCTCGATCGATTAGACGCCCGTGGTATGAGGAGAGGTGATTTGATGCAAACAAGCTGTGGAAGTCCCTGTTATGCTGCCCCAGAGTTGGTGGTCAGTGATTCATTATACACAGGCAAGAAGGTGGATGTGTGGAGTTGTGGAGTTATCTTGGTGAGTACATGTCGTGATTTCCCTTATTTGGGCTTCCCACTCACGCACTACAGTATGCCATGTTGGCCGGATACTTGCCATTCGATGACGATCCAGCCAACCCTGAAGGAGACAACATCAATCTGCTCTACAAATACATCACGACAACTCCCTTGACCTTCCCCGAATATGTCACACCTCATGCAAGGGACCTTCTCCGTCGCATTTTGGTACCCGATCCTCGCAAGCGTGCCGATTTGTTTGAGGTTGCCCGCCACAGCTGGCTGAGTGAATTCCACCATGTGGTGTCTCATATCACCAGTAGCACAACCAACGTCGCCGACATTGCAAATACCACTGTTCCATCTGGTAAGTTGGCTGCAAACCTGTTTCGAAGAGATCTGCTGACTTGGTGTGAAGAAGATGAACCACCTACGATCAATAGGAGTGCTTCGGTACGTGAAGGAACGTCAAAAGCTAGCGGTGCTTCTCCCGGTGCTCTTGCTCGCAGCCCCGACCGAGTGGCCCAAGAGATTGATGAAAGTTCTACCGGTTCCCGTCGTGACCGGGCAGCTCGCCATACCCTTCAGCCAGAGTATGTTCCACCACAGACACACACAGCACGTGGCCAAGGATCAGCCGCAACCTCACCTTCTGCGAGCCGTGGCCGAGCTGAGGACGCCCCTCAAATGGTCATGTCTCATCAACCTTCATCGACATCGAAACCTCTCCCTCAAGCACCACGCGAAGATTCCCGGAATCCAAGCGCCCCGGTCACGTCGGGACCGGCCAAAATGCAACCACCCGTTCGTCCTGTACGCGACATTCCAAGGTCGGTATCCGACTCGACCAGTGCCTTTGGCGCCACTGCCAACGCGAACCAAGGCGGTCAATATGTGACCAGACCCAGTACCCAAGGGTCGATTACATCTGCAAGCGGACCGGTCAACACTAGATCTGACCTGCGTCTACCCTCTCGCGGATCCTATGGCCAACCTGTGGCTCCTACTGTCGCTGCGACGAATGCACAGGGTCGGGTGACTCAACCTACTAAATCTAGTCGGGGTTACAACATATCAGGACCTTTGCCACAAGCGGGGGCACAGAACTCGATTGGACAGCCCATGACGACACCGATGCCCGCGCCAACTTCACCTCAGCCACCGAAGACGCACCATAGACGATCCAGTACGTTGAGTGGCCTTGGGGAGCGTCTCTTCGGCAGGTCGAATTCGGTGGTGAAAAAAGACCCGGAGCGCGCCAAGAACGGACGAAAATACCCGCCAACTAGTATGAAGGAGTATGGTGGCGAGGGACAGCCCCGAATGTCGATAGAATCGAAACGATCCTTTTCATTCGGGCTAGGCAAAAAGAGAAGCACGGATTTGGACTCGTCGACGCAGACAGAAAGACCGGTACGCCGATTTTCGCTTATACCTAGTTCAATGTCTTTTAAGGGGCTGATGGGCAGTACCAAGGACGAACCATCCTCCAAGCCGAGCACTCCTCAGGGAGAACGATATGGCCAGCATGGATCTGGTCGTCCACCGACTGGCCAAGAATACGTGGGTCAGCAAATTTCCAACACGGATGGTCAGTATGAGGGATCGCGACAAGCCAAGCACGGCAATTACTCTCGTGCACCTCAACCGCAGTACCAACCGCAATACCAACCGCAATACCAAGCACAACGACAGGTGGCGCCCAGTTCGGACGACGTCTATGGCGGCACAGGAGTGTACGCTCCTCAAGGGCAACCTCCAAGTCGCGGTCAGCATCAACGCCAACAGAGTGAACCCATGACACAGATGATGGCACAATACCCGGATGCGCCCGAAAATGCCGGTCGACCATCGATGCAGCAAGGAAGACAAGGACGTGGAGTTCTCGTGAAGAACAACCGTAGGTTCAATGAAGCCTACGACCATGATGGGCCGGCTCACCACGGAGGACGTTCTGGGGCGGTCAAAAAGGTGCAGGATTTCTTCCGTCGGCGCCGTGCCCCGACAGATGGCGGTGACTATCGTTGAAGAACAGAGAGGAGGGATTGGATTCTTGAAGGAGAGCATTTTGGACTGAGAATTTGACCACTCGGTTTGCAAGTGGACACGGGTTTTCTTGTAATGATTAATTCATTGTTGGCAGGCATGGCTTTTTCTTTGTATCGATCGGACTGAGACTTGTTTGCCGACGACTTCAAATCGGCAACTGGACAGTTGTTTTTCCCCCGCGCCCAAGCGAGAATTGGAGCGGGATGGGGACGGGGACGGGGACGGGGATGGGAGGGAATGGGCTCCTTTGTCAGAGTAAGACCATTGATGGCATAGCATGGCTGTTTTTGCGGGAGAAGGCTGCGAGGTGGACAGCAAGATTGCTTGAGATTGCTTAAGACTGAGAATTGGCCGAACTGGTAGCGGGTGCTGTTGTCGCTGGTACTTTTGCCACACACAGGGAGAGAGAGAGAGAGATACACCGGGTGGCGATGGATACACCTACATAGCATTGTATGAGAAAGAACAACCGAAGCAGATCAAGCTGGAGAACGGAGAATGAATCAAAGTCGGAGAGAGAGAGAGAGGATCAACTCTATGATTGAAGCATGCCTTGTTTTGTAGCTACCGTATTCACCACGCCTTTCGAGGCTCACTGTGCACCCATCTCTCATCTGACGAGTTAGTAGAGCATCTAGCTATGCTGATGCATGAGGAGGGAGAACGGAGAACTAGTTTCATTGGCAATCATCGAGAAAGCAGAAATGCTTGATTGAAATTTTGTGAACCACGGCACGCCATGGTCCAAGGACCCATGTCGTATGTACTTATTGACATATGAGGTTTGTATGGATACACAGTACTTGCTTACCATGCTTGCTTGGTGCTGACTGACTGACTGACTGACTGCACCCAGCATTCCCCACCCGTGACTTGGATTTCAAAAAGGGGGCATCGAGGCATGTATTTATGCATCCACTCAGCCTCGTCGCTTGCTTCTGACTATGCTTTGACTCACCTCATTGTGCTTATTACTTAGTATCATCAGGTCCTGGCGAGGTATCTTCCGTCTCTGTCGAGTCCTGTCAAGAGTAGTGCCACCTGGGATTGATTGGTCCTTGCTGTTCAAGGAATAGACCGCAATACATGCCTATTTTGGATTTGATTGAAGTCACTGACTGACTGACTGACCGACCGACAGAAATACTTGTGTGTTGACAAGCTGCTCGAAGCTCCATGACAACATCTGACCATCGTCCCTTCCGTTAGCCATAGCTATGTCCGGCTCTCTTCTCGAACATGGGCTGGCCTGACTGTATGTTCCTGTCGAGCGGTCTTCCATGGCTCATTCCCGGTGTGCGCTCACTCCACAACATCGAAACACATGACATTGATTCAGCCAAGGCGATCGAATGGACCAACTGCCAGTGGTTGGTTGGTTGGCCCCTTGAACAATGGACATTGGTCTCCAGCATTCCCAATTCTCGACACGTTGCGTAGCTCGAGTTGGATGCAGTTTAACTGCTCTCGACCACCTGGTTCGGGAGGAGAGGTGTCAGATACGGGTAACCCAGAGGGATTGTTCGGGGGGAACGAACTTAGCTCTGCATCCAGCAATTCCATAGCGTGTCGACTTTTGATGTGTTGCATTTTCCCTTTTGACTAGTCGGCACCGACACCGGCACCAGCACCAGCACCGTTGTCATGGTCCTTCTTGGTCCCATTGTCAGAAGAAGAAGTAGAAGATCCATCACTTCCACTCGAGGTGCTACTGCTACCACTACTACCACCACTACTGCTCCCACCACTGGAGCTAGTCGAGTCGCCCGAGTCCGAGTCACTGTAAGTCTCGTCCGCGCGCGCGTTCCCGATGGCCGACTCCAGACGCTCAATCCTCTCGGTCTGCAGTTGCAACAACCTGACCATCTCAGTCTGGACATTGTTGACCGAGTACGCGGCATGCATGAGCTGGTGCGACGCGAGGTCGACAATGGTCTCCCGCGCCGCCGTCAGCAAGATGGTCATGTCGGAAATGTTCTCGCTGTCGCGCTTGAGTTGTCGTCCCACACGCGACACCCGTTCCGGCGGCAGGCTCTCGCGCAGCTTCTTGATCGCGTCCGCTTCGATGTCCAGGTTGGCGAACACGCTGCCTTCGCGTTTGCGCTTGCGGCGGTTCGGCGTTTGCATCGCTGCTCCTGCTGCTGCGGCTGCTGCCGCTACCGCCGCCACGGATCCAGGCGTCGTGGTCATGTCAGATGCTGCCGTCTGGCCGAGGACGGCGATGAAGTTGGACGGTAATGCGCTGAACGGTCGATTTGCTTCTTTTCTTGCGCTTGCCGCTACTTTGGTCTCGTTGGCTTCGGCTTCGCGCTTTCGCTTCTTGTCCTGGCTTTTCTTCTCCTTGCGGGCCCGTTTGGCTTCTTTGGCCTCGAGTTTCGCTGCCTCGTCGTCTCCAGCTGCCGGCTCCTTGTGGGGCTTCTTCTTGTCGGTCGTTGTATCCTTCGGGGTGTCGGTCGCTTTCTCCTTCTCGTTGTCCTTGTTTGTTTCCTCCTTGGATTTCTTCTTCTTTCCCTTCTCCTTCACGGCCTTTTCGGTCGTCTTGGCCGCTTCCCCACCTTTTCCCTTCTCGGCCTTCACCTTAGTCGCTTCCTTGTCAGCAGGTCCATCAACCTGCATGGGACTAACGAACGAAGGCTTCACCCGTGCCTGCTGGCGGGCTTGGGTCAGTCGTTGGAACATGTACCCAGGGTTTGACTTAGGGTCGGAAGGAACGGCGATGACACTGGCTTTGTTGGTGTGGTTGTTCGGTCCGAACGAGGGCGATATGAGAGTGGGTTTGGCCCCGGCGACTTTGAGCGCTCCTTTCTTCTTGGAGGTTTCTTCCTGTGTGAGATCGACAATGCTCCCAGCATTCTGGTTCAGCTTCTGCGCACTGACGCCTGGGCCGTGCTCGCTGGTCGAGCGGAACTTCTTCTTCGCCGTCATCTGGTGTGCTAATTTGGATGGTTTGCAGGGGAATAGAAAGATGGGGGAACTAGGCCGTGGGCCGTGGGAAGGAGAATGTTGATGGGAGGGAATAGGGCGATCGAGGTCGAGGTCGAGGTCGAGGTCGAAGTTGAAGTGAGAAGTGAAAAAGGAGAAGTGAAAGATGAGAAGCAGTGACGTTCATGTATTTTGATGGACGGCAGAATAACAATCGAAGAAAGGCGGTCATGCCTCTCAACCCACTCAAGGCTGGAAGACGTAACCCTTCAGTTGGTTGATGTGACTTCGTCGCCGACACAACTTGGTGCCAGGCCATGTCAAGACTGGATAAGCAAATGGAAGAAATCCCCCCCAGGCCAGTCTCGACTAGGACCGTTGGAGTCTCAAACTTGATCGGGCTTGATCGGGCACAATCAATAGAATCTAGGCACTGATGGTAATCTTCATGTTCATTATCCATTCGTAAACGGCCGTCGGTACTTACAGAGGTCTGGAGGCGGTCCAGCTCTACTCTCAATGCAATCAATCCGTGCTCGCCATTGCCATTGCCATTGCCATCGGGGTATCATACTCCCTCAAACCGCCACCATCTCTCGCGCCTTGTCGACTTTGTTAACTTTTTCCACCTTGTCCCAGTTGTCCCAGATATCCGCTTTCATCTCCTTCAGCCGCTTGTGCATCCGCCATAGATCCCCCATGTCCTTGTCGTCACGGCTCTTCTCGTCCGTCTGTGAAATCTTGTCATACAGATCCTTGTATTTCTTGTAGTACTTTTGGAAACGTCGTGCATCGTCAATCACGTCCTGTTTGTTGGGTCCCGGCTTCTCAGGCGAGGAACTGCGTTCCGAATCGGTTCTGACCGGGTTGGGGCGTTTCATTTGCTCAACCGTCCCACCCGCGAGGGGGGTCAGATGGATAGGATTGGGTTGCTGCCGCTTCGCTGGACGTTCCTCCTCGGTTGAGACAGCCTTCCGCTTGGCCGGACTTTTGCCTTGGGACACGATCCCACTCTTGTCTGCAATGACGGGAGAGTATTTGTTGCTCTGCTTTGGTTGTGGCATGTCGGTACCGGAAGGGGGAGAAGAGGGCGCCGACGACTGATTCGAAGCTTTGCTGGAGCTGGAGTTGTCGTGATCCGTGCAGGTTGTTGGAGGTGAAGACCCCAGAGGAGATGGCTTTTGAGGAGAACTGTCGTGGCGCGGTCTGGGGGAAATACGGGAAGCCGGGGAATCCGTCCTTTGATGAGGTTTCAACGATTTTGGAGGGTCAGTGACAATCGGCCGCGTCTTTTCGTTGCTGCTGTTACTGCTGGAGGAAGAGCTAGAGAGAGCCGTCTTGTGTGTGACTTTCTTTGGAGACGTAACCAAATAGGTGGGCTTTGTCGACTTCACTTGACCTTGATCTGGCTTCCTATTGACTGTCGCGCCAGTCTTCGCCATGGAAGACGGAGGATCCTTCGGTCTGGTGAGCGCTTCGTCTGCGGCCTCTGCTTCTTCGTCCGAGTCTTGGATACGCTCAGAAGATTTGAATTTGCTTTCTTGCTTTGCAGCTTTACCCTGCCGTGATGTCTCCTTCCCTCTCGACTGAACTCCAGCTTCTGCCTTGGCCGAGACCTTTGAATTGGTGGCCTTCTCCTTCGGTTTCCTCTGGACAAGCACCGTCTCCTTTTTAGCTCGCACTTTGGCGTTATCTCGATCAGACATATCCGCCTTGCTCTCATTGCCGTCGTCGCCGGGACGATCGGGCTTGGGTGTTGTGGCGTGGGTCTGAACTGGCTTGTTGAAGTTGAGTTTCGACAGAAGTTTGCCCTTGCCTCGCTCCTCCTCGGGCAGCAGCAGTTGCCACAGGTTGTCTTTCTTCTCTACTCTCATCCGATCGTATGCTTGGATGGCACGATCAATGGCCGTTCGCCTTTCTTCCTGGGAATAAGGGAACTTCCACACGTCAAGCTCACGGTAGCTCTTCTCTTTCAATTCCTTGCGTCCGTCGGCCGACTTGGAGTCCCGAGCGACTTTGTCCAACAGCTTCTCAATGTCCTCGGTGGAAGCATGAAGTTTGCTGGCAATCGACTTGGGTGTCGTCGGTCGGACCGCGAGGAGATGCACGAGGGGTATCCTGATTGCCTCGAGGCGTATCCTGTCTTTGGTCGACAACCCTGCAGATAATGGAGTCGAGGTCGGTCCCAGTCTCGGAGAGTAAGATGCACTGAGAAAAGGGCTGGATGGTGTGGGTCTTGATACGCCGGCCATCAAACGGTCCTTCCTGAGAGCAGATCCCTGCCCAACCAAAGGCGAGGCCCTATGGTCTTTCTTCCCAGCCAGTTTCAAGTCCTTGTTACTGCCGATGATGCTGGTTTCGTTCGAGGCCCTCTCTTCTTGGAGGGATTTCAGCGTGCTTTCGAGTGCGGCGAGGGCCTCATCGCTTTTGGCAATGTCCCCCTCAGCTTTCTGCACTTCGAGTCGATGGCTGGATCTCCCCGAGAAATACAGCGGTCCTGGTCCGTCGGTGGGTCTCTTGAAGATCTCAGAAGGGTATGTGTCGACACTGCTGCTTAAAGGTATGGACTTTTTCCCCAACTGCACGGCTGGCCGCTTGCCACACCGGAGACGGACGTGTTCATTGTTCTTCAGTGATCGGAGAATATCCTTGGTGATAGTCTCGACCAACTCCAACCGTATCACCTGGGCTGGTTCTTTGGGGTTTGGTTTATCGGCGGTGACCACGGGGTCACGATGGAGGACAAGCCCTTCGGAGGGCACTTTCAGTGTAGTCATGGTACCGAGAAGAGCAGGAGGATCTCGGTCAAGGGTCAAGGGAAGGGAATCGGGTGGAGGAGGTGCCCTAGGTCACCCGGTGGATGCAAGACTCAAGGGAAGGAGGATGTCAACAGTCGACCGGTTGCTGCATAGCAGTGACAGCAACTGGCAGACGGCGTCATGACAAACCCTGGGACAAAGAAATCAAATGGTGAAAGAGCTGAGGTTGGGCAAGAGAGCCGTAGAGGAACAAAGACACAGCAAAGAGGACGGGCGAGGTCTGGGTTCGACTCCCGACTGACGAGTGATGAGAAGCAAGCACTGGTTAGAGGCGAGTGGTGAGTGGTGCTGACGATTGGAGGCTTCGGGTGTGGGGAGGGGAGGTTGAAGCGATCCTGGATGGCACGCGGTCGCAGGGTGGACCAAACCGCGGACTACAGACGGCAAGAGTCAAGACCCAAGACCCAAGACTCAGGACTGGAGACTGCCCAGTACTGCCCAGTACCGCCCTGAAGAATCCAGCATGCGGGAGCGGCGTGGGCGACCAAGCCTCAATTAGGCCGTGCCTCGCCTGAAGAAACAAAGCCTCCCTAGCGTCGGAAAGGCAAAGACTGAAAGGCTGCCTAGGGAAGTCCTCTAGGCCCATTTGAAGGCCAGTGAAGACCACTGAAGGCCAGTGAAGGGCACTAAAAGCGACTGAAAGCCACTGGAAGCCACTGAAAGCCCATGGGCGACCCTTCCAACCAACGATCCAGCGACGCATGGTGCCAGGGTGGATCCGTGGTCCGTGGAAGCCCGAGCCCGTCGTGGGGCCTTTGTACACGCCCTGACTGGCTGCCGGGGCGTGCTGTCTACTCCCGCTGCGGCTAGGCTTCGCGTCAGCATCTCGGCGTTGGAGTCTGGAGAGGCTCGCCGCAGGCTCGCCGCACCTGAAGAAACGAGAGCCCGTGCTACGGCGTACTAGACCTTGGAAAAAGCCGCCCTATCCATGCACCGTGGCATGGCATCACGCGTGCATCCCATGATTCCCGCCTGCAAAGTTCACTTTTTCGTCTGGTGCCGACTTTGGCTCGAGCCTAGGTGAATACGAGCCCGGCCGAAAAGGCAACGGGTTGCAGAGATGGGCACGGCTGGAACGATCCTCTCTCTTTCTGGGTGAGACTGTGACGGCTGCAGGACATGCAAGATTGGGTAGGATTGGGACGGGACGGGTGCTATTGGGCGGCGGGTGTCAATTCATGTCGCCACTTTCCCTCACCTTGCCCTTCACCCAGCCTCAAGCGATCAAGAGGGGCGACAGGGCGTCAGGTATCACGACCAACGTGTCAGGAGTCAGGCCCCGAATCAAAGATGCCAGCACTTGTCCCGGTCCCGCAGCTCGACACTTTGCTGTTGACGTGCAAGCTGCAATGTAATAGCTGGTGGGTGGCCGGAGTCACTTGGTGATCGGGGAGGGAGGGGAACCTATGGCCGGCGGTGGTTCCGGTTGCATTGCCTCGTCGGTTAGGGTCTCGTGCAGCTGAAGGGGAGGACTAGGAGGCGGAGGTGACGACTGCCCCGTATTGTAAGATCTGACTGCAGGGAATTTGTGTTCGTTATCCGCAGTGTTTTCACACCCTATTCCTGTTGGTTAGAGCGGACCGAGAGAGTGGACGGACGACGGGTTTCTACGGAGCACTTGAGTAGGCGAGCAGGCGAGCAGCGAGGCAATAATGGTCCAGAAAGTTGCCTCTTGTGCCTGAAACTGCAAGGACAAACCATGGGCAGGGTGACCCGGTGAGGAACAAGAGACCCAGAAAGCTTCTCCAGATTTAACGACGGTCGTTCCACTTTTGGGGGGTTCTTTACTTATCCACAGGTCTGGCTGAAACTAATGAGCTTTACTTAGCATCTTAGCTGGGGGGGTACCCAAGTAGTAAGTACTCCGTACTGGGTACTTCGTCGGCATCGGCCCTGCCCAGAACTCAGGCGAGCCTAGATGGAGCCTAGGCTGTGTGGCCGTCCTGGGAAACTGGGAGCCTGGGAGCCTGGGAGCCTGGGACCCGGAGTGAGTCTTTGCTCAGTGGCAGGCTGGCAGGCTGGCAGCCCTGCATTATTGGCGCCACATTTGACGCCAAGCCTGGATTGGCGCCAGGCAAAACGTGCCTGCCTTGCCTTGCCTTGCCTCGCACCCGCAGCGGTACAGCCTTGCGGCTTTGACATAAGTTGCCTACTGGTACAAACTTGGACGCTGAATTGCAATTGCCTGCCGAGCACGTCTCCCCTACCTTGGCTCTCTGCCAAACGACGCGCCTGCTGTCAAAATGTCACTCGGTACGTATCCAAGCTGAGAAGGCAGATGGGTTCCTCGCAAAGCGGTTTTACCCTGCTGGATCTCATGCGCGTTCCAACCATGCCCGCAGCCAGACTGCTAACTGCTCCGCCAGCTTTGGACGAGTCGACACTCCAGAATGTTGCCAACAATGGCGAGATGGATTAGTGCGTCGACCGCTGCTGTGCGATGGACCATGCAGAGGCTGACCTTCTCGCAGCGAAAAATGGCCTTCGATCATCGAACCGTTGCTCGAGCGGCTCAACCAAGTACGCATTGCTGCACTCAAGCTGGTCGCATTCATATTGACTCGCAGTTCAGATTGCCTATACAGAATTCCCCATGCCGCGACCCTATCCGAGTCTAAGTCGACAGCCCGCACCACCTTCACCGTCTCTCACCCAAGGCACTCCCGCTCGAGATGTCCTTCCCGCACCTTCTACGCCCGTCCGCAACCTGCCTCCTGTCCCGCCCTTCCCTAACTCTTCTGCAACGCCGACTAGCCATATACCTGACTCCTTACCCCCTTCACAAGAACCGTCCGCCGACGCCTTGAACGACCTCCCCCCCCTGCTGCTCCAGATTCTCAACAGCGTCACACACACCCTGCGATCCGCATTCTCCGAAAGACCGCCTCATACCATCCAGCGACTTGCAGAACTGATATTACATCCGACGAAACATTACAAGACTCTTCCGGCGTGGTTACGGGCAGTCGACAGGGTAGTCAGTGTTAGTAGCTCTGCGGACATCTTTCCTCTCTCTGATGCGCCGCTCATGGTAAATGGCGTCAACGGGGATGGCGGCGGAGGAATTCTATGGAGCAATAGCGACATTCGGAACGGCTATGATAATAACGACACCCGGAATGGATACGATAGCAGTTCACTAGGAAGCGACGAAAGCTTGGGCGGCGCCCTGCTCACCCCAATACCTTGGCTACGGAATGTACTTACCGGGGAAGAGTCGAGCGAGGATTCGACGCAGTTAGATTCCACAAACGCGAGTCTCGATGGCGACGGTCTCGGTGAGCAGATAGGGCTCTCCCCCACGCACGGCAATGGAAGTTCTCTCATGCACGAGCGAGGAAATGGCGCCGTGACACAAGGAGAGCTGATGCGCTTGGAACAAGAGGCAGGCGTGGTTCCACTGACGCAAAACCTTCAAGATACAAACACAGGCAGACCCATGGCAGACTCTGAAGATGATCTGTACGTGGACGAGGAGGAATTGGTGCCACACGCCCGGGGACCTGACCTCGTAGGGTCGGTGGACATGGGTCGCGTCGGCGGGAAAGACGTCGAGATCAACATTGGGAGCCCGTCCAATGTCGGCGGCCCCGAGGCGTATGATACGCAGATTGGTTTGCCTGGAAAAGACGACCAGGATGCAGCTGCAACGACAGAAGCAACAGCCATCTCATCCACATCCACCACCGACTCGGATGATTTTGAAATCGTGCTCAAGGAGGCTGCTATTGAAGGTGCCGATGCCGACGACATGCAACTTGATGAGGCAGCGCAGGAAAAGGTCAAGAGCCAGCTCCAGACGTCGGGCGAAGAGCAAGACGGCGACATCGTCCTGGTCGACGCGGATGGGAAGACAGATGATGAGTCTGTAGACAAGGTGGATCTATCGGTCAAGGATGCTAGCTCTGGTCATGTGGATGCATCGACGACCTCGTGAGCGAAGAAAGCTAGCCGGCCCTCTCTGCTGCTGGAATTTGGCAGAGACCGATTGGACGAGACTGAGATTAGACTATGTACCCTGGTGATGGCGCCGAACCTGCTCTTGGGATGAGTTGGGAGGAGTGCATTGGGGCGGAGTGTATTACTTATGAGACAAATGCATGAACGTTGAACAACATAGCTAGATATCTTCAGTATCCATGGAGCGCGAGCATATCTTCCTTGGGTCGATCTGTTTATCTAGAGCGATCAACAGACGGAGCAGAGATTCAGAAATCACGAGGGCAGAAAATAATAGGAGACATCCTTGGTGCTGTATTCCATTTGGCTGAATTCGTGTTGCGAATCCAGTGCCTGCTCATGTAAATCTTCGTCTCTCATACTGCTGGTAAGTAAGCTTGTAGTATAATCTTGGTCCGTCTATTACATCCCACTTGTAGAAAAACGCCGTTCTTCCTTCCCCCGCAACCTTTTCCCTTCCCTCTTGAGTGTTAGATGATATCCGGAATAATCAAAACAGATACAATGGCGCTAATTCGACGAAGTAGATCGCTGGTCAGTGCTCAGTGTTCGCGTCGCTTGAAACCAGCAAGGCGCGCTATATAGATATACATACCTTGACGTCCCCAGTTCGAAAAGACGCCTTGTTAGGAGGACATCGAGCCCTGGCCGTTAGGAGCCGTTCTCATTTCGACTGGGCGGGATCGGCTCGTTGTGCCCAAGCCGGGGGTTAACTAGCAGTGCCCGGCGCTCGCTCTGATCTGATCTGATGCAAAGAGCTAGGAGGCCTCTGAGATGTGACCTGACGCATTTCGAGCCGGGGTTAAGTCTCGATCATTTGTCGGAATGACACGTGGCGAATGCGTGTTGGTGATCAGTTGATGAATGCAGCGCTCGGCTGCGAGAAAAGTGCCGCAATCCAACGTTCATTGCCCTTTGGGCATTTCCTTTGATAGGATTCTGAGGAGCCGACGAGGCGATGCACTGGGTCACGGCCCTAAGTATAGTTCCACTTGGACCACTTAGTATCGGCCGCAGAGCCTTGGGACCATCAACTCTCACCCAGCCCGGGCGGGTGTGCCAGGGTGATGGTGTGAGTTCCACCGCTGGTATTGATCGGGGTGCCATCGTTATAGCCGCCCGTCGGCGTAACCTCAGCATTTGGGCCTCCGGACCGTTTTTTTTCTTTCTTCGCCCACCGCAAGCCGCAGGCGTTGCACAACGTCTTGGGCCCCGTGGGTCCTTTCCTCCACTCGGGACTGTCGAGTGTCCCGCAATCAGTACAGACGTATTCATCGGCGCTTTTCACCTTCTTGGGTTTCTTGTCCGCGTAGGGGGTGTCGCCGTACCGCGTGTCGCTCTTGTCGATGGGAATGTGAATGCCGACGTCGCCCCGGATCAGGGCCGGCGATGCGCCGCCCGTCGATATCCCTTGTGACCTTTCGCCCTCGCGATATCGAAGACCCGTGAACATCTCGATCGACTCGACGTGAGAGGTGCCTTCATACCGTGCCATTTTGTCTCGGATGCTGTCGGGTCGAGCGAATGCGTTCGCTTCGTTTAATGCCTCGCGTGTGAGCGCGACGTTTGACACGGTGGGTTTGGCGGGTGGCGGCATGCTGCTAAAGTCGATGAAGTCGCCCTTGGAGGCTGGAGATGGGAGAGCGGTCGTGACGTCCACCGAATTGGAAGGAGTTCGCGAACCCAAGCCCCCTGGCTGTTTGTGATATTGGGTTTCGCTTTCTTCAGCTTCTTCGCGTTTCAAAGCGGCGATTCGACTCTGCAGTCGGACGTTTTCTATCTTGTGTTCCAAGAAGGAATCAAGTAGTTCTGAATTTCGGTTCGGATAGGGTCGTGCCATCATGAAAAACCCGCGGCAGGACGTATTCGTGGGGACGCCCGGTATGTCTGTGGGGGGATTGTCATTGGTGAAATGTGGGTGGCCGTGGCATTCAAAGATGCGGTATTTGTCCTCGGCTGTGCGGAGACGATGATAGAACCGTATGATACTTCCCGTGGCGATGCTCTCGTTGAATTCGCGAATGTAGAGCGCTGCGTCGTCAGGGTGGACATAGTCGGATATCGACTTGCCCACGAGCTCAGCCGGAGTATATCCGGTGAGCAGCTTTGACGATGGGGAGATATACAGAAGTCGACCGTCGGGAGTCAGGATATAGAGCAGGTCTTTCAGCTCTTCCAGCACACGTTGAGACCAGTTCCGCCTTTTGGTGAACTCGGTCAGAGTGCTGCCAGTAGGCTGAGCATTAGACGAGGAGAAGCCGGTCGGTAAGGGACCAGCACCGGCACCGCCGCTGTTTGTAGGGGCGCTGTCGGTTTCATCCGACTTGCTGTTGCTGGAGGGTTCTTTGACGAGGCTGGGCTGCACTGGTTCCATCCTACCGAAGTTTACGGTTGGCAAAGAAGTCATATCGAGGGATAGGCCAGCAGGAAAGCCGCTCATATCAACACCGCTGACAAGAGACGGATCCAATATGCCTTGTTGGAGGTTAAATTGCTCGGTCTGGAATGGCCCCATCTGCAGGGATAGTAGGCGAGGCTCGAGAGGTGCGTTTTGGTCGGTGTGGTAGGCCTCGGATGCAGGGCAGGACCAGCGGTGTTCCGATTAGCCCTGTTACCGTGAACGAGAGTGGCTATCCCAATTAAGGGGGCCGAAAGGCTATCGAAGCGTATTCAACCGAGGACAGAAGCCGGCAGTTCCCTGGCGATGTGCGATTGAGCGATGCAGTATTAATAAGGCAAAAGCATGGCGAGACGGGAAGTCAGTCATCGCGATCGAGATCCCCGAGAGTCACGTGAGCTGTCACGTGCTGAAATGTCACGTGAAGTCGAGGCGCGCTAATGGCAGGCAGCAGACCCACCTTCTGGGCAACGGTTCGACAGTGACCCCTTCGCGTTTTAACCACTTCCACCTTCTCGAACTCTCCGCAAATGACAACCGGTCAGTGGTGAATACTTCGGCCAATTCATGGCTTCTCCCACTGCCTCTTGAGCGAAGCGTCTTTGCTGTACTCTCTCTTCTTGTGGGTTTTCTGTGAGACCACGAATGCGTTTGCCTCAATAACCCTCATATAAACGCTCACAGTTGAAGCCCTCGGTGTTTGCCTGTCTCTTGCTTTCCTTTTGCTAGCTGCCATCAATCCCCCCACCGATATGTCCAGTCTGAAAAGACTCAATATCCAGGGCATTCGGTCCTTTCATCCGGATCATGTCCAGACCATCAAATTCAAGTCCCCCGTGACTCTGATCGTGGGTCACAATGGCTCCGGCAAAACAACCATCATCGAATGCCTCAAGTTCGCCTTCACCGGCATGCAACCTCCCAACTCCAAAGTCGGAGGTGCCTTTGTCCACGATCCAGACCTGGAGAATAATAAACAGGTCAGGGGCAAAGTCCAACTCAGATTCGTTGGCACCGATGAAGCCGTGTATGTTGTTACGCGAACGTTGGAGGTGACTGTCAAGAAGCAAACTCGTTCCCTGAAAACTTTGGAAACATCTTTGAACAGGCTGAACAGCTTGGGCGAGAAGAGTGTCGTGTCCACCCGTGTTTCCGAAATGGATACCGATCTTCCAAAGTATCTGGGCGTTTCCGCAGCCATTATCGACAACGTCATTTTCTGTCATCAAGACGAAAGTCTGTGGCCGCTGAGCGACCCTTCTACGCTCAAGAAGAAGTTTGACGAGATTTTTGAGGCACAGAAATACACAAAGGCAATTGACAACATCAAACAGATTCGGAAGAAACAAAATGAAGAGCTGGGCAAATTCAAGATCCTGGAACAGCACGCCAAAGCGGACAAGGATCGGGCCTTGAAAGCCCGGAAGAATGCGGAACGCCTTCAGAGGGAGGTTGAGACTATTCGTACCAATGTACTGGATCTAGAAGAACAGATCTCCACTGCTCGACAGCTGGCGGACGAAGCCTGGAGGAAAGGAGAAGAGTACGCCGAAATTCTGGGTTCTTTGGCCGGAAAACGAATCGAGGCTCAAGGCAAGCAGGACACTATCACTGGACTCAAGATGCACCTCGAAGAAGTCTCTGAATCCGACGAGTGGCTGGGAAACACTCTTACGCAATTCCAGACAAGACAGGAAGAGCTTAAGGAAGGAATGCGCAGAAAACAGGAAGAATATCTTGAGTGTCAAGATAAAATCAAGCAGCTTGGAAAACAACGAGAAGAGAAGGTGAAACTAAAGGGCAAATATGAACAAGAAAAGGAGGAGTACGAGCGACAGCTCGTCATACGCAAGGAGATGGTACGGGATGCTGCCACGAAACATGAAATCCGTGGATTTGATGACCTGAGCGACGAAAAGTTTGTCGAAGATTTCCTGCTGAAGATCAAGACAATCTTGAACCGGCAGAGAAGTGACCTAGAGAAAGCCAAAGTCGAACATACAGCAGAACGATCAAAAGCACAGACGCTTGTCAATCGATTGACTGAGCGAAAGGTGGCGCTCCAAGACGGCAAGGGCAGCACCAAGAAACAGATGGACACCAACGATCGAGAGGCGGAAGACTTTCAACGACGAGTCGACCAAATCAGAGCGGATGAAGGTAGCAAAGCGGTGGCAGAGTCACGGCTTGATGATCTGAATACCAAACTGGCCCGAGCAAGGCAGGTTGCAGAGGCTGGTGACTGGATGAAGAAGCTACAAGAGGCCAATGCAGAACTCCAATCTTATGAAGACACCAACTCGAAGCTGAACGATGAGATTGTCCAATCGACCAAGAAAGCCGGAGAACTTGCCAAACTAGCCCATGTGAAGCAAGAATTGAAGGAACACCAGCGCAGCCTTGAAACCATGTTGAGTGCCCACAGTGATCGGATCAAAGAGCTCATGGGCCAAGAGTGGACGCCTGCTACAGTAGACAGAGTTCACCAAGACGTCGTCGCTAATATCACCAACGAGGCAACTTCTGCTGAACGAGCGAGAGATTCAGTCGGCAGGGAATTGGAACAAGTGCAATTCAAGCAGAAGACTCTCTACAATGATCTTGCGCGAAAGCAAGCTGAAGTTGAACAATGCGACAAGCAAATTCGTACCATTGTTCAGGATGGCCCCGAAGGATATGAGGCGGCGTTGAAGCAAGCTGAAGCCGATGTAGACATCGCTCGCGACCAGAGCGATGGCCTCTCTGGTTTGTATGACTACTTCCAGAAGGTTTTGGATGTCGCTGAAGGGGACAAACCGGCGTGCCGCACTTGTACACGAGCCTTCAAGGGCCCCTACGATCCAAATTTGGTAAAAATGAAGGAGAGGATGGGGAAATTGATGCAACAGAGTAAGCAGGCTTTGGAGGAGGCCAATATCAAAGAGATCGAGGCAGAGTACAAACGCCTCCTTGATCTTGGAGTAGTATGTGACACTTGGAAGAAACTCTCCAACACAGAAATCCCAACTGCAGAAGCAGAGTTGGCCAATCTTGGGGACCAGCGGGCATCCTTGGTTGGAAAAATTGAGAAGCATGACAAAATTGTCAAACAACGCCAGCAGACCAAGCGTGACATCGAGTCAATAGGTCGAACGACCGCATCGATTTCCAAATGTGATGGCGACATCAGGTCGTTGAACGTTCAAGTCGAGGAGCTTTCAGCGAAGCAATCCCAGGAAAGTGGCGGACGGACTCTGGAAGACATCCGAGAGGAGCTGGCTTCAACGGCTGAAAAGATCCGGGCAGTGCAGAAACTGGTGACTCGACTGAGAGCTGAGCAGGAGCAGTCGAGAGTGGGCATCTCCAACATGGAACTTGAACTGCGGGATCTTCAAGGGGAAGTCAACAACATCGGATATCAATTGGACAAGAAAGCGTCGCTTGCTGCTCGAGTTGAGGATTTCCGAGCGATGAACCAAAAGCATCGAGAGAGCCTCGATAAGGTTGACCGAGATATCGAGCAACTTGACCCCGAGATTCTCGCGGCTAAGGCTAAGCTTGAAGATGTCGAACACCGAGCAATGACACGAGAACGGGAGTTGTCCGCCGAGCTGGACACACTCGGCGAAAGTGTCCGAGGCTTAGATCTCCTGAACAGACAGGTTCGATCTTACACAGATCGGGATGGACCCAACCAGCTTGGGCGAATCAACCGTGAACTGACTCATCTGGAGCAAGAATTGGACAGCGTGCAGAGTGAACAAGGTCGAATGACGCGCGAAATGAACACAATTAATGACCAAATCCGCGACAGCGAGGCGACGCGACGACGATATTCCGACAACCTCCGCTATCGACAGGAAACACGGGCTCTTGAGAAATTACGCCAGGATATTGAGGAACTTGAGGGTCACGACGCGGAGGTGGATCGTGACAAGTTCCAGAGCGAGTCGAAGAAGCACACGCGCGAATACAACAGTTTAAGTGCGCAGCAGTCGGGACTGATGGGAGAAATGAAGTCGAAGGACGCCCAGCTTGAGGAATTGATCGCCGACTACCAGACGGATCTCAAGGATGCGCCACAACGATACAAAGAGGCGCACATCCAAGCGGAAGCGACCAAGGCGGCAGTGGAAGATCTAGGGCGGTACGGCGGAGCGCTCGACAAGGCGATCATGAAATACCACAGCCTCAAGATGAAGGAGATCAATGAAACTGTCGAAGAGCTATGGCGCAAGACTTACAAAGGGTCGGATGTGGACAGGATCGTGATCCAGGCGGACAACGAGTCCGGGCGTGGGAATCGATCCTACAATTATCGAGTGGTGATGGTAAAGAAGGGGGTGGAGATGGACATGCGAGGACGATGCAGCGCCGGACAAAAAGTGCTGGCATGCATCATCATCCGGTTGGCACTGGCCGAATGTTTCAGCGCAAAGTGTGGAGTGGTTGCACTGGATGAACCGACGACGAACCTGGACCGCGACAACATCAACAGCCTGGCAGAGGCCTTGAAGGAGATTATCCAATCGCGGGAACGACAGAAGAATTTCCAGCTCATCGTGATCACGCACGACGAAGACTTCCTCCGGCACATGAAATGCGAAGAATTCACCGACAAATACAACTATGTCTCGAGAGACCATACAGCCGACTCGGTCATCCTGGAACAGAACATTGCCGATGTCATGTGAGATTGGGAATGTGGACAGGACAGGGGAGCAATGTGCTCGACTGTCATTCGGTGGCCGCGTCTTGGTTCCTGGCAAGAATTGCGCCCGATGGTCGGAGATTCCTTGTTTTGAGGACGGCGAAGCGAGTGCCTGAAACAGCAAACAACCCAGCCTGGCTGACGTGGCGATTATCAAACGCCATCCGAGGACCAAAGCATCTCATGGACAGTGAAGGGATCAAGGAGGTCTGGGGAAAGTTTGTTGAGAACGATGGCAAGTGAGACAATGTTTTCAGCGATGGCGATGGGCAACACGGAATGGCATTGGCATGTGCAGATGTGTTTTTAAGGTGTCGCCAGTGACAAGCCACAAGCCATACGGAGCCTCGACAAAGAAGCGGCGCAGGAGGGTTTGCAACTTGACCAGAGACGGGTTAGCAGGAAAGGAATGAAAGCTCGCCAGTGGCAGGACGGAGGGCCTGCAAGGCACCGTTGTCCAGGGCCCACCCGCGCCGAGGAGCCTGGAGCCCAAGAGCGACAGGGGGGAGCGTTAGGCACGCATTGCAGGCACAGCAGGCACAACAGGCACAGAACGTCATACAATGCACGCCAGACTCTCCACCACAACACAACTTGAACCGTTCCTCGGCCGTTCCATTCATTCACTCAACCCACCCATCCCTTTCATCCTGGACGCGGGGGAAGATGGCTGGTGTTACTACCTAGGTATGTACTCGACCGCTGCTTGGCCGTTCGCTTCTCGTCGACTCTCGATGTGACCCTGTTGTGTGCGAGGCGTGGCGAGGGTAGTCCGACCGGAACTATCGTCCAGATCGACAGTCCAGGTGAACCGTGGTGACCGTGAAGCACAGCACCCGTGGAGCATGTCCATCTCCTCTTCTTTGGGCGTATCCCGAGCTACAGACCACCCTGTCGTTCCCGGGCTCCTCTCCCTTTCTGGCTTCCATCCTGGGTTGGTTGCTCGTCGTTGCTGTTCCCACCGTTCGTTGCCTGTGCGCGGGCTGGCATGGCTGTCTCCCTCTCCCGTGTCTCCACTGACTTCGCTCAGTCCCTAGACCTCCAGACCTCTCAGATCTTCCAGCTCTCCCTCAGACCTCTCCCAGACCTCTCGATTGGCCTCTCGCTGCCCAGCAGCGCAGCAAGCTAGCACTGCCACCTTCCCTGTCTCACGCAGAAAAGATCTAGCCGTCACATGCCACTTTCGTCTTCTCCGCTTCTTTTCTTCCGCCCCGCCAACGCACTCATTGACCCAAAAGAGGTACCGTGGTACCTTGTACGGAGCAGTATGGATGCCCACGTCTCTTGGAACCCTATGGCTAGCACGACTAGCGACCTCCGAATGTCTTCGCCTCTCTCCTTTGGGGCTTTCATATGCTCCACCCCTTGGATAGCGCGAGCAGTCCTATTTACCCACAATACATCCACTGAGCCTACAGTGAAAGCAATGCCATACTGTTATGTCCCTCTCAATGCTGCCGCTGTATGGAGTACCCAGATCGAGATCATCGGCCCTATCCACCCACCTCATATGCAGCTTTGTCCTCATTCTGGTCTTTTTTATATACCACCTGACCACAAAGTTCCTCTTTCCCAATCCAATTCACTCTCCTGTGTCCTCCCAAGTTCGCCAGTCCCCGTTTAGCTCTCTGTTCGTCCCCGCTTTCAATTCAGGTTGTCATAAGCACTCTTGTCTAGCCAACTTGGAGAGGCCCGGCGCTTTGTCAGTTCCTATGCTCTGCCAGTGCGAGCGCCTAGGACCGAAGGATTAGAATCAAGCTGTTGATCTCAGGCTCTGCTGTCATTCCACAATGTGGGTGGGAAGAGCATTTGTCACAGCTCTAGCAGCTACCACCGCTGTCGCGTAAGTGCCCAAAAGCCGCATCACAGAATATATAGCTAACGTTTGATCCAGTTCTCCCCTCGCGAAACGCCAGTTTTCGTACGGCTCCACGCCAGTGCGAGGTGTGAATATCGGGGGATGGCTAGTTCTCGAGCCTTGGATTACCCCGTCCATTTTCCAGCCTTTTGGAGGCAGTGTTGTCGACGAATACACGTTGTGCCAGCAGACGCCTAATGCCGGGGACATTCTCCGAAGTCACTGGGATTCCTGGGTCTCTTTGGCCGACTTCCAGAAGATTGCAGACAACGGGTTTAATTTAGTGCGTATTCCCATAGGGTACTGGGCGTTTCAAAAATATGACGGTGACCCGTACGTTCAAGGCGCAGCGGATTACCTCGAGACGGCCATTGGTTGGGCTCGCCAAACTGGGTTGAAAGTCTGGATCGACCTCCATGGTGAGTTGGGCTGTCATATTCACACTCAGAGCATTAGCTAAAGGCCTCACACAGGCGCCCCCCTTTCTCAGAATGGATATGATAATTCAGGGCAGCGGACCTCAGGTCCAGGTTGGACAACAAGTGATACCATCCAGGCCACCCTCAGTGTGATTGGACAGATATCGCAACAATATGCTACCTCGGCGTACGCTGATGTTGTTGCCGGCATTGAGCTTCTGAACGAACCGGCCATGCCAATCCTGTCTGGCGGCAAATGGGCGACTCAAGGCTTTTACCAATCTGGTTTCAACACTGTTCGGCAATCTGGGCAGACCCCAGTGATTATCCACGATGGTTTTGAGAACCCTTCTCAGTGGAATGGATTTTTGACCGGTCAAGGTTCCTCGGGAGCGATTGTTGACCATCACGAATACCAGGTCTTTACCAACGAACTGCTGGAGTTATCGCCACAGGAGCATGTGGGTTATGTCTATTCCAACGCCGAAACCTGGGCACAAGGCCAAGATAAATTCCTCATCTGCGGTGAATGGACTGCTGCCCTCACGGATTGTGCCCCGGCCGTCAATGGGTATGGGGTCGGCGCTCGGTACGATGGATCTTATACCAAGCAAAACGCCGATGGCTCCTACGATACTTCCACCTACATCGGCTCGTGCGCCAACATCAATTTCATTGAACAGTGGACCGCCCAGGACAAGACCGACCGGACAAATTACATCCAAGCCCAGATCAACGTCTTTGAGTCGAAGCTTCAGGGCTGGATCTTTTGGAATTTCAAGACCGAGGCTGCCGCCGAGTGGGACCTCTTCCGTCTCATTGACAACGGTGTCTGGCCGAGCTAAGTAGTTTTTCCACGCGGAGATCGTGGGAGACACAACGCAGACAAGTTAACCACGGGAAACACCGGACAGCGCCATTTGTCAGAGCAACAATCGGTCTTGTCTTACGCTCGCTGCTTACGAATCCGAAATTCGGTTCAATTCGATCAATAACCTGTTAACACACACCAACAGATTACGCAACCGAAAGTGTCTGGGGACATCTTTCCTTTCTTTTGGTTCTTCTGAGCATGGCGAACATCTGCTTTTGAACATGCCGCCAAAATACATGTTACCTACACAGCCTGTGCAAGGAATTTTGCAGAAGCACAGAGCATCGCATCATACCATCCTAAACATGATGACGACAACGCGACCTGAGGGAAAACAATCGTTTGATGCATTTAAGCAAGGATAGGAAGGGGGAAAATCAGCTCTTTGGCTTTCGTTCCGTTCCGCATTGGCCTGGTGTACAGGGGGTTGGGAAACGGCCGTTAAGGCATTTTCTGTCAAGACAGATATTGAACTTGACACGATATAACTCACTCGCTGGAGGAAAAGAGATACTGGTATGTTGGTGGGGTTCTTAGTAGTCGAGAGGACAGAAACGAAGTCTCCCCAAGCCATACATGTGATGAAAAGCATGTAATGCCATTAGCCATTGTAGTTCACCAGTTTGGCTACTAAAGGAAGAGATGTAGCTCTAAACACACACTGAAAACACCCCTTTTCATACGATAGATTTCATGTCATGCTGTCCAGCCTTCTATTTTAAGGGGGCCCAACGTCAAGCACGGGGAGTCGCGGGCGCGCGATATGAAATTCATAACCTCGCTCCCTCTCAGAGCCACCATTCAAAACGATCCCTGCATCCACATGCCCCACCAAAATTTCGCGTCTCACAGCTCCCTTACTCACAACTACTCAATAAGGAAGCCATCGCTACCGGCCTTGACGGTCTTGTCAAAGTCGACATCCTCTTCCATCTCGAGCAGTTTCGCACCGAGGACGTCGACGTCGACAAAAGGCCGGGCCATGTCGAAGGTGACACTCATGGGGAAGAACTCGGCGTCATCGTCGGTCTGGGCGTCGAACTCGAAGCTGCCCGTCGGGTTGGCTGCGTCGACCGTGCCCACCGTCCACTCGACGCTGTCGCCCGTCACCTGGTACATGGCGTCGAAGGACGTGACGCTCGGCTCGGCCGAGGAATACGGGATCACAACCGTCACGTCGCGCAGTGTTTGTTCCGGGTTAGTCAGCTCGTACTCGATCGTGATTGTGTAGTTGTCGTCGCTGCCGCGATTCACCCACGCGGTGAATGTGATGGGCAGGACGTCGGCGGTGTCGGCTGGGGCGGTGGCGCGCCAGCGCAGGACGCCAATAGCATTGTTGGAGGGGAACCGCTTCGTCGTGTCCTTGAGCTGGATGATCTTGTTGGACGTGAATAATGCCCGATCCACGTTGGGGTGCGTGCGGAATTGCGCTTTCAGCGGGCCTTCGGCCGCGGAGACGCTGAGGGCCAGTTTCGTCAGCGCCGGGTCGCTGATCTTCACCTGTAGGTCGCCCTTGACTTCGAAGGATTTCAGCGCGCCTTCGCGGCTGAGTCGCGCCGTCATGGTTTCCGTCAGTGCGATCTGGATTGGCGTCGCCGATGTCAGGGAGCTGCTGTGCGTGTGCGAGGCCGAAGGGATGGTCCGGTCGGGGAGGTCCGACTCGTGTGCTGCTGCGGCCGTCGGCGCTGGTTCAGGTTCGGAGCCGAATTCTTGCTGCACTTTGGCGAAGGCGCTGGACGTCTTCGACTTCTTGCCCAACTGCATGCCCTTGGTGGAGCGTGAGGCGTGGAATTTGCTCGACGTCTTGTTTTTTTCGGCCTCGTAGCTGTCGTAGCTCGATGTCGTGTCGGGCCGCATCACCGGCGCCGTGTAGGTCGGTTGTGTGGGCATTTTGGGTGCGACGCCGCGTCCGTAGGCGGCTGAGCGGGCGGCCTCTTTCCGTTGCAGTTCAAGTTGTTTGGCCTTGCGTTTTCGCTCCTCCGAGGCTTCCAGCTCTTTATTCCGCGCGATGATCTCCTGGATCCGTTCCTCGTGCGACTCCATCTCCAGGAACGTCTTAATCTGGCTGAGCGACAGGTTCTCCCGGTAGCCCATGGTGACGAGCTCATCGAAGGCGCTGAGCAGTTCGAAGCCGTTGCGGATGATTTCTCGCTCGTCTGTCTTCTTGCAGATCGACGTCACCACCTGCCCGAACAGGTGCAGGCTGTCGATGTCTTGCAGGATGTTGGATTGTTTGTTGGTGATCAGCACCAGGTACAGCTCGTCCAGCGGCTGGTATACGAAGCGTACATTCTCCTGCTCGACCGTCGTGTGTTGCGTTGATGAGTCGGCGAGCTTGGGGAACGATGCCAGCAGGGCTTCGACTCGCGATTTCTGGATCTCGCGGAATTGCCGTGAGAGCAGCGCCTTGCCCCCTCGCGTGCAGATGGACGCTGCGAGGATGACCATTGTGGTGGGGGGGATTGGCTGGCGGGAGGGAGTCCTGTAGGGGAGGGAGGACGAAGAGGGAGGTAGTGGCGGTAGAGATCGGTGAAATCAGTAGGAGGGAGGTGAGTGACTGCTTTCGGTGCGGTTGCTCCTCCATGTGCCAGCCAGATATGTATCCTCGAAAAGGACAACTGTGGATGTTCCCAATGTGGAGGTGTCAAACTGGTCAAACTCGCCAAGCCTTTAGGGATGAGAGCGGACTGCCAGAAAGGCTCGGAGCATAGTACGCTGGGAAGGTCTTGAAACTCAGATTTGAAGGCCTCCTTGGCCTTCAAATCTATTCATGACATTCGCTATTCTTATGAAACGATCTGCTAACCCTATTCATTCCTACGCTCGTCTCTTCTGAATGCCAACCCAACATTCTATCGGCTTTTTCGAGAATCCCTCGTGCGATTCGAGCTTCGTCTGGTACAGCTCGAAGTTGTAGCTGTGGAACGCTGTCCCTATGATCAACGCGAGCTCCATGTGCGCAACATTCTGGCCAACACAAGCTCTGGGCCCGAATGAAAATGGGTTGAAACCGATCTTTTGGCGAGCGGTCAGTTCCAGCCAACGGTCTGGCTTGAATTGCTCCACATCGGGACCCCAGACCTCCGCATCATGGTGGATGGTATAGCTGGGGACAGACAATACTGTTCCCTGCGGGAAGATTTGCTCTCCGTAAGCCACTCCATGCTTTTCCGTCACTATCCGAGGGAGCCCAATCGCCGAAGTGGAGTGCAGTCTCATCCCCTCGTCGATACATTGTCGGAGGAATTGCAGGTTCTTGACCTGGTGGTGCGCTGCGATGGTATCTTTCGCTGGAATCGCAGCATCCAGCTCGGCCTGCAGCCTTGACACAATTTTTCCCGGATTTCGCCGCTCGCCATCGAGAATCCAGTAGATTACTGCACATGCCGTGTTGGAGACCGTGTCACTGCCGGCGATTAGTTGTGTCAGTGCCTCCGACACAAGCTCATCTCGTGGCATCGGGTTTCCGTCACAGTCTTTAGTACGACAGAGCATCTCGAGGATGTCATTGCGCTGCTTCTCGCCAGAGTACCCCTTCTCGGCAGCCGACAGACGCTTTGCGACGGCAGCTACAGCGATACCGTGCAAATTGACAACTGACTTTAACCCGTTGTGGAAGAACGGGTCTGGAAGGTACTTTGCAAAGGGACGGAGTCCTAGCATCCACCCAAGCGTTGAACTCACTTCCCCCCTTCGGTTGAGTGTCTCGGCCCCTGAGACGTATGCTACGCCCTTGCCTGGTATGACCGCTTCACACTCATCACGACCTCTTTCCACCATTCCAAAAGGTGCACCAAATGCGAGATCGCCAATGATGTCGAAAGCCAGGAATGTGCACCAAGGCATCATGTTGATCTGCGCAAACCCACTCGTCCCGGCATGAGATGCGATCCGGTCCAATTGACCGACCCATCGCACTAGGTTCGCTGCCATGTGGGGTTCGAAATCGTGTACGGCACCTGGAGAAAAGGCATGGGCGATGATCTTACGTTTCCTGGTATGTTCCCTGCGATCCCGAACGTTGAAGACCCCCGGAACCCCTGAAACGAAAGCCTCATAAAAGTGACTGGAATATGGTCAGTAGAAGATGTGGAGGATTCTGAAATATCTCACTCTTTCAGAAATCCGTTGCCGTGCGCGTAAACAGTGTGCAATGCCTCTGGGGTAGCAATGCTGATATGATTATATCCTACTCGAACAAGCTTGCCGTACTTTCGGTGCGCATGATCAACCCAGGCATATTTCTGCCCTTTTCGTGCCCCCAATGCGAGCCAGGCATTGCTGAATTTGCCGACGAACGGACCGGGAAGATGCCTAAGGTGCCTGTAGGTTGTAAAATACGGTACGATCCAGTATAGGATGACCCAGACAGGAAAGAGTGTACAAGCCAACAACAGATAATGGGTTAGCTGCATTGTGTAAGCATGTGATCGAGAGAGATCTAACAACAAAGGTTGCGCGGATCGGCCATCTTGAGCAGTTTCATGTAATATATCTCTTTGACTTGTCAGCCCCACGGGCAGCACATCTTCTGGAATTCGCCGTCCCTTCGAGCCAGTCAGATTCAACTCATATCCGGTGTGCCAACAGATCCGACAGCCTGCAGTCATATGGAGAAGAGCGGTGGCCAGAAGTGGAGGACAACAAAGTCGCCCCTTATCAAGGTTATCAAAGATTGGGGGGATGCCAGAACGCGTCCAAGTATATAACTTGTGGTTGGTTCCCGTCGGCTTGGGTTGCATCCTACATGGCCACCACTTTTGACAACACCACGCCCACCTTTTGACCCCGGTACGAGAGATGGAGAGGATGGGCGATCGGAATGTGAGGAATCCGGGTCTTCTATCGTACACACCACACTGGTGTTTATCGCGATCTTGTACTGACTAGAGTGAGTCTGCCATTAGCTTCTCCGATCGTTATGTCAAACATTTTTTCCCATCCAGATTTAATGAAGAGGAAGAGTGGCGAGATTGAAGAAGAATCCAACATCTGATCCCACACGAACCTGAATTTCGAGTCCCTTTCACATGCCTATGACTGCATCGGGCCCATTCACGAGATATTAGTTCTGCAGTGATGGCCTTTGTTAAGCGAACAGCTCGTTCGCTTCGAAACAATGTTCTTCCTCCACAACCTTTCCCTACTGGGAATCTGGATTTCAGGACCTCTTTCCTCAAAAGCTCAGCCAATCCTCTTAGTCAGTATCTTGAAATAGTAGAGCACAGTTCACTCGCATATGGATAATCTCATATTATGTTATTATAGAAGGACCACTAGAACTATATTCACTTTACCTTCACCGTTTGGTCTTATGTGCTTTAATCCCGTCCCAACCGTACCCGAAGGGCAGGAAGTTGCAACTCCTCAACGTGTCCACCGTCGCTCCGCCTCCTAGAGAAAATAACCTCATTCAACGATATACCAGCGTATGCAATCGGATCAACGTCCGTAACGCAGAAATCGTTCCAGACAGATTGATTTGGTACATTAGCCAGTACCGTAGCGAACCTCCACACTTCCGCCTGTTCCTTACCGCGTGACTGAAATGTCGGGATGACTTGAAAATAAAGCTCTTGCACCTGACCGCTGAACTCTGTGGCTAGCTGAGTAACCACAGCGAGGAAATCCGTCCCGTTGGAGATCCAGTCCTTGATATAGAGACCTTTTTGGCCGGACCATGACAAGGTGATCGATGAGTTTACACTCGGATCGGGATTCGTACAATTTTCACACGCGGAGGCAGTGTATGTCCCGGCGTAAGTGCTCTGTAAATTTGCGTTTGCGAGCTGCTCAGCGGCTTGGATGAGCGGAATGACGGTGTCGGAAAGGACAGTGCTGAGGACTTTTCGATCTCCGGCAACCAAAATCGTCACGGCAAGTTCATACTCGGGGATAACGATGGCGTAGGAGTAGTATCCCGGTAGGCTGCCGGCTTTGGTGAAAAGTGTTACCGGTCGAGTTGTTGAATTGAGAAATTTGTCTGTGCGGAAGATCTCCCAGGGTACACCGTAAAACGAGTATATCCCTGGGGAGTAGGACGCGGGTTGGAGCCAGTTTAGGGCGGGCGTGATGGTGTTGTAGTTGTTGAGTACATAGCGAAGGAAGGTTGTGACATCGTTGGACGAACTATAGAGCCCGCCAGTTCTAGACGTCTGAATTAGTGGCATTCACTTCTCAAGTATTAGAGGCCACCATACGAAGTCGCAACACCTAGGTTGATGTCAAAGTAATTTGGAACCACAGAAATAGCTGCCGCGGAATCTGTTGGTTTTTTGAAAGAGGACCCATGCAATCCGAGAGGATTCAAAATGGACGAGGTAATATAATCTTGGTAAGATTTCCCAGTGACGTTTGCAAGAACAAGACCGAGTAGTTCGAAAGCGATGTTGCTATACGTAGAGCTTTGCTTTGGTGCATAAACAGGATAGTCCTCCCGGACCGCGGTGAAGAGGTCTAGGGCACATTGTTAGTAGGTTCCAACGTGACGGTCGTCCCGGGACAAGCTATGGTACCTTGAGCATCACAGGCGACACTAAAGTTAGTATATGAGTCGCACTGCGGTAGACTTTCCAA
The DNA here is from genome assembly GCA_001599795.1 of Exophiala calicioides. NCBI lineage: Eukaryota > Fungi > Ascomycota > Eurotiomycetes > Chaetothyriales > Herpotrichiellaceae > Exophiala > Exophiala calicioides. The sequence goes on along the minus strand of BCHZ01000005.1, from coordinate 3,084,126 downwards.
CGTCGCCGATGTCACTGGCGGGAGCCCTGCAGCGATAGGATCAGGAAGTTGACCGAGCAGATCAGATCCTACGTCTATTACACTTATTAGTCCGTCACACACTATCATAGCCTTGCTGGTGGGAACTCACAATCGTTGGGAATGCCGCTGAGTTGGCTTGCGAGCGTTCTCAGTGTGATATTTTTCCATTGAATACCCCCTGTCTGCTGTTGCTGGAGTTTGGGAATATACTTGTTTATCGAATCATCCAAGTGAAGCTTGCCGGCTGCGTGCTGTTGGAGCAAACCGAGAGTAGTGAAGAGCTTTGTGATACTTCCGATTCGGTAGATACTGGAGCCATTTACTTTCTTCGTTCCTCCTGCCGTATCTTCTTCAGCGGTGTGGTGGAGGCTCCATAGTGTGTGCTTTGACGATGTCACCTCGATCGAGCAGGAAGAAGTGTTGAAAGATGGACTTGAGAAGTATTTTTGTAGGTTTTCTTCGATTGATTTGAATGCGTCGTTGAGAACTTTACTGCTTGCACTGTATGTTGGAGGTGGGAATGCAGGAGAGGGTTCGCATGATGCGCTGACTGTTGAAGTGAGAAACCACACCCAGATAGGAGCGAGTAAGCATAGGTGTTTAAGCATTACGTCTCGCGATGCTGGACGTTGAATTTGAAAGAACGACCTATGAACTTCAAAGCGTACTGATTTAATAGAGGCAAGGCAAGAAAAGGTGCTCCAAGCTCTGAGTTATATACCTATCGAGTAGTGTGTATGGTTTTCAACATTTGGGTCAAGAATTTCTAGCACAGAACGCCTAACCTGTAAACTCAGCCTCCGAGAAGACAAGGCCGGTGCTTCTCATTAGCTCCGAAATTCTGCTTCCGGAAGGCGTACACGATGGTTAATTGGAAACGCTCATGATGTCCCCCAGAGCCCATCCACAACACAAGCCGGAGGAGAGTGGAGCAAGTCATCTATTAAGCCACCAGAGCTAAAGCTCGCATCAGCTAGCCGCTTCAGGACGGATGATTTACATACCCAGTATGTTGCAGTCTAAGCGGGGCTGGTATTGTCTATTCTTGAGTTTCCAAGGTCGTTTGCTCATCGCTTACGCCTATATTGACGAGCCGTTAATTCTACGTTTGGTTCGCCCAGGCTTAATCACACATCGCCAAGGAAACCCGAAGAGTGATAGCAATCCTTCGGAGTGTTACCATTTCCTTAGTTTCGGATTGACAGCCTGGCCGAATAATTGACTTTGCGGTGGAATTGCGTCGAGAGTGGCAACCTAGGTGGGAGGAGCTGAGACGTGGCGATGGAGGAAATATCGGACCGAGAGAGGAGGGCAAAATCTCCAGCTCGAGACTAGAGGAGATTCGAAGTACATGTCCACGAACTAGAATTGAAAGCTCACTCTAGTGATTCAGGGTTGAACAGGATTTTCACCATCATCGCAAGCCCTTGATTCAAAATTTAATAAGAACATCCACTCGAGAGGAAGGTGAAAGCAATAGTCCAGCATATCCCTGGATGTCTAATGTTTCCCTAGTAACATTGTGCTGCTTCTTTAGCTGGGATCAAGATTGCTAGGTTATGACGGCTCCTAAGCAGCTTTTCTCAACAACTGAACTGACGATCATCGACTTCCTCTGCAAAGGGGTTATCGGTTGTTACACCCTGTGCCCCCCCAAACCTCATAGAAAGATGATGCTTCTTCGTTGAATAGATTCCCTCGGCAGGATCTCTGACCATTTAGCATGACATACCTGACCTAGCACTAGGCATCCATGTACCAGTAGGTGCAGGGGATGATGGCGGTCGAGTCTCCCCACGTACCTAGGCAGAAAAACGCTAAACCATTTTTGGCGATAAAATGCCTTGGCGCCGCATTCGAAGCGTGACGACCTCGTTAGATTGTTGCTGCCTTCATCACTGAAGGACTGACTCTCTGACAGTCTCACTCATCCTCTTTCACAATTTCACCACTGCCATATTTCTGCGCATCGTGCAATCACGTCTAAAGCGATTGCCTCCTCTAACGCGTTGCTCCAAGACAGCTGTGAAGACCTCCAGTTCTCACACTCCTCCTGACACCACCTTATCCACCTTGACCACCTTTTGCCATTCCCTCCTTTCATCTCGAACCGCCCTTACACTTATTCATGAACCTCCTCAAGACACGACGAATTTTGCAAAGATCCGAGAAGCTGTGAGATATCAGCAGCGCGTTCATTCTGGCCACAATGAGCACACTACCCGCTTTCGCTTTTCACGACATTGATGCGTCTCATCTCGAGGACAAAATGGACGTAACATCGTCACCTTTTCGACAGTCGGATGACTTTGATGTCGAAGTTGACTTGATTCGTGATCCTTCCGTTATAGAATCTTTGCACGATGATATGCTCGACGATCCAACAGAAACGGCAACCCCAGCCAACGACATGATCCAGGATCAGATTATTGAGGCTCTCCCTGACGATGAGATGCTTGATGAGACAAATACAGAAGTCCCAGATGAAAACATTGATATCGACTACAACATGGACGCGTTCGCCGAGGAGCCTCAAGTTGATGGAGATGAGGATATTTTATACGAAGATGATGAAGATGTTGAACTTGAGGTTGCCACGCAGCAGAAAGAGAATGTCGGTGAATTGAACACATATGAGGAGCTACATCTTGGTCAAGAAGTTGAAGCTCATGTTGAAGATGACGAGAACGAAGTCATCTTAGAAGATTTTGAAGAAGCGCAGGACGATACTCAAGCCCATGAAATCTTAGCTACTAACCACTCGGAAGATGAACCCACGGAACAAATTGCTACGCCAACCAAAGGCCAACAAGATGATCCGGAGACCACGCTACATCCAAGTCCATACGAAAGTGCTGAAATATTGTCAGAGCAACCAGCACTACCGATCCAAGAAGAACATCTTGACGAAGTGCAGGCTGCACCAAAGACTGACCAGGAAGAGTATACTGATAAGAGCCAAAACATCGAACCCGAGGCATCAAATGCGGAGGATCCAGCACACGCAGACCATGAAGAGGCTAGCGCAGACCAAGTTCCTGCGACCGAAGATCTGGGACTACAAGAAAGCCTCAAATCAGAAGTTACGGAACAAGTAACCGAGACCCAGGCCGAGTCGACTCCCAGCGTCCATCCGGTGACTCTAGTATATCTGGAAGATGAAATGTCATTATTTCCACCCATGATGGGGGACGGATCTACTGTGTATTTCCTCCAGGACGCCTCGCTTGCTTCAGAGCCCCTTGACAGACTTCTTGCGGCGTGCCGTGAAGTTTTGACAGGAACCCTGGACCACCACGATGAGCTTGTGCTTGATATTACTGGACTGGGACTTCACATTTGCGAGGATTCAAAATATGCCGCCCAGATCTCATTGTCTCAGATTCTTGATGTCTATCTCAACCTCTGTCACAACGATAAAGGCCGTGAGCTAGAGCCGTTGTACTGCCATCTGAGCAGCCGTGTTAGCCTGGCTTCACAATACGCTTACCTGTCCTCCGCAGGGGTCGAGGGTAAAACGTTCTCTGAGATAGTTGCGGATCATCTGGATACTCCAGACCCAGAGGGCGAGCATGCAGACACCGCTCACCAAGAGGAACCCCATGATTACAGCGCCAATGAACACTCCGCTGAAGAGGAGCAAGTTCTCGAGGAAGAATCGAACCAGCAACTCGATGTGAATGCTCCAGATGCTTCAAATATTGAAAGTACCGCAACAGACGTGGATGCTTCAGCCCAAGGCACCTCCCACCCCGAAGCTTCAACGGAAGAAATATCCAATGAAGTGGATATTCCTGACCGAGTCCCAAAATCTGAGGCTCTTGCAATAGATAACTTGGCTGAAGACTCAATTCCGACGAACATGCGTGAAGACCACTCCGACGACCATGTCCCAGACTTAAATATCGAGGCTCTAGATCAAGAGTCGTACGCCGAGAATCTGCACCAGTCTTATCTTGAAGCTCACGAAGATGATACGAACAGCTCGCACACTCTTGAGGCTGAAGGCGCAGATCCTACTTCCCAAGAAGCTCATTTCGACAAAGAATCTGAACTCGAAGGTGAAGAAGATCTCTTCTCAAATGTACAAGCAGAAGAATTGTTTGAGCGAGAAGAGATTGACGAGCACCAAGACCTAGATTTCGATGCCTACAATGCCGAAGAACTTTTCACTCAGGATGCACCTCCGGAGTTGACTGATGATTTTTTGACGTCTATCGATAGCGAAGATCAAAGTCACGCGGACAAAGACAAGACTGAGCATGACCTCTCTCAGACTGCACAGCTGCAATCACCGATCCAAGACAGTGCTCCGGTCACTCCGTCCAAAGGCAAACCGACAAAGCGAAAAGCTGAGGATGACGATGATCTCGATCCATTTCTGGAATTCGACACCCCGGAGCCGAAACGTCGACGACCTTCTTGAATACTTGGCCTACCAGAGCTTTCAATCCCAGCGCTGCTGGATCAGTCTTCCGGGCACCACCTACGCGTTTACTGGCCGAGCCTCTCCGAGCAGACGGATGGATTCCAAAGCACGCCAACGCCTCCCGACCGACTCACCTTCCATACCGATACTAATATCGAGAGTACTAACGTTCTAGATTACGATATCGTAGTTCCCCGATACGCTCCTGGACCCTTCATCCACGCCTTGATTTTAGCGTTTAGCAGCTTCTTTCTCTGAATCCTCCCATATTCCCCTGTACTACTAACAACAGCTTTATTACACTTCAGCAATACCTTTTCTTGTATCTGCGCCACAGCCTCAGTTCATTTTCAACATGCGCCTGGCTAGGAGAAGATTTTCTCAGCGAAGTCATACAACTGGATCATGGATCCTACCTCACAAAATGATACGTTTTGAAACTTATGGTGGCTGCAATGGCGGGGCGGGGAGGGTTGCAGCTCACTGTAAGTAACGGTACATATTCATGGCGAGTTTGGTATCACTGGCTTGAAACGAGCATGGGACCGGAAAAGTGTTCTTGTTTACTGTTTTTCAATGACCTGGAGTTTCACGGAGGCCTACATGATGTCTCTAAGGCCGACGTCGAAGGGTGGAATTGCCACCGAGCAGCATGATGGGGAAGTGTGATTGCTGCGTATTCGGATTCGCACAGGAGACATTGTCCTGATCTATGTAGCACCAGGTCCCATTTCGACGATCAGGGGTGTTTGTTCGGGCTTGCTGTCAGTCTGCAAATAAAGATAGCAAGAACAGCCAGAATAACGGGGATGAGATGGCTATGAGCTCAACATTCCATCTTGTCTCGTCTTGATCTCATTATAATCTTGACACAGATAAGCTTCAGCAGTCGTTGCACGGTTGGAGTTTCATAGAGTGGATGATTACATAATGTTATAGAATCATGTCGACGTTTACATGGCTCGGCAAACTTTCCTGAAGGGACTATCCTACTTCCCCAGACGCCTCGACAGCGACATGGAGTGTTTGAACCACTTGTATCCCCTCTACAGGCGCTTTTTACCAAGACCCCAAGATAACTTCTGCGCAGTCGGCGACACCCATCCTGTATCAGCACAAGTAGACAGCCAGCAAACGTACCCCCCCTCCAACGACGCCACCCCCCACGTCATGGCAGGTCTTCTCAAGAAACCCTTCAAGCTGGCCCTCATACAGTTGGCATCAGGTAAGTGGTGAGTGCCGTTTCATTGCGGCCCAATTCGGAGTCAACTGACGGGGCCCGCAGGAAGTGACAAGTCAGCCAATCTGGCCCATGCACGCTCCAAAGTGGTCGAGGCAGCAAAAGCCGGAGCCCAACTGATTGTCCTCCCCGAATGTTTCAACTCCCCCTACGGTTGTCAATACTTCCCCAAGTACGCAGAGACGGTTCTCCCCTCGCCGCCTTCGCCCGAGAAATCGCCCTCATGGCACATGTTGTCGTCTGTCGCGGCAGAAACAAAGACATACCTAGTGGGTGGAAGTATACCCGAGTTCGTCCCCGAGACGAAAGAATACTTCAACACCGCGCTCGTGTTTTCGCCCACCGGCAAGCTCATCTCCACGCACCGGAAGACGCACTTGTTTGACATTGACATACCTGGGAAGATCAAGTTCAAGGAAAGCGATGTGCTTTCTCCGGGGAATAAGGTGACAATCATTGACCTGCCAGAGTATGGTAAGATCGGTCTGGCGATATGCTACGACGTAAGATTCCCAGAACTGGCCACGATTGCAGCCCGAAAGGGTGCCTTTATGGCCATCTATCCTGGCGCCTTCAACACCACTACAGGACCAATGCATTGGTCACTCCTGGCTCGTGCGAGGGCTGTGGATAACCAGATCTACGTCGCCATGTGCAGTCCTGCTAGAGACATGGAGGCGACGTATCACGCTTATGGCCATTCTATGGTCGTGAATCCAAATGCAGATGTTCTCACTGAGGCCGCGGAGTCAGAGGAGATTGTCTATGCTGAAATTGACGGCGCGAAGATTGAAGAGACGAGGAAAGGCATTCCTATCTCCACGCAGAGAAGGTTCGACGTCTACCCCGATGTGAGTGCTGGAAAAGTACAGTACGAAAGTGAGAGCAGCAGCGCTCAATCGTAGGGAAGGCATCCTGAAATTAAATGACCAAGAGCGGTGGCCTTCTGCCGGAGCGGCACGATAGTGCGGTAGGAATTTTGAGGTCAACCGAGTTGAAAGCATTAATAACTGCTGAATGACAAGACTCCCAAGCCTAATACTATAGACTTCGAGACACATGAACTCCTTCAAACGAATGCGTATTCAGCCATTCTCAGAATCCTGATAAATGGTTCATTACTGAACATCGGATCGCAGGCCCAAACCTTGAGAGTCACGTGATATTGAAATCTTGGCATCCGCCCACACAGAAAGTTGCCTGCGCCCAAATTATTCAATCCGACGACCAATTCCTCTCCGACGTCCAGTATCTCAACGGCAACTCCTCCTTTCTTTCCCCTCCAAATCAACTCATTAACGTAAGGCCCGACACTTGTTCCTCTTCATATCCCATCGCTCGTCCTTTCTCCGGTCTTGGTCGAGTTCCAGGCAACCCAACCGTTCCCCAGATGCCCAAAACGCAAAACGAGAAAAAAGCTAACAGTCACCTCTTTCTCATGAGATTACAGACCCGTCGCAATGGCCAAAGACAACGCTAAGAGCCAACCGAAGAAGGCGACGCCGGCGCCCAAGAAGTCGCGCTCTGCCATCTCCGATGTCGTTGCCCGCGAGTACACCATCCACCTCCACAAGCGAGTATGTACCTTCCCATGAATACAACCCACACATACCGCAAGGCGGGTAAAGAATCAAAAATTCCCAACCAAAAGAGGAGGATTGAAAAAGAAAGGAAAGAAAGAGAAAGGATCAGTTTTATGAAGTCCACCCGAATGGCTTGCCCTCACCCTGTTGCGCGCAAAACCCTCAGTTTTCATCACTTTTATCAAGCATTTTGGACGGAAGACTGATTTATACACCCCCCACACAAAAGGTCCACGGCGTCGCCTTCAAGAAGCGAGCTCCCCGCGCGATCAAGGAGATCAAGAAATTCGCCCACCAGGCCATGGTACGTTGCTCTCTGTCCTTCCCCCCATTCCCACGACCCGCACTTCTCCCTTTTTTTCTCCGCGTCGGGATAGGATTTCATACTGATCAATCCTGTCCTCTTGCGTCTAACAGGGAACTCACGATGTCCGCCTCGACCCGCAACTGAACAAGAAAGTGTGGGAGTCCGGAATCAAGGGCGTCCCTTACCGCCTGCGCGTGCGCATCAGCCGGAAACGTAACGACGAGGAGGGCGCCAAGGAGAAGCTGTACAGCTACGTCCAGGCCGTTAACGTCAAGGAAACGGAGGCCAAGGGCCTGCAGACGGTCGTCGTTGAGGATTCGTAGATTTTTTCCCGCTACTCGACTTCTGACGCTTCTTGAGGCTTTCCGGAATTGAAACTCCCCCGGCTCAACGAGGTTGAACTTCTTCTTGGCGGAGCGAGAGTTTCTTTCCTGGAGCCGATATGGGTGACGTGATGAGGGGGAGCGATGATGAGTTGAGACGAGATGAGGTGGTGGAATGAGGGAGAGAGGAGATGGCGTGTTCAAACCCCAAACAACCATCTCATCACCATCACTGGTGGCTGGCGGGATGGATCGGGCCACTTTGCGCAAGCATAATCGCGGGCCTGCTGTCTGGTGGTGTATGGGGATGAAAAGCTCTTCTGACTGCTTGACACACAACATGAAAACTACACAGGTGCAGCCTCGGGGGAAAGGGTGTCAAGGTGTGCAACTGATACCCGGACCGCCCCATGAGATGAGATATCCAGCGTTTTCGGAAATCCAAAATAAAATCTTGAATCAACAAACCACCGAGTTCCAAGTCTCTGCACTTTCGTCCCTTTGTTTGCGCAGTGGTCACAATCTATTCGTATGGACGGGTGGCAGTTCAGGCATCACATACTCGTGAGGTATCATTCCCTGTAAAATACTACTACACAAGAAGACGATAGGCCGATCGATCTCGAATTGGATGTCGTGTATTCATCATCTATCGACAGAGTTCAATTCCTCCGAACGCAACCCCATCCATCCACCATCCCTTTGAATACGGCCGTGAATTAGCTCCTTTCGCTCCTCCTCCTGACAAAACATCACCACCGCTACCAATGTCGCAAACGCGTCCCATCTTTGTAGATTCCTCCCAAACAGACAGACAAATGGTAGGGGGGAGTAGCGACAGAAAGAACCTCATGGCATCTCGTTCCTAGATAGCTGACCAATGGGAGCTCGATGACAATCATGTCAGAGACCACACCACATTGATCGAATCCATCCTGGAAACAAGGACACCCGGGCTCGATTCCCGTCCATTCCACCCACCCCATATCAATCTTCTCTTTGGGACTCCTCTCCCACCTTCTCATAAAGTCTTGACGAATCGTCTTGTCAGTCAAACGCAAAATCGACCTGTAGAGAGGGAGCCTGGCACAGCCAGCATAAAGCCAACTGGGAGACCGAACCCCATTCCACAAAGACAACCCGCGGACATACACAAAACTGAAAAGAAGGACTGGTGTTGAAGTAGGAGACCGCGTGGTTTCAGTATGACGATGGCCCTTGCCCTGTACACTCTCCAACCCACACTGTAGATACACTCTCCAATCCCGCCGCAAGAAAACGTGATCTTCTGTACACACTTGACAAGCAAAAATGTCGAATCGAAAGTGAACCCAAAACTCCCACGCTGTGCATTGTGCATTGTGCAGGTCCATGAGGTGCAGTATGGCACTCGATACTCTGGAATATGCCATGCGTTGCTGAGTTCTCACCTTCTCACCTGTAATCCAGCATAGTGATTTTGTAAACCCAAACTCCGGACCCGCTCGAAATGCAACCAGGTGCTTGGTTGGAAAAAAATTAGAATGTTTTCAATGGCTTTTGTTGTCCTCCAGCGCTTTGGAGAGTTCGGTTGCCATCTCGGGGGTTTTGACTTTGAAAACCCATCGTGTGAGGGTTCCCTTGTAGAAGAGAGGACCTCTAACAGCACCACTTTTGTTAGAGGGGACATTCTCATACGCTCCGCTGTCAAGGAGGTGCGAGTTGATTAAGATAGAAGCGTTGGGCTCGACTCGGAACACGACACGAGTCTTGCCAGTGGATTTGTCCTTCAGGACGCGAATTTGACCGACACCCATAGAATTCCAGTCATTCGCTTTGTACTTTGTGCCTTCAGCCATTTCTTGGTTGACAAACATCAATGCCTTGGAGCGACCTTCGTAGACACAACTCTCATTCTCCTCTCCGGATCGGGAATCCATCAAAGAAGTTTGTGGATCCTCGTTGGTCTCTTCGGTGTCATTGGTCGCAACAGACTCATTGTCTGTTAGACCTGGTGAAGTAGCACGAGAAGACACAACAGAGCTGGCGACCGAACCACCTCCTAGATGTGAGACCGCTCCGAGGAACCCTGGTGCTGGAGATGCGGCTGGAGCACCGAATTGGAATCCAAGGATATTTGAGACCTCCGCGGCCTTCGGTTCAGTGTTGTTGGTACCAAACAGCGAGCCAAAGGGTGGCTTCGGAGTGGCCGATTCCTTTTTTCCAGGCGAGGCAGCGGTGAACTTAAATGACGGAGCATTCGGAGCTTTGTCTCCTGTGCCAAAGGAGATTGGGGCACCCTCTTTCCATGTGTTGTCACTTCCTGGAGGTGAAGTCAGGACTGACTTGGCTAGACTGGAATTCTTCTCCCCATTGCTGGGGGTACCGGGCCTGGAACCAAACATGCCCTCACCAGGAACAGGGCCACCCTTGGTCAGTCCTCCTGCAAAGATTGAAGCACCAGGTGTGGGAGTAAGTGATGTTGTTGAGGCAGCTGGTGTGAAGCTGAATACTGAAGCTGGCTTGTAAGGTGACTTTGATGGCGCAGCATCTGGTGTGATTGGTGAGAACGCTGGGGCTTCCGGGGTTGATTTGCCAATATGTGATCCCCAAATACCAGCGGGGAAGGAGGAGTTCTTCGCTGGCTGCATAATAGGACTTGAATCTGACTGAGACTCCTTTTCCTCTCCATTGGTCAGTGTGCCTTTGTTTTCTTGATGATTGGGGTTTGGCTCAATGCGATCAAAGAGGCTCTTCCCCCGGTTGGGATTTCTTCGTCCCCGGTCCATGGCTGCTTGCAAATCATTGTCGTCATCATCATCGTTGTCATCAACGTTTTCTTCAATGACTTCGTCCTCTGGTAGATCGTCTTCGTCCTCGGCATCTTCTTGTTCATCGATTTCGGAAGGTTCATATTCGTCTCCTTCGTCCTCCTTGTTACTGGAACCACTGACTTCTTCTTCGTCCTCTTCTGCTTCTTCCTCATCCACATCACTCGACTCCTTGCCAATGTTACTGGTTGAGGCCAAGGCGGAAAAAGGGTTGGCACGGGATCCAGGGTTGAAGCCTCCAAATCCTCCGAATGCAGGCTGAGCAGGCTTTTGATCCTTTTTGACTGCTGGTAGCGGGCCAGAACTGGTTGTAGACCCGGCGGAAGGTCCATTGCTGGATCCAAAGACTGGTTTGAACCCACCTTGAGAAATCGACTCAATTTTTGAACGCTTGGCACGCATGTCTTCTTCTGCTTGCTTCATGAATGCCTCTTCATCGTCCTCATCAGAATCAAAGTCTTCAGCTTTGCGCTTCTCAATCAGATCCTTCTCAAAATTGTCTGCATTCACCTTTGCCTGCTGCCCAAATGCGCTCATGAAATTGGTGGGACCTGCGCTGCCAAACTTCGGTACCTCAAAAGTGAGCTTCTTGGGAGGCGACTTTGTCGGGGTTGTGGAAGGTGCTCCAAAGATCTGAGAACTTGAACCAAAAGCCTTCGAGCCATTACTTGTGTCTTTGCTGGGACTTGCAAGTGGATTGGTTGCTACTGGAGCAAGGCTTGCAAAGGGATTTCCAGCTGGCATTGAACCAGTTGACGGCTCGGGCTCTTCTGTGGGTGGCTTCGATCCTGATCTAGGAATTAAGCCTTTAAGTACTGAAGTTGCATTCGATGGGTTCGGGTCCTTGACAGCTGTGGCCGGGGTAGACGCAGTTGGAAAAGGTGCTGTATTGGGAGTGAACCCGGTGCTAGGCTTGGCAGAGGCAGTGAAGGGTGCCGATGCCGAAGACTCTTGTTTGTCTGCCGGACGGAGCCTCTTGTTGTGCTCGGGTTCTTCATCGCGGTCATCCACAAAATCACCTTTGCGTTTCATGCCTGCAGTACTCCGCAAGTACAACCCTAGGGAAGCCCCGATGCTCTCCCGGGCTGCAACGTAATGGCGAATAATGTTTTCATAGTCATATGACCGAGGATCTATGCTTGCAAGTCTTTTCTGCAGACCGAGGTTTAAAGAATGAAGACGATAATTGCGATCATAGTCTCGAAATTGTTCAGCACCCAAGTGGCCTGGGATGATGGAAGGTGCCTTCGTGTAGACAGGACGTTTCAGGCCCTCTGGAAACGATGATGGAGTTTCGGCAGTTGTAGAAGTTGGCTCAGGCAGACTGGTTGACCCCGTTGCAAATCCATTTGGCTCAGTTGTTGCTGGGACATTGGCTTGGTGGGCGGATGAATTTGGAATAAGCGGCGTAGAGCTAGTCTTCTGAATTTCCTGAGGGTTCCCAGCCTCTGGTTGAGAGAAACGAGTGAACGGTGTGCCAGCAGACGGTTTGGCAGGAGGCGCTTCTGACGCACTAGATGCTGTCGTAGACGTAGCCTTCGCAGGAAAAGAAAAGAGGCCTGAAGATGGAGCACGCTCTTGATTATTGGGTACGCTTGTATCAGGGTTTTTTGCCTCATTGCCTTGGTTTTCAAATAACCTTCCAGTGGCGCCAGATTTTTCTGAGGCATTTTTCGTGGGAGAGAATAGGCCTCCGCTGGAGACGGGCGGGGGAGCCGAAAACCCGAATAATGGCTTTCTCAAGGAAGTTGTGTTGGCCTTTGACTGGGTGGACTTATCAGTGACTTCGTCGACAGGAGGAGCAGTCGTGATTTCTTGAGACTTCGCCACGTCGGTGCTCACAGGTTGTGCACCAAAAGAGAAACCTTTGGTTGAAAGAGGTGCGGGTGCTACTGGTTCTAGAGTTTGAGACTCTGACATGGTAGGATGAGCTGAATTACCAAAATTGAACGCCGCATTTGATGCTGGGGTAGCTTCAGGTGCTTTGGCAGTCGATGATGCGAATAGGCCAGCAAAAGGACTTGCTGCAGGTTGAGCAGGTATGTCTGATGAGGAGCTCATTGGCTTCTCAGGGCTTTGGCTGCGTTCATGATTTTGTGTACCAGCTTGCGGCGTGTTCGAAGAAACTCCGAACAATGGTGTGGCTGTCTTTGTCTCTTGAGTATTCGATCCACCTAGACCGAATAGAGATGCAGGTGCCTTTGTCTCTTGACTGGCAGATGCACCGAGACCACCAAAGGGCTTGTTAGGTGTTGAGGAAGATTGCGATTGCCCAAAAGAAAACGGCGCAGGCGTGGGCGAGGTTCCAAATCCTACATTTGATGGCGGATTGCTCACAGAGGTACCTGACCCAAACGCATTGCTGCTACTCTCTTTTGATGTTGTTGCCCCAAAGGCTGTCGTTGGAGCTTGGCTCTGCGGAGTAGGTCCTGTCTGTCCAAATGAGAACGTGGGTGTTGGAGCTTGAGGCCCTTGCCCAAGTCCGAAGGGTGGAAGCGCTGTCTGAGTGCCGCCTGGCGTGGAATTGCTGTTGTTCTGACCGAAGTTGAACGCGGGTACTTGAGTTTGCGGCGCGGGGGCTGTCTGTCCAAACCCTCCAAAAGCAGGCTGCGCTTGTGGTTGCTGTCCAAATGGATTGGTAGCATTCTGACCTGCGCCGAAGCCAGCCGGTCCATTTGACGGTTGTTGCGTTGGCTGGGTAAATGAAAACCCCGAATTCATGCTGGTGTTACCATTCACGCCTGCATTCAACGAGCCAAAAGGGGTTCCAAATGTAGGTTTCTTCTGAGGGCTTCCCATGGCAACATCTTGTGGATCGTGTTGCGGTGGCGCTGGTTGCCCATTATTCATATCACCAGTACCATTCATGCTAGCGAATGGATTTGAGGCTGGAGCAGGGGCACCGAAGGTGAAAGAGTTCGACTGAGGAGGTTTGAAGTTGAAGCCGCCCCCTGATGGAGTAATTCCCGGAGGAAAAGACTGAGTCGCACCAAATGTGACGCCGTTCAGGCTAGCGAATGTTTGCTGTTGGGAAGATTGGGTATTTTGCGCCTGTTGTGGAAAGGCATTCGAGGTGTTGTTGCCGAGGGAGGAGGAATGTGCAGGGCGGTTTGCACCCAGTCGACCTCGCGGCGTGGCCATCCTGCAGTCATGTCAATTCAATTCCACGAAGTGTGAAGTCCCAGGTACACGGAGTTTGCAAGTGATGGTTGAGGCGTGGGTATGGAAGCCCATTAACCGTGGAACCGGTGCCGAAGCAACGCAACCACGGGTCTTCACCCCGAAAAGGTCAAAACAACTGCGCGACGAAAACAAGCATGGAATTGGAATTGGAACAGTTCCACTCACTTCCTTCTCGCAAGCTGCGCGGATGTAGACATTTTGGGCTTATCTTCTCCGAAGCCAGAATTAGGGGTTGAGCCGTCCTCCTTGGTGATGTACTCGTCGGCGACACGTTTCGACATGTCACTGGACGGTTAGGGATAACCGGGAGAAGAGGGTGGAGGAAGGTTGAAATCGAGGAGAGTGTACCATCGAGGCGGACGCGTCGTTGTGAGGCTTGAACGGGATAGATGTGGAGTTCAACCAAGCGCAAGGATGAGTGCGCAGTTGATGGGGGTGATGGGCACTTTTTGCACTGCTCGATGCCCTGCGCTGCGTGTTATGGGATCGGGAGATCTTGCTGCCCAAAAAGATTCGAGTCCAGACTTGGCGTTCAGCCGTAAGCACGTGACCTGCGGGATATTCGGGTCGGGGTTGGCTGACAGTCGAGTGCTCTCTTGTGACACTTACAAGTGTCTGCAATCGAAGATGACTACTTATGTTCGACCTTTTCGCGCTTGCAGTTGATCTCAAACGAGATTCCTGACTTTGCGTCCTGACCTGCCCTTTTGTGAAAAGCCGCGTCCTATTGAAGAAGTCAGATAGCACGAGTGGAGGCTCTCAGAGTGCTTTCTCTTGTGATCTATTCACATGCCTCTACGTCTTTTATTCCTAATTTCAGCATGCAAATTGGCTGAACGTGTCTAGATTCTAAAGCTACAATATTTTGAGGGCAGTGGCCATTGCCTTCATTGTGGCAAGTTCATTGATTCTCTGTCACCTAGGCAGAGGAACGGTGAATGGGCATGGATTTGATGAATTGCGTTGGCATTGTCACCCAATCTACGATAGGGCATTCAATGGTGTTGAAACTTTACACGAAGATCATTTTCACAAGACAGTTGAATAGAACTTTGGCCAGCACCTAGCCTCGTAGGTCACATGACCACCCGCAAGGCTGCAACTTTCAGGTGTATTGGCCGCCTAGCCTCCAAGACTTTGGTTCTTCGAGTTGTCTTCTAGAAATGCCGAATGCTCTAGTGTTATGTCACGGCAATTTCATATGCTGTGCGACTCTTTGAGACGGCACCCCCTCCCCTCCCACCCGAGTTCATGCAGTTCCAGGCCACAGAGGGCGAACTTGGCACCCGGCGATTAATCTCACTGGGTAGCTTGCCGGGTGACACAGCCGGAGGGAATCGAGATGCAAAGTCGTTGTTATGTTAGCCAGAGCTTTTGACAACCAACCCACAGAAAAGCTTAGAAACGATGCTGTGAAACTACGGCAGCGGGCATATTCTTCCGATCTGCATATTCCGACATGACGTATTCCATTCTCAACTACCACCAATTTCGCCTCCCATACAATGTCGCTCGGCAGCTGGCTGGGCCTATGACAACCACGACAACTGCAGGAAAACGGTGGACCAATTGAAGTCTCGCCCAGCAGAAACAACCAGCCTGACTCGACGGTTCATTGACACACGTGGCAGAATGGTGGCGATTGGAGCCTTTTTCTTCCGGCGAAGTTCTGACACGCATAGAGAGAGCCTTGGCCAGTCAGCGCTGGCTTGTACGAGAGAAACAGGGAAAAATTGACGAAAAACACACGCTACTGTGCGGCAACAGGTGGTGCATCTGGTCAAGATGGCTGGAGTGAATAGTCAGCGGCTATCCAGGTTGCGGTGAGTTACATTGACCTGCCCCCCAAAATTCCTCTACCACAGGATACAGTCATCTCGCACCAGCCAGTGACGGGTCAGCCGACGTGTGTCTGACTGCCGGATATGAACGAAAAGTAACCTCTCCCTTCAAAGGAATGCGATCGGGTCCACGCCCAGGTCTTGGACCTTTCCCTGTCATGCGGCTGACGACTTGGCAGAAAAAGTCATGATGCAGCCGCTAACCGGAAGCAGCAGCCGATAGACTCGCAAAGGGGATCGAGACTACTCCGCAGACTGTTCCCACCTGGTTCCCGGTCAGATTCATCCCAAAGGGACCAATTCCATATTTGCGGCTGGACAAGGTGAGTTTGGGGCGCAGACAAGCGGCGGGAGAAATGGCCAGTCAGCAAAACAGCCACCCACCAGATTAGTGGCGCGCTAACCCGATGGGATCATTTGCAGCCACCCCGCATTTGGGCCAGGCGAAGCAGAAGTACTGAAGCCCCGCTCAAGCCTGGACGGTCTAACCCTTAGAGGCTAGATATGTCTTGGCGTGCCTGATGTCTCGGCGATCATTGGTTTGTTTCAGTTAGGAGAATGTGGTGGTTGCTTCCCGCCCTCCGAAAATAACCCCTGCTAACCATACCTGGTCAGGCGCTAAGCTTACCTTCGCCACACGCAAAGCTCTCCCACACCTCTTGGGCGGGAACTATTCATGCACGCTCCAGGCAAACCTCGTACACACGGCTGCGAGCTGGAGGCAGAGAGAAGCAAAGAATGACCAAAGGCTGTGCCTCGCCGCTGCCTGCCACCATGACCTCCTGCAGGTATTTAGAGTCCAGGGTTTCCCTCGCTCTGCTAAGTATTCCTTGTACTTCCATACAATCGTTCCCAACACTCACTCCTCCATTGGTTAATCTACTTGCACCTTGCGCCTTTGAATACCTCTCACATTCACTATACACGCTCGGCTTTTGCCCAACATGCTTCGATCACTCGTTTCCCTCGTTACCGCTACTGCCCTCGTCTCCTCCTCCTTCGTCTCCGCCGCACCGTGGCAGCGCACCTCCCGCGCCGCCAGCCCCAGTCCCCAGCCATGGGATGAGTGGGAGTATCAGCCCTGCACGTCGGAGAATATCAAAACCCGCGTCGACTTCAACAGCATGGCCCCCGCTGATCGCAAAGCCTACACCGACGCCGTCAAGTGCCTCATGGGCCAACCGTCCCAACTAGACCCTGTCGCCTACCCGGCAGCCACGAACCGATATATGGACTACGCTGTGATCCACGTCAATCGAACGCAATATGTCCACTTGGACGCCTTCTTCTTGACCTGGCACAGATATTTCCTCCACCTGTACGAGTCCGACCTCCAACAGACCTGCGGCTACGCAGGGGCTTTCCCATACTGGGACTTTGCCGCGACGTCGTCCGATCCCCACGCGTTCCCCATCTTCGATGGCTCCGACTACTCCATGTCCGGCGATGGTCTGTACAACAACACCGGGCCCATCACGCTGGGAGCGGCGCTGACCATCCCGCACGGCACGGGCGGCGGGTGTGTGACGACCGGCCCCTTCGCCAACATGATTGCCCCTCTCAAATTTATCGATCCCACTCAGCTGACCACCGGTGTCCTTCCCGACGGCGCTTTTGACTACAACCCGATCTGCCTGATGCGCGACCTTAACGCCTACGTCTCGCAGACATATACCAACCAAGCTCAACTCCTCGCCGCCGCACACGCTGACAACGCCACCCAATTCGAGCTCCTCCTCAATGGCGTCATCGGCAGTTCCAGCCTGGGCATCCATTCGGGCGCCCACTTCTCCGTCGGCGGACAGATGGACAGCATCCACGTCTCGGCTCAGGACCCGGTCTGGTACCCATTGCACACCATGATTGACAAGGTCTACACCAGCTGGCAGATCAACTATCCGGACCGCGCGGCGCAGCTCGACGGCTCCACGGGGACGGCCCTCAACACCCCTCCCAGCGACGTCGTCACACTCGACTCTGTCCTCCCTGACTGGGGCTACTTCGACCTCAGCCCCATCCAAGTCAAGGACTTGATATCCACCACCGCGGGGCCCTTCTGCTACCAGTATGACAATGTCATCGCATAAATAAATCAAACACACACAAAAGTCGCAACAGACGCAAAAGACGCAAAAAGAGTACGCAACATGTAACGGAGAGCACAAATACTGTAATTTGACGAATATGTGAATGCTGGCATTTTGGACGAAAACGGGTCGTAACATCTACTTGTGGAATATGGTATATTCGGGGAAAATATTCAACCAATTAATTAATCCATTGATTTCATTTCAATCTCAATTTCATTTCGTATCTGATCTTCAGTTTTTCGTCTTCGTTCTAGAAATGTCCAATTGGCACCGAATGAAAAAACAAAAATGGACTTGCTGCGCAGCAAAAGGATGACAAGACATTGAAAGGGGACTTCGAACCGTAGGGGGATGATCGTTAGCGTACGATATTACGGAAATCTTATTACCGGAGTCAACAGGAGTGTCATCCTTGCTGAGTAAGAACTGGGTTACTAGTCCTAGAAATGTATCACCTTCTCCTGTTTAGAATGATTATAGGATGCCTACACAGGTGCGTCGAGCCAGCATGTATCTCCACAGTAAATAGGCGCTACTTAGTACTACTAGCCTAAGCCCAGCCCAGGTCTCCTCCCTACCCTCACGCTTCCGCCCGCCCGCCCACCAGGTTTCTATGACGATTTCTAGCTACTCAAAGCAACCTCATCAGTAACCAGCAAGCCGGCAATCGAAGCGGAAGTGAGAGTGGACAGGACGCCCGAGAACAAAGCGGAGAGCGCGACGCGCGATACATCGCCGGCCCTCGATGGTGCGATCTGTGACAATACTCCTATCTGTGTCCCCAATGAGCCAAAATTGCCGAATCCTGTATTTGTGTATCAGTATCACCGCATGCAGTTCAGGGAGGGAGGGGGTAAAGACTTACCACACAGAGCATAGGTGGCAATAAGCTTGGAGCGTGGGCGCATGCTGGTGTACTGTGTCTCGGAAGTGAGGGCGTTGTATGCAACGAACTCGTTAGCGACGACTTTGAGGCCGATGAGTTGCCCGACTTGGAGGAGGTCTTCTCGGGGCACGCCTAGAAGAAATGCGACCGGGTAGCAGATGTAGCCTAAGAGGAGTTGTAAGGTGAGGTACGGATCGCCGTCCTTGGTTATGTTGATGTATCTATAAACAAAAAGGAAGGCAATGATTAGCTTTGGATCAAAGGGCCCGGGTTTCGGGACCAGACAGATTTAGACATATCAAATATGCCAAAGGACGGGGATTATCAACTCACCTTCCCCACCATCCGAGAAGAGCGTTGATCAGACCAATCATCGCAATGATACACAACAACGTTGCCACGATCATACCAGCTATCTTGATCCCGAGCCAAGCGCCGTTCGCGAAGGCATGAAGAGCGTTTGTCGCACGATGTTCGTCATCGTCTGGGATGACGACGCGGCCGGAAGTGATGGTCTCCTCAGTCTCAGGATATCTCATCTTCGACACAGCGAGCGACGCGGGAATGGACATGATACAAGAAGATACCAAAGCCTGAGGGTTGAGACCCAGGCCAATGTACGCGACTAGGACGGACCCGGCGATCGTGGCGAAGCCCGAGGTCATGATCTGGTGGATTTCGGCCTGCGTTAAATGAGGCACGAACGGGCGGATCAACATGGCCGATTCACCCTGGCCGATGAAAGGGGATGCAGCAGCCACGACGGCCTCTGCTCCCGACACGCGTAGGCTCCAGAAGAAGAAGACGGCAAACTTGGCTATCGCCCATTGAAGGATCCCGTAGTAGTATAGGACTTGTACGAGCGATACGAAGAAGATGATTGGAGGTACTACTCCCGTCAAGAACCAGTGGAGGTCGACGACTGATTCGGCGGTTAAGAAACTGGTACCTTGGTCGGCAAATCCAAGCAACTGGCGGGCTAGGAAGGAGATGAAGTTGAATATGTCGTATCCTGCCTTGGTCCGGAGCACGAAGACAGCAATAATGAATTGAGTGAGCATGCCAGCGATGACGGTGTGCCAACGGATCTTGCGGCGCTCGCGCGAGGTGGCATAAAGAACCGCAAGCATGATAACCAGGCCGAGGAGAGAAATGGCGCGGTTTCCCCGAGTGTTATCTTCCGACTCCTCGGAGACGAACGAACCGACCAAGATGACGGCAACCGCCACGAGAGCACCAGCCGGGAGTCGGAATTTTTCGGGGGTGAACTGGTACACCCGAACGCCGGTAGCATTCCAAACGAAATGCATCGGCTTCGTGACGATGGTGATGGGAACCCAGAAGAAAATGATCCGAAGGGTGATGGCGATGTAAAGAAGGGTTGGAATTAGCCATCCTGGGTAATGTCGGTGTAAAATCAGGCCGGCGATCCACCATCTGGAGACGGATCAGAACAGAGACTCTTGAACGACCAGCAATTGCTGCAAAACACTTACCCGGTAAACAGTAGCCAGATGAACAGGTGCACGCCGATCTTATATTTCGAGTAGACTCTCGACACACCATGGCTAGGGATGTCTTCCTCCGAGCCCTCGGTCTCCAACCGTGCTTGATCTATGACCCCTTTCTCGGAATCAATTGCGGCGAAGTCGCTGGAACCAGCCTGGCCAGTACGTAGTTGATGTTTGCTGTAGTCCTGAGGGCCTAGGTTGTCGATATTGGACTTGTCGAAGGTGGTTCCCTCGGCATACAGGACCTCGTCAGGATGACCAGCAAGTGCAGTACGGCCATGATGCAGGTGCTTATGTTGATGTTCGTGCGAGTAGTTCAGAGTCAGGTCGGGGTTGGGATCGACGGATCTCTGGCTGGAAAGATTGTGGCCGTGGTCGGGGATATCATGGTGAGTCTGCCTGTGGTCACCCACCTCGCCATGGCGGTCGACAGCGTGAGCCGGTTTGTCGTCGATGACCGCTTTGGGGTCTGTCGATTCGGGACGATCTGCACTCATTCTTGCCGCCTTTTGACAGTATTGTCGTCGAGATATTTGGACAGGAAGGTGGACCTGAAGAAGGCGAGGGCGACCAGCAGAACCGGGCAGAAGGCCACGAAGGTGATGAGATATGGAGACATGGCGAGAAATGCTAAGACCCTGCTATTACTTTATACGATGCGACGGGAATTACCAAAGAGGCTGCTCGTCCGGATCTTGCTCAGAGCGAACTGGTTATCGGTAGCTGGTGTGGGGAAGAAGCGATTGACAAGATGGGCATCATGCGACTTGCAGAGCGAAGCTGCAAGACGAAGTCGAAGTGCAAGTGGAAGTGGAGTCTGTGGCGGGACCACAATACAACTAGGGCTTGTGGCTTGGCATTTGGTTGTGTGTAGACCCGTGACTGGCGCAGACTCCTGACAGAGAGACAATACCAAGTATTAATCCAGTCTGTTGGTTGGCTGGTTGGCTGCCTACTTCCTCCTCCCTCCCACCCCCTCATGTTGATCCTTCTTCGGTGCTACCCTGTCGGGCTGCCCGTGGTTCTCCCTTCTCGCCTCCTCGGCTTCGAGTTCTGGATCGCTATCTCTCGACCTTCCTTCTTAGTGCTGACTTACCTGAAGCAGGCAAATCACCAAGAATACCAAGGCTAGCCAAGTGATAACGAGGTCCCGTTGACAAAATCCTCCGCAAGGCTCTGCCGGCGCGTACTCCGCATAATGTAACCCTGGGGCCGCAATATGCTTCCCATGGCTGTCGAACCGCCCTTCGGTCTCCTCCGTCCGAGCCCTTGGTTTACAGCGTTTCTCAGGCCTGAGGATCGACAAGGATTAAGTCGACATTGGGGTCACCAGAGCCGATAGACGAGGGGCTGGGCTATCTCCGTTGCCACTGCAGAGGCATGTCCAAGGGGGCCTCGGATGCTGTAGCCACCTGGTGGTCAGGCCGGAAATGCATCGAAGGTTGCCACGGCTGGGCAAGAACAAAACGTCAAGATTGCTTGTCTGTTACACAGCCGGCCTCCGCCAACACCTTGCTGCATCAATCAAAACAAAAGATACGCCCTCTTCATCCAGCCAATCCTGATTAGAATTATATCATGTGGTGGAAAGTAGCAGGTTCACAACCCACACCACACCGCTCACAGGTCACTCAAGCCTAATCCCTGCACCACCTTTTGTGCATTGTCCCCACCCCGCGTGGTCAGAATCCCAAAACGTAGGAATACTTCCGAGCACGTTACCAAGATGGAAATGCAAATCAGCACTATGATGATCCATGTGATTCTCGACATCTTATCATCGGATATGTAGTCGGACAAAACCTCGGCTAGGTCGAGGAACACTCGACACCGTTCGTTGAGCACCTGGATCCGAGGCTTGATCTCCAGATATTCTCGAACTGCACTGTATAACGGATTCAGCGTCGGCTCGCTATCCCAAATCAGGTTGGGCACATCAAGCACACTTGAGGCTAAAAGTCACCGTCAGTGCAAGCTCCAGGCAGGTTTTGGGGGGAAAGCATACACAAGTTGACTTCAACTCGACTCTTGAAAAGTCCGCCTAACAACTTGATTACCTCTTCTCGCTTCAATCCCAGTTCTCCGGTCTTGGCCAGTCGCCCAGGGACATCCTTGGCCGCTTCCATCTGCGCAGCCATGGCTTCTTCGAAGAAGCTTAATTTGGTGCTCTGCGCAATGGCGTGGGTGATGGCCAATTTGATCATATGGTCTCCATTGCGCAGTGTGATCATATCATTGTACAATCGTGGGCGAGCGATCTCATTGTTATACTCGAAATGGAACTCTTCCGTCTCGAAATCTTCTTCCTCCAGGGCATTTGTTGTTAGTGAAATCGTCGATACAACGTTTGTATTGGGGTCAAAAATCGTCGAAAAGGCAAAGTCGGCAAGAACATCCTTTTCCTGCCTCTCGGAGAAGTTCCAGAATACAACGACCCCGTAAGAAAAAACAAACATCTCAGCATATCGATAAGCGTCGACAGGGACAGTTGCTCCAGGACTGTTGGATCTCTGCGACTGATTGCTGCCCCTTCGCTGTCCGTTGGTTCGAGGTTGCTCGATCTCGATCTCGGCACGGCTGCGGTTGGTGTCTTCAAGCTGGTCTTCTGGTATGTAATTGCCCACGACCGAATGTTGTTCTTCTTCTTCTGCGAAATAGGGTTCTCGGTAGGTCCTTTGTTCACTGCGTTCGATGGCTTCATCCAGGACAGTTCCACCTTTGGCGCTCTTGACGGGTGGGCTACTCCGGATCCGATAGCCTTCGTTGCCTGGGAGCAATGGTAAATGATATGCGCAATACAGGCAATCGTCATATAGTTTAGCTCTTGCGCCATGACGTTGTCGGACGAACGTCGCAGTGGATTGCATCTTGTACGCTTGCGCGGTACAATACGCTGTCACTCTTGGAAGCTCCTGTTCCGTCCGCCGGGCCTTGGGTAATCGCTCTGCATAACTCTTGACCCCTTCTCTGCCGGGCTTCCTGTAATCCTCATCGTCCTTCGGTGGGCCTTGGTCGGCATCTGGGCCGAAATCGCCTCTTTCTTCTTCCTCCTCGACGGCTTCAGGTAGTAGGACTAATTTCTCCGACGTCTTGGTGGATCGGGAAGGTATATGCGGTGCAGCGTACCGGCCAGTCAGTCTAGGATCAACCGGTTTGCCAGATCCAGTTCGAAAAGGTCTGGGTCTTTGAGGCTGTCTCTTCTGCATGGAGGGGATGTCGGAGGCATATTGAAGGACATTGTCTACGGTGATGAATCGGGAGGTTTGCTTTCTGGGAACCATCGGCCGGACTTCTCGAGGGCCCTGAACCTGTTTAAGTTCGATGTCAGCACAATTGGACGGCATCGTTCAGTTGCTGGTAGATACTAACCAGGACGGAACTGGGCCCTCTCTTGGTAGTTGAGCCCTGAGGAGGCATCTCCTGCTGATCGATTCTTCCAGAGCAACGCAGTTGCGAAGGACAAGTGACTTGGGGGAAGGAGCGATCGAAAAGATGGTTGGCTGTACCTGTTTGTCGTAGTTGTTTGCTGGGAACCTGCAAGTATGGATACGAGCGCAGTACAACCATCCGTCCATGGCAAGATGGGCAGGTACGACTAGCACTGACTGGTTGCTGCACGTGTTCGTCATAGTTCTTGGCGGACCTCGGTTCTTTGTTTCTCCATATTCCGAACCGGAGGATGGACGGGGAGACGATTCCATCAGATTCCCTTGATATCAGCACGCCAACCTGCCAAACAAGGCCCACGCCAAGGTCCATGTCTTGTCCTCCCTAGACCTCCTTATTCACTGAAAGAAGAGCTATAGTTCCTCTTCGTTGATACTTTCTCTTGTAGAGGATTCAGGTCTTGCCCTAATCCATCCGGCTGTTTCCACGCCAAAGCTCTACAGGTGCTATCTCCAACTTTCACCCCCTGTCATTGTCAACCTCCTCGCCCTCCAATCATTACATTATCTCCTGTTCAATGCTAAAGTTATGGAGGACCTCCCCGAAGAAATCTTGATTGATATCCTGGACTATCTTGGCCCTGAGGAGCTGGTCTCTGTGCAAAGAACAAGTTCAACGCTACTCAAGTCAGCCCGAGCCAATCGCTTGTGGAGACACAAATGCTTTGAAAAGTCCCCCAGTGCCTCTATGAGGCACGAAGCTAGTATACTAAACACCCTGACGAATGCTCTACAAAGTCTAACCATATCAGAGCGGCCCCTTCCAGCCCCAGGCCCCACAGGACGCCTCCAGGCCTCGGATGCCTTCATAAGGGGAAGCCGAAGAGCTCGGGCTATCAACAAGTGGGATCTTTCTTCAGAAAATGAACTTGTCGACTGGTATTCCGAGTACAAGTCAAGACACGCTCCTTTGAATACTGAATGGTTGGCCGGCACCCCTTCCAATCAACTTGAGGTTAGAGGCATTGCGTCTCTAGGTGGCTCTAACAAAGCGGTTGCCTACCTGGAGGATTCAAGCGTCTGTGTATGGGATCTGAACGATTGCACAAATGGCAGAAGAAAACTACTAGAATTGGGCCGGAGCAAGTCCTCTGTCTTGTTTGCGGACGCTATCCAGCCAGGAGAATCTTTGGTTGTTGATTGCATCAGTACGTTTCCCAAACAAGACAAAGCTTTCGTTGCGGTCGGCAACGTTCTCAACGAGGTCGACCTCAACAACCTCCAAGTTATATCACATTCCAAGTATGCGTTTCCGATCACAGCACTATCTCAGCCCGGCCCGCTTGACTTGCCACTCACGGTAGGCACTCAATGGAGTTTGCACATTTTGGACCCCCGTCTTCAGGTCACATCTTCGAGTCACCATATGGACGCTCGAACAGAAAACCCGCCAAAAGCTTTCCTACCGAACCTCTCGGAAAACTCTGCTCTTCTTCCCTCACCCTTTGGGATTTCAAGCCCATTCTCATCGAAACCAGGACCGTCTACCTGGGCCCCTGGATCTCCCAGTTGGCGACCATCTCATCGTCTGCAAAACCCTCACTGGATTGCCTATGCTCGAGTTGAGCCTGGTCCACTATCGATTCTGCATCATGCGGACAACGAAATCCTCATTGGAGGAAGGTTCCCAAGCATCTTATCCTATGACCGCCGATACTTCCCTCGCCTGCAATATGTCATCCATTCCAGTGCCAGCCTGTCGGCCTTGGCTTCCATACCATACTCTCCTGCTGGAGCTTCTGCCGACGGTAGTGGCACCTCGACCCTGATAGCGTGCGGTGAGTATCGCGGCCGTGGTTCGCTTGAACTTTACTCTTTGCCTCATACCAAACCCCACCAGAAACGGTCCAATGGTCAAGATCCGGCGACCTCAGGACCGAGCCCCAGCGATGTTGACGACGTAGACACCAATAGCGATCGCACCTCAACCCTAGGCGATCATCTCTTCAGCTACAAGAACAGGCAAGACGCTGCAAAATCGAAGCTCTTATCTGTTGCGACGCAAGGCACGAAAATTATCTTCTCCGACTCCGAAGGCGGGTTGAAATGGGTGGAGCGAGACGGCCGTAGCCTTGTGCGCAGGTGGAACATCAATGATCTCGAGGTTGGAGAGGATAATGTCAGTGCCTCGGTCAACGGCGATCAGGTCGTGCGCAAGATCATCCCTCTTGCCCTTCCAACCAACAGTAGACCAGACCACGGACGGCGTGGTGATGCAGACCTGCTGATCTGGACTGGAGAAAAGGTGGGCATTGTGACCACGAATCCAGTATTCACAGATCACGAGGAGTTAGTTCGGGAGCTGGAGGGCGACGAATCTCAACAGCAGAGGGAGGAGAGAGAGCAGAGACAAAAGATCGAGGATTATTCAAAGGCCATGAGACGAGCTCTCGAGCGACAGGCGGACGAGAGAAGGTGGATGAGTCGGTTTCGATTGAAGAGGTGAGATTATTCCAACGTTCAACATCATAACTCCTGCCTAGTTGGTAGCGTGAAGCGAAACGAGATGTTAGGCCCTAGGGTTCCGGCGTTCAGAATATGAGATATGAAATGTGAAATGCGAAATGTTGCTAGGTTAAATAGAAATGGAGTACTATTACTAGTATTAGTAGTCCGTACCAACGAGGCGGATCAATCACGTGTACTTAGACTTGGCGCCGGACTGCAACGGCAGCATGATCCAGGATCATCTTTCAACATCATCAACTCTTCCTCCACCCGGTGTAGCATTCCGGCCTTATGGTCAAGCGGCCTGGTTTCAGCAGATGCCTCCTGGGGGGTGGTCTTGAAAGACGCGTTCCTTCCCCTTCATCATTCGTCAGCCTTCCAGTAACCCCCCTTTCTCGAGGTCAATGCTTGGTTTGATTTGACATCTGTCCAAGGTGGACTTCGTTACCTTGACTGGTAGCTTCTCGATAGCCTCCGAGAATCTGAAGGCCAAGACCGCTGTCTCGAAGGAGCAAAATCTGGAAAATTTGCAAGCTCGGTGTCAAAGTAGCTGTCGACCGCCCCTACGTGTCAGGATATGGCCAAATCACGCGGCTATGGATCTATCTCTCCTGACCTGATATACTGGCTGTGATTCTGCGCTCAAGGTAGCCTCTCCTTCAATTTCACCAGGTGCTTCAGCAGCATGGATACTAGCAAGCGTTCTTTCCCTTCGAGGGTCAACTCGAGATCGATTTTAAAGTCTGGCGTTTTCGTTTGTCTCGCTTGCCTTTTCTACATTCTCTCACTCCCAATTCGCTGGCCCTCGATTTCTCACTTCCTAGGGCGCCATGTGGCTATTGAGCCGATTCCAAATATCGTCCACTACGTCTGGCTTCTCAATGCTGAACGGGACAACATGGAGCTCAAATTCCACCATTTCCTCTCCCTGTACGCGGCGTCGACGTACTGGGAGCCAGACATAATTTTCATCCACACCGACATTTCACAGCAAGACTTTCCTCTTGAGAACCACAACGGTAGCACGGTCAATTGGAATCGGCTTATTTTGGACCAGCCCAATGTGGTGCTCAACTACGTCGAAGCCCCTAAGACGGCCCCAGGCACCGAGAAGGTTCTGGAACTGATGGAGCACAAATCCGACTTCGTGAGAACACAGGTGGTGCTGGAACATGGAGGCATCTACCTGGATTGGGATGCACACGGTACGTCCAAATCGAAATTTCCCCATTCATTTCAGCCCTCAGACGCTGGAAAATATCTACCGTTCCTCATGACCCGTTGCGCGGGACTTGGGCGCATTCCACAATGGCTGACGGGGGATTTTGAGTTGAAAACAGCCCTACGCGACATCCGAAATCTTCGATATTCCGGGTTCAACAGCATCGTGGGCAGGGAGCCCAAGAATCGAATCCAAACGGGGACGTTCATGGCCAAAAAGGGCGCAATGCTGATGCAAATCTGGACCGAGAAGATGGGCGATGCGTTTAATGGCGAATGGACCCAACACAGCAACACGCTCCTCACATTCATAGCTCCGAGGCTGGTCCCCTTTCCCGGAGAGGTTTTGATCATGGACCCAGATGCGTTCACACCGGGAGGGTTCTCCAAGGCGGAACTGAATGGGTTGTACGAGACGCACCCGGACGCGGATATCGCTGTGACGACGAGGAAACCCTCCGAGACATTCGCCGATCGGTGGGACAGGCCCAGCGATTATCCTCCCTGGACGATCGACTTCTCGGGCACCTATATCCTGCACGCCTTCAACCTGAAACGAGGCCCCGACAATCTCGAGGTGCCGGGCTTCAATGGACTGACGCCCGGGTACATTCTCGGTAGACAAAGTAATGTCGCCAGAGCTCTTTATCCCACGGTAAAGAGAATGCTAGATACTGGACTGATCTCAGAAATGTACTGATAAATAATATACCTATATATTACAAACGAAACCATCGTGGTCCCCACGATCTATTACTTAGCCTGGGAACTTTGCCCGACACCAGCATTTCACCGGTCGGCATAAGAACAAGGCTTAACGTGATTCCAAGATGGTGGAATGAACTAACTCATCTGAAGGGAACTGAAATGGGCACAGCTGTCAATGTCCCAAAGACAGGATCAGGAGGTAGGGTTCGACACGTGTCAACCCTTAGATTAAGGGGTGGTTTTTGACGTCCGTACCGAAAGTTCGACACCACCAACAACATGACACCGGAATACCTAAGGTGCCGAGTTTCCCGACCAAACCCCAGAATAAATGCCTTACAAGTACTGAGGGGGTGCTGTGCGGCTTAGGCTAGGAACTTCACGTCTTCCTGGCTTTCCAGATCGCATACCACATCCAAGAGCGCCGATGGTGGTGGCGACGGGCCCACCATGACGAAAGGAGAACACGACTCCCCCAATGCCGACATGGAGAAAAATGCACTCTCTGTGCTTTCGACTTGTCGAAGATCCAACCACATTCGAGTTTTTGTTCTTCTCCTGTGAGTGTCCAAAGAACACCACTCTCCTCCCCCCGAAAAAGAAAGAGACAATGTGGCTGAATCCATTTGGCAAAACGAAACCGACTTGACGGAGCTTGAACTGATGATGGGGGTGAGACTAGATGCTGGATGAGTCTCAGCTCGGCGATGATATTTTCCAACAAATACATTATAGTGTCATTGTCGTTCCGTGCGTAAAAGAAACCCGCCCTTTCCCATTATTTTTCTCTTGAAACAAGTTTACTGATCAAAGAGCTACAGCCTACCGTACGTATCCACCGTGTCCGACACATCGGGCTATCTAAACGAAGTTAAGGGGACTAAAATGGGGGTTCCTCAGCTACAACGATTGTGTTCTGGCACTCGATACTCGCGACGGGGGCAACGCAAATGATTCTCCTGTGTCGAGCACGGCAGAGCACCGTCAAACCCCTGCCGACGAATCCACGAAGATTCTGCAAGACAATGCTGCCCATTGGGCTGTTGTACACGGGGAGTCTGATCTTCAACAACCTACCTTATCTGACGCTGAATCTCGCATTTATCCAAATGCTCAAGGTATGGTGACCCCCCCTCCCCCCACATCTAAAAACCGTTGCCCTCGAAGCTCCCCAACGCCATATATCCTGACTGATATTCCTGTTAGGCCTTGGCTCCGGCGGCGGTCCTGATGGCCGCATGGACGCTCAGCCTCGTGTCCCCAACCCGGAAAGAATGCATGTCGGTCTCGATCCTGATCATGGGAGTGATGCTCTGCTTCAGGGGAGAGGTGCAATTCGACCTGGGGGGAACACTCTGTCAGATTGGCGGATTGTTCTTCGAGGCATACCGCCATAACCTGACGGTGCAACTCTTCTCGACCGACGAACAGCTGGACGCGATTTCGTTTCTCTGCTATTTCTCTCCCGTGTCCGCCATGGCAACCGCCGTTGCCGCCGCCTCGACGGAGTGGTCTGGCACCACCTGGACCCAGATCAGATCCCTTGGGCCCTGGGTGGTCTTGGCCAACGGGTCTGTGGCCTTCTTTCTGAACCTGGTCGTTGTCGCTCTGGTCGGTACTTCTTTAGGAACTCTGCTGAAACTTCTGAACTGACCCCCGAGATCATACTTAGACCAAGCAAACTGGCCCCATGACAATCCCTCTGTTGAGTATTTTCAGAAGCCTTCTCATCATGATCGGCTCGGTCGTGTTCTGGGAGGTAATCATCACACCCTTACAGGTATCTGGTGTCCTATTCACCTCCGCAGGACTTACTTGGTACTACACGCTGAAAGCTAAAGAATCGTCTTGAATATCCATAAATCGCTTCATATGATCATGCAATTCTCCCCGTTTTCGTTGCTTCTAACAATTTCCCGAGGCAGCGGCCTTGAATCGAGATCATCAAAATCGCTTCATCCCCGGTAGCTGGTCAGTAATTGACACATGTCTATCTGTTTTTTGATAGTTTCTTTTTGTGAAATGTACATGGACGCCAACTTTCTCCTCCATTCGTAGATACTGGTTAACGATGATACCCTGAGAGTGCCTCCCGCCAACTCGTTGAATAGTGTCATACGCTTCTCATAGGATGACGGGTAAAATTACAGCCCAGGCCCTGCACTCGGAGACACCATGTACAGATACCAAAAGTACCAACTACCAAGGTTGCAAAGTAATCAATTAACTAGTCAAGAACAGATTAGAGAGAGGGGTGTATCATAACACTACTCATTACCATCTACCACCAATGTCCTAGAGTAAATCCAAACACGGGTCCACCGTCCAGCTCAAGGATAGCTTTGCTGGCTTGCTGGTATTCGTTCATTCGTTCATTCATTCATCAAACCGATTTCCGTGTCTTCGGTACTCATGTTCCTTCGCCCCAAGCAAGAGCAGTTCCTGTGAGTTTGGTCATGCAATGTCTTCGCCCAAGTGATAATTCCCGGCCTTGCTAGCCAAGATAATCAATCCCTCGGGGTGACCAGGTCCTTTTAGATATCTCTCTTCGAAGTCCCTAGTCGACCTCAGGCATCCTGTGTGAATGAATGACGAGCATTCAGATATTCAAACAACAATTGACTGGGAGGGTGGCAAATATCTATCGTGCCTAGCCCTTTCCAGCTTCAGTACCCTGATCAATAACACCGCTAAACCGTCCAGTGCCACCTTCGTAGCATCCGTCCTCAACTGCAGCCCATCTATCCAAATTGTTAGGCCAGCCAAATTCCATGCCCCATGCCTCTTCGAGTATACGCTTCTCGATCGGATGGATGCATTGGGTCAAGGTGCCTAGCCATGGATAGGCTTCGCCGGCTGTATTGGACGCACTCATCATAACCCGCTTTGGATGTTCATTGTCAGAACCACCACGCGGATCACGAGACCTGAACTCGGCACCGACATCATGCACATCCGACAAAGTCGAGAATGGTCGGCTGAAGTGCTCCTTTCGAGCACGGATCCCGCCATCCATGGGGGCTAGAAGATGGGTGACCGCCGAATTTTGATTGAATGCCGTGGTCCCGTTCTTCGGGACTGTAATCTTGACATACCCGCAGCTGTTGAGCTTGATCCGCTGAACATGGCCGCGGAAGAGTTTCATCGGCATAGGGTGGGCTGTCTTGTCGATGTAGCCTACGGCATATTTCCGCTCGAGTAGCGTCAAGCCAGGTGTGATCTCGTCTAGAACCTTTGTCCAAGTTGCGCCGCTCGGGAGGGTCTCACGAAGCCACTCCCCCGGAGAGTGCAAGCAGCGAAGATTGTTTGAGGAAGTGGTCAAGGGCTGATCGATACTAGGATCATGTCGTGTGAGCATGCTGACAGAATCGAGTGTCAACGAATGAAGACTTGTGTCTCTGCTCTTCTTCATGAACTCTCCCAGCATTGTTGGGCTGAACCAGCAATTTTCAAATCGGAGATCACGGATGTGATCGAATTTTGTCATTTGAGGCGTTGATTTCCAGCTACCGATATCGTGAAGCCAGTCAGCAGGATTATCAATAATCGGAGCTGGTAGAACGTGTCGGTTGCGGGCGAACATTCCAATGGCGTGTTCACCACCACCAACATAGCCAATTGATAGAGTGTGGAGGCTCTCAATTTTAACGACATACAGTCGCAGGAAATCGGCGAACCTCTGAGCGGCCTTGTCTGGTGTGATAGGCATATTGGTAGTGTGCGAACGATCCCCAGTAATGTGTTCCTGACGCCAATCGGGGCTGATGAGCATCTGTAATCTCTTCAGACCAGGGAGAGAAGTCCAAAATTCCCGCTGTTCCAAGGACGGGAGGAGGCCGGACGACAGTTTACTGATCCGCAAAGTATGGATAGTCTTGAAGTTTGGCTTGTTTATGATGATGGCTGTTGTATACGCCGATAGAAAGGCGCGTTGCGCCCAAACGGTCTCCATTAACCACTGTGCTTGAGTTTCAGTGAGGGACCCTGGTAAAAGCGGGGCTGTCGTAGGATTAGCCACCTGGTTTTGGACGAACGTGCAATGCCCCCCAATCTCAGCGGCGAGGTTATGGCCATTAAATATCAATGGCCATTGAAGCTGTTTCTTCCCCGAGCTTGGGCGATTGGTGGTCGCTCGCCGTTGTCGATTGGTGGGTGGACCGGCAAAAGCCGCACCAT
Organism: Exophiala calicioides; assembly: GCA_001599795.1. NCBI lineage: Eukaryota > Fungi > Ascomycota > Eurotiomycetes > Chaetothyriales > Herpotrichiellaceae > Exophiala > Exophiala calicioides. The sequence goes on along the minus strand of BCHZ01000005.1, from coordinate 3,051,903 downwards.
GGCCCGGGTTATTTGCAGGTCCGTCTTGCCCTAGAGCTCTTACAGCAGGCCCGCCCACATGAGAGTATGGGTCATAGTCATACTGTTCCAATTGGGACTTGAAACTGTCGACATCGCGAATTTTCAAACTTTCCAAGAACCTAATCTCCCTAGCTGCGGAATCCTGCGACGGTGATCGGCCTTCCATGACGTGTTTGATGGTTTCGTTGACGGTGTTTTGTTGGGCCCACCGGAAGTATTCGTTTCGGGCATAGGTAATCCAAACGTCTTCAGCCTGGAAGGTCTTCCCAAAAATCTTGCTTCCTGCTTGGGTACGTCGGTTGAACACCGCAAGATCGGACATGTCTGGCCCTTCGAGCCAACCATGGCCGCTGTCGATGCATAATCCCAGCTCTGATGCTCTGATGACGTGTTGGAAAGCCTGCCTAAGCAGTGGTCGGTTGTTGTCAACTAGATCCTCGATCGCCTGTAGGGTTGGATATCGAGGATATTGCTCAGTCGGCCAAGTGAATTTTCCAAACCACGCAGTTTGTTCCTTCTCGATGACTTTGGGTTTTGCGTTGGTGAGCCCAGCCAGATCATACTCAAAAGATATCCCGAGTTTGTTGATATTCGTACCGTATTTCTCAAACATGGAGCCTAAAGGAGGGAACCCGGTCTTGCTGTCCCAGTTGCCCCCAGTTGTGTCAAAAAAGGATCTCCCAAAATTGACCACGACGTTCCGGAATTGAAGAGGAGCCAAAGTCCTGGCAAGAGCCGTGCTGACGAGTCGTAATTTCTTGATATCCTCCGTGGAAAGGAATCTTGAAATGTCCATCCAAAGATCGGTATTGAAGTTCTGTAGATCTCTTGCTACGGTCCTCGATGGCTGTTCGGCGCTGAGTGGAATAGCCTCTCCTGTAGACATGGGCGCGGTGGTTTTGGATCTAATCGAAAGCATATGCAAATAAGAAGAAGATTTCCATGTTCGAGGATAGGTCGCCTGGGGCCCTTCGGCTTCGGCCTTGCAACTTTGAGTCTTGGTAAGCATCTCAGTATCTTCCAATGTGACAGAAGAACTCCACTGGTGTTTCTGCGCATTGTCAAGAAAATTCTTCTTGACATGTCGTGGAATAGTTTCAGGTACGATTTCACGATAATCGAAGGCAGGAGGACATATCCCTGACTCTTGCGCCCCTCCCAGGCCAGACTGGGGAGCGATGCCTTTAGAGGTTGGGGTGTCGTATGTAAGTTGCATGTCAAGGAAGATACCGTCAAGCAAGTTGGATATTTCTCTTTGATCCTGGTCTTCACTCGTTGGGTTATTCTCGGATGGTTCAGAAACCGACATCTTCCGGCGGGGGGGTAAAGTTCGGCTGGATCTCAAACCTGCCCTATCGGTCGTGACTGAACGGTTCTTGGAGATGATAGGTGCATTGGTATCCTGAGACGAGATAGACAGGCGGGGATGGCGATCGTCAGTGACACCAGAGCTACTTGAGGCATGTTCTGTTGAGCAAAGCGGCCCGAAGCGGCTGGAGGCTTTTCTGGACCGCAGGTTTGATCGTGACGAAGCAGAAACGTCCTCGAGGTTCTCGGGGGATCTTGCGGTGATGTCCCTAACTACCTGTCTCTTGTTCTTTGTATGTTCCTCAAAATGACTTCGTCGGGAAGACTTAGTCGGGCTGCGTCGAGAATGAAGTGGATTGGTGAGACTGGACTCGGGGGTTTCTGATGAGGGGCCATCTAAACCACGACCTAGCACAGGGAAGTCGTATTGATCACTGGCTGGAAGGGCCGTGGTTTCCATCAAAGACGAAAGAGGTTGAAAAGGTGCGTGGGCATCACAGGAAGAATCCTCCTCACCATCGGATTTTGAGGCATTCTTCCCCTTCATCTCCTTTCGCGCCAACCGCCCGGATCGTCGTTTTCCCGACATAGAGCCATATGACCGTTGAGAACCAGGTTGGGTTGAAGTCGAACGGAAGCTGGACTTTCCAGTAAGAGGAGCCGAGAGAGCTGGTCGGCTGGCTGTGTCTTTGTCCACGTCCCGTGTAGAGCATGAGTCTTCTTTTCCCTTTCCCTTGCCAGAAGCAGGTCTCGACTTCTCAATCTCGGATCTCAAGTATTGAATCAGTGTCCGGGGTCCAAAGTCTGTGAAGGCAGGGTGGCGGATAGGCGGGTCCTCGCAGTAAATGTTTTTCGGCTGGTGGGCGGGGGGTGCAGGAGTTCGACGGGTCTGGTCGAGATTTGGGACAACAGCCGGGGCAGGGGGGTCGGGTGGGATATCGTCTCCAGGGTCGGAGGAGGTGTCGCTGTCGTCGTCGCCATCGAGACCGAGACGCTCAGGGTGTCGGAGGGTCATGAGGGGCGTTGGTGTGGTAGGTGGTAGGATTGGAGGGGATTGTTTCGCTCATTGGGAGTCTCTGCGGATGGTGGGTGGCGGATGGAAGATCAAGAATTGTCTATTGATTTCGCAGACGGACGGAGCTCGGTCTTTCGGGTGCGGGCGAGAGGAGTCTCGTGCGGAGGCAGAGGAAGAGCGTGGAAGAGTTACAAACCGTGAAGGTGATAAAAGTCAAGGCAGGCTGAATACTTTGCATGATTGCCTGAGGGTGGGTCTCAAGGCAGTCTGGGGACGAGGCGCAGGCAAAAAGAGTGAATGGTCCAGCAAGGCAGCTTCCCGTATTCGTTAATGTGGTTTGGCACGGAGCAGGTGCGGAATGGAGGGAGCGCTGAGGAAGGCATGTCTTTGGCGCTTTTCTTTGCTTCACCTCACACCCCACTGGCTACAGCCGAAGTGGAGCGCGCCTTCCCCAGATCGAACCGGCCGGATCAATTATTTTCCGCGCCGTTGATTCCGCCTCGCCTCTTGGGAACCGGAACAAGATGGACACGAATGGGCAATTTCAGTCAAGTTTGCTATTTTCTGCACTCGAAGCTAATCCCTATCTGAACGCCAGCCAAAACTGTCAACAACCGTCAGTCAATCATTGACCTGGTACTGTTGTGGGGGTATCGCTATGCACAAGCAACGCCAACCTGCTTGGCCAAGCAAGCTCAATAAAATATTCAGGTATTCTGTCGCCGACAATATGACCAGCCCACTCCTGATGGGCCTGTGTCTCTTTGACCAAGTCCAACCGTAGATGGTCCAAGAAGATTCCATCCTTCCATCTGTCCGACCATCTCATTTTCCTCGCGGGTATGAACGGCTCAGGTTTCGAACAAGAGGAGTGTCTGACCAAAGAGATTGGTGTGGTCTTGCTGGAAGGCCTGTGGAGCCCCATCGACATTAACCATATTAGTCGAGGCTTTGGTGGTGAGCCCGTACAGATTCACGTTGGTCGAGCATTGGATATCAACCATGTTCTCCTGGCAGGATTCGGTATCCAGACAAGTCTGAATGTAGTTGTCGAAGAAACTGTACAGTCCAGCGCCGTACATGTAAACGTCATTGGAATCGATGATGCGCAAACCCCAGGTTTTCTTGCAGGACTCGGTCGTGCAATCGGCAAATGTTGGATCCGAGAAAGCTGCATTTGGTGGGAATCCTCCGCTCAGTGCATCAGGTGACGACTGCATGTAAGCAGTCTCGGTTTGGATGGCGCCCATGAAAATGTCCTTAGCATTCGCAAATTGGTAGTTGTAGAGTTGGCTGTGCTCTGAAGAAGTTCCCCAGAGCCAGACAGGGCCTTGACTCTCCACCAACAGTCCCCGGCCATTGTAGATGTCGGTTTGGTTGTGGGTCGTGGTATCGAGATCATGATCGGCAACCCAAAACCAACAATTCTCAAGGTATGCGGATGCTTGTTGAGTGACATGCATCATTAGAAACGAACCGGCACACTCGGGCTTGAATTCAAAGGATCCGGTCACATTGGCTTGACAAGTGTCTTGCAGCAGCTGGGTTCCGGCAGTCCCACCAATTCGGAAGTGAACATCCCACATGCCGCAAGAGCCCTGGGATGCCTCCGCCACATTCCATTCCATCATGATGGCGCCGGGCAGAGGGCCCATCGTCTCGAAAATAATGTCCGAGATCTCTACCGACCCGGTGTCGCCTGGGAGGCCGACTCGGAATACTGGCTTTGGGTTATTCAAGTCCGTGAATGCATCTCCCTTGGCCATGATCAAAGGCCAGATTTCTCCCGTGATTCTGACATTCTTGGGTACGATCACTGTGCTTGTGACAACATAAGCCCCGTGATCAAAGTAAACAATCTGGTCTGCCGTGACATTATTGAGCAGGTTTTGGATGACAGCGGTATCATCAGTAACCCCATCACCTTTAGCTCCGGCAGACTTGACGCTGACAAAAGATGAGACTGGCTCGTTCACGTATTGAGGCTTGGATCTCTCAAATACCGCGTCGCCGTTCATGAGAGAGGGAGGCATTGTGGGTGCTGTCAAGGCCTTTTGAATCCGTGTCGACTGTACTAGGGTGACTGGAGACACTGAACACACTCCGGAGGAAGTTGAGGTGGATGTCGAATTGGCATTCGTGGGTACTGGAGATACTGTAACAGTGGTTGTGGTCACAGAACTGTTGGCCGTCGCTGGGACCGGAGACAATGTCACTGTCGTTGTTGTGGTGGAGGCAGGACACTCGGACGTCGAATCTGCTTGAGGTGCTCGTCTGACTCGTTGTGCACTATCTTGCGGCTGATAAGTGTCACCTTGACCCCAGGATGGAATAACGGATCCCCCGGCGAGAATCTGGTCCACCCCATTTGCCCCGACTATGCCAATTTGGGTACCAGTCAGGTCGACATTCTGCAATGCCAGCGTACCCCCCGTGGTAGGCTGACTTGTCGAGTTGTACGAGGTTTTGATCCCAATCGGAGTGTTGCTGATGATGCTGTCGAGAACAACAACCGAACCAACGGTCTGGTTGGTGCCACCGGACAACCCAGACATGTCGATGCCAATGTCACATCCATTGATCGTCAGTGACTTGAAGGTCCAAAGCCAGTTCCAATTCATGAAGACGGCCGTGCTGCAGCCATTGAAGGTCATGTTTCTGGAGGTAAACTGTTGATTGCCCAGGAATGCTCCATATTGACCGCCATTGAAGACGAGATCCCCCATAAAGCCCCCCGAGCCGTTGTCCATGAAGATACCTTGCTGTTTGTTGGTAGCACTTTTCGGGCGCATGTTGAAGACGATGTTCTGCAAACTAGTGGCCTGAGCAACCTGCCAGTGGATACCCGCACCCACGTCTTCAGGCATTTGACTAATGTCAATAATGAAGTTTCGGATCTGACGGTAGAAATTGTTCTGGTTGGTATACCACTGAGCCCCGCCTCCACCGGGAATGTAGGGATCAGTATCAATAACAGCCAAGCCTTCGAAACCCGGCGTGGCCAGGATCGTTGGCAGGTTGATTGCATCTCCAATAAACTGCGTGTAGTAGAATTGGACAATAGGGGCCGAGACAGCATATGTGCCTGGTGGGAAGTAGATGATGGCAGGGGAGGTAGTTGAACTGTCACATCCGAAACCGCATCGACCTCCATCGCTGATGGCGTTGTTGATGGCAAGGGTATCATCCGTGGTGCCGTCCCCTAGGTGAGTCAGTATGGAATGGGACGCTTGTGGGACGATGATACTCACCAACAGCGCCATAGTCCTTGACGTTACGGAAGATCTTGTAGCTGGAGTCCGAACCAAAGGCGACTGTGCCCTGTCGCTGGATCTGGGAAAGCCAGTAAGAAGAAGTGGAAGCGGCTTGTCGAGGGTTGATCGAGGGTGCATATGGTCTGGGCACAGCTGTGGCCATCCACGGGAGCAGGAGAAGGAAGAAATAGAACAACATTTTGGTCCAAGGCAAGCGAATCATCTGTAGTTGATGGATGAACGGCGGGATAGCTGCAGGGCGAAGTCGTAGAAAAAGCTTTAATAGTTGCAAGTGGCCAGCACTAGGCAGACAAACAAATCCGGCCAGAAACGCGTCTCATTCAAAGGGTGAAATGGAAAGAGGCAAAAGCAGTGAGGCCTTTGTAGGCGGTGTGGATAGAGCTTTTCGGAAGGAAGGTGCAATTCGTGAATAGCCGTCACTGTCGCTGCCCAACAAGCTGGATCGACAATCAACAACAATCAGAAGGCAGGTCTGCCAGTCACTTGTGCAAATGACACTGGGGGAATCGATGAACACGAGTCAGATGACAATCGCACCTGCACTGCGTGAGTGAATAGTGCAGATGCACCTCAAAGAGGGTACGGCAATGTGTCCTGGCCGATCTGTGAGAAGAAACGAAAGTGCAGGCAGGTCCCGGACCTGGCCAAAGCGAGTGAATAACCAAAAGAGCGAGCAAAGGAGAGCAAGTGAACGTGAGAGACCAAAAGGGAACGGAGAAGGAGAAATAAGAGAAGCAATGTTGAGGTGTTGATGTGCTGGTGGACGTCACAGTCACCAGCAGAAGGCAGTCAGTCAGTGGCGACGTCTTACACGATTCTGCGCAGCGCCGTCTGAAGGTGCGCTGCATCTCTCATCAAATTTCGCCTTGCATCTTCAAACCATCCAGGCCCGTGCCGATTACCTGTTGCCCCGTTGCTTGTGGGCTCTTGATTTCCCGCCACGGCCTTATGGACAAAGAAAGACGAGTCGATGGCCGGCGTCTCTGGAATTCTGGAATTCGGTTTCGGTGCTCGTCCTGTCAACCAACCAAGTGCAACCTTCGCGCCGCCCAGATGGGAAACAGCCGCGTGGCCAGGATTCAAACATGACCTCCAGGGAGCGGTCCCTGGCCCCTGATTCGATCGGCATTCTCTTTGACGGGCTCCTTAATACGCACCTTTCGTCCTCCCCACTCATCAGCTCATCGACTTGGGGAGGACAGGCAAGCTGCAACAGATGAAACTTGAACGAGGAAACAACAGGAAAAGAGGCTTTCCCGGTTCAAACTCCAGCTGGCTTGGTGACAACGAGCCCTCCGATTGGCCTGCATGGCTGTCGATGAAACAACCCGAGAGCAACTGGTGGAACGCAACGCAAATTAACCTTGGTGGCTGAGGGTGGCTGATTGTGGCTTGAAAGGGCGCCTAGAGGCCCGAGGCCCCTCGGCTAGCAGCTGGGCAGCTAGCCTCCAGGGCCTGGACGGCTTGTTCCCTCACCAAACAGCCAGCAGACACATACGGAAGACCCAGGGAAGCTGGTCAGTTGACATAAACATTAATAGCATGCCTCATTAGAGCCTGGGGCCTTGGGAGTATTATGTGAAGGTAATTTGGTTTTTCAGACCCGGTCACCAAGTCAGGTCATCGGTCAACAAACATCACATTCCACCTCACCGCTCTCGTGATTTGGTCAGGTTCATCTCCCTTTTAATCACCAGTGCCAACCGAATGACACCTTCTTCTAGCACGTCGATCGATTCCCACGCAAAGCACAGCCGGAGGTCGCTCTCAAACCGGGTGGCCTCGTTCTTCTCATCCCCGTCAACCTTGAATTTCGGGCCAGTGATGATCGTCAGGCTCTCTTCAGACATTGCCCGCTTGAAGACGCTGGTTGAGCTCAAGTCCTCTGGCAACGATAACCATATGAAATAACCGCCCGCCACATCATTTTCCGCCTGAGGCATTGTCACACCCAACGGGAGAAGATGCTTCTCAATGGCGCCCATCATGGTGTAGTATCGCTGGGCGTACGCTGGCTGCAGGTCCTGCAGTATGTGCTTCTGCAAGATTCCAGCCGCGAGCATTTGGCAAATAAACGAGGCAACCAGCTGCGATGGGGCGCCTCCTGATCGACTTGACCCTGTTTGGGAAAGGCCATAAGCGAATGCCTCAGTGCTTTCAGCCCATCCCGTTCGACAGCCCGGAGCCACGATCTTGCTGAAGCTGCCGTTGCTAACGCTATGTCCAAAGGCGTCCACCGGCCCGCCATCAAGCTCCCGATCAACGTCGACTATGCGTGGCAAGCCTGCCTTGTCCATTTGCCGAGGAGTCGCCTTGGGATCTGATTGCCACTGAAGCATATCGTACACGTCGTCAGTCACAATCAGAGCGTCATATTTTCTGGCTAGTCGAACTAGGCCGTGTCGCCGCGCAAGGCTCATGATGCGGCCTGACGGGTTTGCAAAAGTAGGCACCGCATAAATGACCTGTTTGTATATCTTCCGCCACGGCTTTGGAGATTTGACTTTCGGGGCAGTGTTGCCTTCTGCAAGTGCCCTCTTTTCGCTGGCTTGGAGTGCGTGCTCGAGATACCCAAGGTCAATGCCCTCAGAATCTTCCGGTACTGCCTTCATCCGGCCGTCAAAGCCAGAGTCTGCGAAGATTCGGCACGCCAGATAGTACGTTGGGGCCACCATGAATACATTTCGCGTATAAATCGGATCGGTGAACGTCTGCAAGATACACGCGAGATTTTGACTTGCCCCTCCGCTAATGCATATGCGTGCACTCGAAATAGGTTCACTGGGCTGGTAAAATTCGCCTAGCCACTTGGCTATTTCGTCCCTCAACGGCTGATATCCCTCATCCGGGCCATAGAACAAGACGTCGTCATTGCCGGGAGTAGACAGGATGTGACCGCAAGCCTCGTCCAGCTGGTGTGGGGGCAGGAGGCGAGGATTTGGCCAACCTTTGAAGAGATCAATCGGTCTCTGTTTGTGGCTCCCTGTTCCGAGAGTGCCGGCGTCACTGGCAGCTTGAGACACAGCGCGGAGGGTCATGGCCGTGGATGTGATGGCTAGTGGACCTCGAGGAACTGAAGATAGCAATTGAGGTGGTGGCCGACGTCGTAACGCCATTCGTGTTGTGGACTGTCCCTTTCTCAGAGTTTGAATTTTGACGTTTGGCCCCGAGGCTTGAGTTTCCAGTGGCACGTAGCACGCACGTAGGCATGGGAATAGGCCACCAGGCGCTCTGAATCAAGGTTTTCCGGGGGGCCGTCAAGCATTGGCCAAGTGTGTTTTAGCTGCGTGCTAAGCGTGGCCCGCCGCCGACGTCCTTGGGTCTACGGTGATCTACTCCAAAATTAGGCGACGTAGCCGTGCATAGCAGACATTAACGTCTGGTTAATGGCGAGGCAGCGCCCGAAATTGATGGCGGACCTGCTTAGGCGGACGACGTCACTGGGAGCTAGTGGGTGGCCGACGCTGCCCGATGGCGTTACGGGGGCGGGTGGTGCCTGAGGCGCCTACTCAGTTAGTGGAGGGCTATAAGTAAGACAATGGCATCATTCTTGCCTGGCGCCGCCCTGATGACCCAAGAATCCAAGTTGACTGACGCAGTGTGCGCAGTCCACGCGTCTCCAGGTCTCCAGATTCACGAATGATGGAAGAATGCCGTGCAGCTCAAACACGCACACCACCCAACCGGGCCACTGGCCACTGACCACTGACCCCCAGAGTGCTAACTACCACCCTGCAGAGCACAATACTATTGTTAGTCGCCCCCCTCTCTCTGAGCGGCGCAGTCACGGCGAATCCAACTCGCAACCACTGACGACCACCCGATCTTCCATCTGCAGCCTGCATATCCCTTCCCCTCAGGCACGCTTGATCTGATTCTCGCCGGTTCTTGTATGAATTCTTGTCTTCCCTGTTCGCTTCTCATCCTCGACCAGGCATGGTGACACTGCAGCAAACAAGTCACCGGCGCTTCGTGAACCCCCCGAGCCTCGATCTTCTCGTTTGAGGCTGAAGAAACTTCTCACTTGGCTAGACCTCACCAAACCCAGCTTAGACACCTGTTCACTGTTTAGGGCTTCACAAACATGGCGAAACGACTATCCTCTTTATTCTCCCTTTCGCGCGACGACAAGGTTCACGCCGAGATCCCACCGCCTGTGGCGACGGCGCCCTCTCCCCATCTACACCCTCAATCACCAAACCATGATCCTTCCCTTGCAAGCCATAAACTACAGAAACATCGCCGCTTTGGCTCCTCCGAACCCGAGCTGGACAAAGCTCTTCCTCCGCTTGCTCCCCCGCCTCTTCTCTTCGAGTCCGGCCACGTCCGTTCATTGAGTAGTGGACCAGACAGTAGAGCTGGGAGTCGGCCTGCAAGCGGATCCGTGAGTGTCCAAAGTTTTGAAGGGAGTCAGAGCCGACCTCAAACACCCAACCTGTTAACACCATCGGGAGCAGTTGGTTCCCCAGCAAGGCCAGCAACACCGTCCTCGGCTAGAGCACTCAAGAAAAAGAGTTGGCACATTGGAAAGTCGGACGCACAGAGATCTGATGATGGCCACGCGGAAAAGGCTTGGATTGCAGGGTTGAAAGAATATGTGGCCTATGATGTGAACCCGCTGCTGAAGGGCGACAAAGTAAAGATGAGTTTGGCACTGCAAGTGATCCCTCGCTGATCCATTTCCAGGTACCCGAGTTATGGAACGACCGCGGGGATACTGTCATCTATCTTTATCCGCCCTCTTCAGACCATGGGCCTTGCTTCAAGATTGATTCGGCTCTCTTAGCAGATTCGGATTCCCTGGTTACTCTTCGCCTACAGTCGCCTGATACCCCAATCGGTGGCCGTGCAGATACATCACGTGTTGACGAAGGCCTCTCGGACATGTCAGCGTCCCCTCTACAGATGCGCCCCCCTTCTCAGGATAGGTCAACCTACCGCCCACCCCCGAACTTCTCGGTACCGAACATTGTAACCACCATCAACCAAGAGAAACATGTCTATCTTCCAGTGGGGTTCGACGGAGACCTCTCTCAGCCCGGTAGCCAGCCTCAAGGAGACGACTTCGAACTTGTGGTCCTGTACCGCAACTTCTTTGCCTTCCTTGCCGGCGGTGCTCTGGTTGCAACTCCAAGACAAGTCACTCTGTTCTCCGTTTTCATGGGTATCAGCAGTATTCTCAAACGTTTTGATTTTAACAACTCGGACGGCTCCACCTTCGGAGACGTGCCCACTCATAGCTTCGCGAGATATTGTGATGAGTTGAGATTGGCGGATGTACGGTCGAGCCGAGAAAAGACCATCGAAGCCATTGTTTTGGGCGAGAATCTAAGGTCCTGGTCCTTGTACAATGAGGGATTCGCGCATGCTGTTGGGAGACTCGCCGATATCAAATCCATCAAGAGTCCCAAATATGAAAAAATGTCCCCCGTCACAATCAACCGTCTGGAGCGAGCGCACCTTGATATCGACCAGAGGTTGATGGCGGTGAGAGGCAAGTTGGAGGATTTTGACTTTCCCTCGATGTTCTCAGGGATTGCAAATTCTCAAACGTCAACAGAGGCTAAGCTAGTCCGATTCAAAGAATGGAAGGCTGGGTTTATGGATTTCAAACGATTCACCGTCTCCCACTACCGTCGAAAATATGGAGCTTGGCCACCCAAAGCCTCTTCCAAAAAGAACAATTTCGAGGAGAGTGGTCTGAATCGGCTCCTACTTCAGGAAGTCTACAAAGACTTCACCGATATGTACGACATCCTTGTTGATCGATCTGCCCTCACAACTCGCACCGTGGATATGCCGACCATGGACGGTGATGCCGAAAGCAATGATCACGGCGAAACAATTCAGCATGCAATCCGTCGCGTCGAAAGCGAGTATGACCACGCCACCCCACCCGTCTTGCCCCCGATCCCATTTGACACGCCATTGATTCCACAGTTCGCGCATAGTTTCAATCGGCGACACGTCATCGTCTCAGATCAGTCGGCCCTGCAGAGCAAGAAATTGAAAGAGAGCGAGGTGAATGAGGTTCTACTTGGATCTTACAACCGGGAAAGCATCAACGCCAGCGAATGGATCCAAGACTATTTCAGCTATGAACGCCGCCTGGGCAGCGGAAAGACTTTGGAGCAAGTCGTGGATGCCAGATGTGGACAGTGGCTGTTTATGTATGCAGTTTTACAGGCACTTCCGATGACAGTTGTGGATGCGAGAGACCTTAACTTCACCGAGGGGGTTGAATACTTCTTGTGCATTCCACCCCGTGGTGCCAGACCGTGGATGAAAGAAGACCAATCCACTTCGCGGTCCTGGTACAACGTGGCTAGTGGAGGAGGACTGGTCAGTCTCCCGGCCGACTTGATCGACCACAGTGTTGAGGGAATCTACCGTCAAAGCCATTGTTGGACAGTTGCCACGGACTGGGCCGAATCTCGAGACGGTTTCACGGGGACGATGCAACGGGCGGACAGCAATGGATTGCAACCTCCCAATACCACGGGCTCAAACTCGCCATATCTAAATCCCCAAAACGCCTATGGCAGCCACAATTCCTCACCACTCCTACGGCCTCTCTCACCCGCCATCTCGAATGAGTACCGCAGTGTGAGTCACGACCGGAATTCCATCATGGGCTTGGAGGCCGTGGATGCACCGCCTCAACGTGTATCACGACCTGTGTCAGTACTGAACCCGGGTATTACCTTCGATGCTATTTTGGGTACAGCTGACGAGCCTACGACGAAAGGGAAAAAGGGCAAGAAGGGAAAAAAGTGAAATGTCTGATGAACATTAATGATTTTGCATAGCGAGAATCATGGGGATATTGGACTTGGGAATCTAGATCTTTGGTTTAGGCAAGGATAGTGAACTCTGCACGATATGTGTTCCTGTTCCGGATTCGAGCCCTAGCTTCAGCTTCGGTGAATTTTTGATGAGTGGATTGGGATAGACGGGAAACCTGGATGCGGTTCTGGTGTTTGATTTGTACTTTGTCAGCTCGAGTCTTTCCCAGGGACGAAGTGAGAATGAAAACCAGTGAATTGACATTGGTCATTAGTTCATAAGGAGAATGTGACATTCACGTCAACCTGAAGCTGGAGTTCACCAATTCGGAGGTTTCGAAGCGAGTGACGGACGACCCGAGAGCGACGGTCGACATGTTAACGGCGTCCAGACCCGTTTCGAGCGACAATGCTGTTTCTTGGTCCCGAGGCTCCCAATTCAACAGATGTATTTTTACATGAGTATTTGAAATGTGAAGCTCGTTCTAAATCAGACTCGTTGAACTATTCTCATCACTCAAAGGCCTCCCTCGTTTTCTTCCCTCTCTCTCTCTCTCTCTCTCTCACACACACACGCAGACGCACGACCCCCAAGCTTATGGCCCCAAATTACAAAGCGCTCCAGATTCCAGCCAACCATAGAGCCGGCAAGCCCGATGCCTCCAAGCCGAAAAAGCCCGACTTCTGTCAAGCCGCGACGATCTCAAGGTATCCGGAGCCCGCATGCAGGAATACCCTCTGACTTGGCCGGCACCCCCTTCAAAATTAGCAGTAATTAGAGTTTACCCAACCGCGCTAGCCTTGAACGACAACTGCACGACTCATTGTGCACTGCACAGGTGCCAGACCCCGACGGTTGCGAGCTGAAGTTGGAGGCGTCACCTGATGGCAAAGGCCGGCCGACTAAAGGGGAGGGAGGCACCGGCGCTGTCTTGGTATTACGAAGTCGACTCCTTGGCCTGGACTGGACGATGTACACAGTAGTCCTTGGTTCCGATGTGATTCAATGCAGGAAAATTCCTTGGGCGGAATCTTAGCCTTGAGGCAAGTTTGTTGGGTTTTCATTTATTATTAATTTTGTAATACCACCGGAATCTTGATACTCACTCTACTCCTAGCCTACGTGACCCCCCGCTGCTTTTGCTCAGGCTCCTTTCAGCCCGGCTCAACTTCGGCTCCGGTCCTGCTTATTCTGCTCAGGCCGCTCGGCCATCCCACTCCGAATTGTCAAACTGCACAAGCGTAAGCGATAGCGAAGTTGATTACGGAAAGAAATATGCTGCTGTAATAATACAGAGGCATGCAAAACCGGTTTCCACCCAAAACAAAAGAAAATACTTTATTATCGGCAGGTGGGACCCAAGGTCGTCACTCGCAGGAATTTTGGAGATCGTAAGGAGCAGACAGCCAACCATCTTCGGATTTAGAATACAGGTTACCCAACATTTCACCACCTTGTTTTGTAGCCATCGTATGACGTAATTGATGTTCTGTATAGTACCTCCCGCACGATCAAACAACGTGGAACGTAGGGTCGGAAGCGCACTGGTTTCGCGAGGCCAGGGTTAGGCGGCGCCACATGAAATGCATCGATCCGGATCCTTAGTCAGGCCTAGCACACCAGATCTAAGAGAGGAAGCACGTGAGATGATGCACTACGGAGTACGGAGGATGTTCTCGAACATTGAGCCCGAACTTCGGATCACATTCCTTTCTGGGCGGCGCCGCTAATGGCCGAGTAGCGCAACGACTTAGACACGTGACATCTGCCCTGACGAATCAGCCACCAATCAAAGCTGCTTGGGTGTCGAGTCGTGGCTATGCAACTACCTACGCTCAGCCACACCCTCTTTCGACCCGCTCGGCGCATATAGGGATTCAGCCTGATCCTCACAACCACATTGTCATATTGTAGAAATTCAACGCTTTCACACTTTACTTACTATCGAACAATCCGTTTTGACTCGTTATCTCATCTAGCTGATGATCTGCCATGTCGATCGCGCCGCGGAAAAGTAGACGCGAGGCCCTGCGTGGGTGGTTGTTCCGCCGCTCCGATCCGGCCGTGCCCTTCCCGCCGTCATCCGCAGCCTCCACCCAAGCCCCAAGCCCACCGTCGAGCTCGACTCAGCTACCTTTCCAAGACCGAGTATTCTTACTTCTATCGCAACAAGACCAGGACACAATTCGCCCACACCTCATCTCTTTCTCCTTGACCAGCGGCATCGATTCCGCGCTCCGGGCAACGCTCACCGCAACGCAACAGGCACAAGCGATCAGCCAAGCGAAGAGATGGACCGTGACATTCCGCGGCCGCACGGTCGTCGTGCGAGAGGAGGTGGACAAGATCGTGGCGTGGCTGGATCGATTCAAGCAGGTGGGAGATCTAGCTTCCAACGCTGACCCAGTGCACGTCGGACTGCCATGGGCGGGCATTCGTCTTTTGCTCGAGGTACGTAGTAGAGATGGCACGAAGAGGGCCGATCTCAAGAGAATAACCGTCACACTAACTGGATGTAGGTGGCCGTTTCTGAACACAACCAGATGACGGCTCTCCTTCTGGGTATCGAAACTTCTCTCTACCTATCGAATCGACTACAGGTGTATATGACTTTTTCGGCCACGCTTGCGCGTACACCGGCACGTCAAAACTTCGAGTCATGCCTCGCTGAATTTCATGCGAGGATCCTCGGATTCTTGGCCCAGGCGATCCGGATCTGTCAGCACGGAAGCCTCGCTCGTGGAGCGAAGGCGTTTTGGCGAGTAGAAGATGTTTCCCGCTTCGAGGAGGATTGCTATAAAACGGCCAGCCGAGCTGATATTGAGGCGAGCAATTGCGATCGGGATGTGTTCCAAAAGATGAAAACGCAACTACAAGCTCTCGACCACATTCGGGACGGCATCGACAGGATCGAAAGAAAGCTCGATAGGCTCGAAACCAAGGTCAATCTCAAGCTCCCCGTGGCAACCGGGGCGGCTTTCAATTCATATCAAGATGAACTCGACGCGCGATGCCTTCCGGGCACTCGCGTCGATCTCCTTCAATCTATCAACGACTGGGCCGACAAAATCGAGAGCGAGCCCATCTTTTGGCTGAGCGGCATGGCCGGCACGGGGAAATCGACCATCTCACGCACGGTGGCACAAATATTCTTCGACCGAGGCGAACTAGGAGCCAGTTTCTTCTTCAAACGAGGCGAAGGCGATCGTGGAAATGCGAGCATATTCTTCTCGACGATTGTTCGCGACCTAGTACGTCAGGAACCCGCATTGCAGGAGTATGTTTACCAGGCGATAGACGCCGATCCAGACATCTCCGGTCGGACGCTCAAGGATCAATTCGACAAGCTAATTTTTGAACCTCTTACAAATCTTGTCTCTATCCGGGCGACGAAGCTCATCCTCGTCATTGACGCCCTCGACGAATGCGAGCGAGAGGGAGACATACGGACGATCATCACTCTCCTAGCGCGCATACAAGATTTAGAGACGATCTGTATAAAAATCTTCCTAACGAGCCGGCCTGAACTACCTATCCGCCTTGGGTTTGCGCAGATGAACGACGAGACCCATCGCAACGTCGTCCTACACGAAATCGCACCCTCCACGATCGAACATGACATCTCCGTATACCTTCGGCACGAATTTACACTGATTCGGAAAAATCATGCCTCTCTTCTCCCTCGTGACCAGCCGTTGGATCCCTACTGGCCAGGTCCGGAGACGTTGGCCGAATTAAGTCGACTTGCGGTCCCACTTTTTATTGTGGCCGCCACGATATGCCGCTTCATCGGTGAGTTAAAAGGCAATCCCGCCAAGCGGTTAGAGAAGATCTTGCTTCAGCCGATGGGCCAAAGATCCCAGTTAGAGCGAACTTACCTTCCCATTCTCACCGAGATCCTCAGTGGTGAAGACGACGAAGAAATCGACACGGTCTGCGAGGACTTTCGTTATATCGTCGGCTCGATCGTTCTGCTCGCGAATCCTCTCTCTACCGTATCTCTCGCCCGATTACTAGGCGTGGCGCTGCCTAGTATTAACGAACTCCTCCGATGTCTCCATTCTGTGCTCTGGGTGCCTTCCGACTCCGATACGCCAATCCGCCTCCTCCACCTCTCCTTTCGCGAATTCCTAGTGAAGAAGAGTCACGGCGGCTTAGGACAACAGATGACGATCGACGAATGCTCGATGCACGGAAACCTAGCCGATCGATGCCTCGTCGTCCTTCGCGGCCATGACGGACTACGAAAGGATCTCTGCCGACTTCAGCGGCTAGGGGCGCTTAAAAATTCTATTGACCCCGCCACTATTAAGCGATGCATTCCTCCGCATATTCAGTACGCCAGTCGCTACTGGGTTTACCATCTCCAGTGTAGTAGACGAAAGATCCACGACGGAGATCAGGTAGACCTCTTCCTCCGTGAACACTTTCTTCACTGGCTGGAGTGCCTCAGTCTTCTTGGTCAAATATCGGAAGGCATCCATTCAATTGGCAGCTTACAATCCCTGACAGCAGACAGTCACGGCGAGGTATCAAACTTCATCGGTGACGCCCGACGATTCATCCTTACCTCTCACTTTATCCTCAGACAGGCGCCACTTCAGGTATACGGCGCTGCTTGGCATTTCAGCCCGTTGCAGAGCATTATTCGACAAAACTTTTCTAAGGAGCGATTCCGCGGTATCGAAGTCATATGCGGAATACCCGAACAGTGGAGTGCATGCCTACAAACATATGAAGGCCATTCCTCCGGGGTCACCAGCGTGGTATTCTCGCCCGATGGGTCACGCGTGGCATCGGGCTCCCGCGATATGACGGTACGGGTATGGGATGTCCAGACGGGCCAGTGTCAACACACGCTCGAGGGCCATTCC